>CM036776.1:1750000-2122500 GCA_020796225.1 Arion vulgaris
TCTACAACTTCTATTACATCTACAACTTCTATTACATCTACAACATCTATTACATCTGCAACTTCAATTACATCTACAACCTCTATTACATCTACAACTTCTATTACATCATTACATCTACAACTTCTATTACATCTACAACTTCTATTACATCTACAACTTCTATTACATCTACAACTTCTATTACATCTACAACCTATATTACATCTACAACTTCTATTACATCTACAACTTCTATTACATCTACAACTTCTATTACATCTACAACATCTATTACATCTGCAACTTCAATTACATCTACAACCTCTATTACATCTACAACTTTCATTACATCATTACATCTACAACTTTATTACATCTACAACCTCTATTACATCTACAACTTTTATTACATCTACAACCTATATTACATCTACAACTTCTATTACATCTACAACTTCTATTACATCTACAACTCTATTACATCTACAACTCTATTACATCTACAACTTTTATTACATCTACAACCTATATTACATCTACAACTTCTATTACATCTACAACTTCTATTACATCTACAACTTTTATTACATCTACAACTCTATTACATCTACAACTTCTATTACATCTACAACTTCTATTACATCTACAACTCTCTATTACATCTACAACCTTATTACATCTACAACTTCTATTACATCTACAACTCTATTACATCTACAACCATTACTCTACAACTTATTACATCTACAACTTCTATTACATCTACAACTCTATTACATCTACAACTTCTATTACATCTACAACTTCTATTACATCTACAACTTCTATTACATCTACAACCTCTATTACATCTACAACCTCTATTACATCTACAACTTTACATCTACATCTAAATCTACACCTTATTACATCTACAACCTCATTACATCTACAACCTCTATTACATCTACAACTCTATTACATCTACAACTTATTACATCTACAACTTTATTACATCTACAACTTATTACATCTACAACCTATATTACATCTACAACCTATATTACATCTACAACTTCTATTACATCTACAACCTATATTACATCTACAACCTATATTACATCTACAACTTTATTACATCTACAACTATATTACATCTACAACTTCTATTACATCTACAACCTATTACATCTACAACTTCTATTACATCTACAACTTTATTACATCTTACTCACAACTCTATTACATCTACAACATCTATTACATCTACAACTTCTATTACATCTACAACCTCTATTACATCTACAACCTCTATTACATCTACAACTTATATTACATCTACAACTTATATTACATCTACAACTTTTATTACATCTACAACCTATATTACATCTACAACTTCTATTACCTTGACATGTTGTATGTCTTATGTTGTTAAAACGTTTTATGCGAAGCAGCAGACTATCGTAATGAAAAATAAGTTAGTCTACGCCCCTGCCTAGCGTCAATATGGAGAACTGGAACTCTATTTACAGGTGAGATTCAAGCAGGTGTGAAAATAAGCCAGCTATAAGAAAGGGATATAGCCTGCTAGTTGTTACAGGTAAAACAAAGCAAATCTTCAGGTAAACACTGTACTGACATTCAATAGACACGCATGTTTGACTCTACCGCCTCGACCACTTCATAGACTGCACGTGCATTAGTACGTCAATGAGGGGAAGAAAGGATGATTGTAAAAGGAATAATATCATTATGTAGTTGTCTGTCTGTCTGTCGGGGCTGGGTGGTCGAAATGTCCAGATCGGCTTGGGTCGGTGGCAGTAGGTCGGTCTGTCGGGTCGGGCCAGTTTGGGATGGGAAGGGAAGCGGAGAAGTGTTTTGTGTTTCCGGTACCGGTGGTCCGTCTGGGTCGGATCGGTTGGTTAGGTGGAAGCCGGGCCTAATTGATAGGTGCGTCCGGGTCAAACCAGATGGGTTGGTGGGGGCCGGGATTTGTGGGGCCAGGCGGGGTTGGGCCGGGTGGGTTGGTGGGTACTGGCTGGGTTGGATGGGTTGAATGGTTCTGTGTGTCCTGGTCGAGTGAGTCAGTGGGTCCGAGCCGGATGGGGTGGGTCGGTAGGTCGGGCCGGTTGGCTCATTGGATCCAAGTCGGACATGCTGTTTGATAATATCTTACCAGATACCTATCTGTGTTATTACTACGAATAAACCCATATGGTCGAAATGTTAATAGAATTTGATTGTGGTGTATTCCATACAAAAACATTGGCTCCTCCAGGGCTCTCTCATAGTGGAGGTGAGGGGGTGGGGACTGAACAACAGGTAACCCATACGATTATCATATCAGACTCGATGAATGTGCTTCAAAGGCTTGAATCTAGAAATCTGCGTTTGGAATGGGTGGACAGCATTCGGAGATCACATCTCAAGAAAATGACATGGCTGTAAATACTTGGACATGCTGGAGTGCAGGGTAACGAGCGTGCTGACTCTCTCTTGCAAACAATGCCCCGACTCAAGCTGGCAGAAGTATGGACAGAGCCGATGTCATCAATGCGGTACGCACTCATTTATGCGATATGAGTGAGTCTCAGACACTGGAACGAGTTCGAGAATTAGGAGTTCAATTTGGAAATGACAGACAGTCGTCTTCGTGGTAGAGAGAGAAGACATACTAATCAACTTCTCATAGGTACGATGAGCAAGTGGACTTTAGGATGGTTGCTGCAGCGGAGGACGGAACACGCATTGGGGTGCCCAAAGTGTCATCGCATCGATCAAATAACATAACATATTAGTAGATTTTCCAAAAGAGACAGTGGAGATGGATCAGACGTGTGATACTCATCGAGATTCTGTCACGAAAACTGCACTGACATGGACACCAGAGGGTAAACGAAAACGGGGAAAACCCAAAACGATCTGGAGGAGAAGAGTCGAACAAGAATTGAAAGAGTTGAAAGAAATGAATCATAGCTGGAACACAATATAGACGGAGGTCAAGAATAGAGAAGAAAGATGTGCGTTTGTTGCTGGTCTACAAGCTAGAAGTGCCACAGGAGAGAGAGAGAGAGAGAGAGAGGGAGGGAGAGAGAGAAAGGGAGAGAGAAACAGGCAGGGGAGACAGAGAGTGAGAGAGAGAACGTTACAAATAACTGCACTTAGATGAACACCAGAATGTAAACGAAAAAGTGTAACGCCCAAAACATCCTGGAGTATAACACTAGAAGAAGAACTTGAAGGAATTATTCACAGCTGGAACACAATACAGAGAACATCAAAGAATAGAGACGAATAGTGTGCAGTTTGTTTCTGCCCTAAGCGCCAGGGGCGTCACAAACTAGAGAGAGTTAGTTGATTTGATTTCCATGTGCCCTTACACATGTACGGTTTTTCACGTTTCGTACTTCCGCATTTTTACCTGATGCAGGTGGGAAAATAACACATCAATAAGAAGACCAAGATAATGGTGGACGGCTGTGGGAAAATCACAGGTGTACGACTTAAATATATATCAAATAGGTAATAGAACTGTTTAGGCCATGTTGGATTTAGTTTCAAGGAAATGTGCCATTGCGTTACCTGCCTTTTTCATTCGTTATTTATTTGGTAAATATGGTATATGAATCTGTTACTATAATAATACTAATTCGTCTAGTTCCGTTATACGTTACATAGAGCTTGCAAGTAATTTTTTTTCCATACCGCTCTATCCTGGGCAATTCGCTCAATCTCCTCCATGGAACTGAGACTGATATATCTTACCTCTCTCAGCAAAGTTCGTTTCAGGGTCTCCTTAGATCGCCCTCTCTTTCTTGAACCCTTTGCATCCTACTTCAATGCCTGCTTTGATATTCGTTGATCATTTCTCCTCAAGGTGTGCCCAACATATCTCCATCTTCATCCCCACTTCAATGCCTGCTTTGATATTCGTTGATCATTTCTTCTCAAGGTGTGACCAACATATCTCCATCTTCTTCTTATAACAGTTGTTACTTAATGAGATCAAGACACAGAGACCGCTTATCATCAATATAAGAAAGAGACATTCATTTTTTCAGGCATGTGATGAGGAAGGGAGGTTTAGAACACATTGTAACAACTGGTAAAATCAAGGTAGACGAGACAGAGGAAGACAGAGAGAGACCATTTTGGATAGCCTGACTTCATGGTACGGTAGAGCGTCAACATCTGAGATGATAGCAAACACCAAAGAAAGAGATGTTAGTGAACTCGCTTCTCAAGGCTGGTGGTCCGGGTTCAGCTCCGCAATGCGCCTGGAATTTTTCCGACCGCAACGGCTCTCAGGTCGACCCAGCCTCAACTGGGTACCAGACATGCTCTGGGAAAGTAAAGGCGGCCGGCGTGATGCTGACCACATCACCCATCGTGTACCGACGGTCAATGAAAAATACAGGCTTAACACTGTATTGCCCTATATACCACAAGGTATGAAAGGGTTAATTTACCTTTACTATGATCACCTACGCCAGCCAGCACGGCACCTGATGATGATGATGTTTAGGTCTGAAACATACACTTATGTTATGCTATTTCCCCCAGATAATGCTACCTCAGCTCAAACTTGTGAGTCTATATTCTGATCTTGTAGTGGCATAACCGTATCTTAATGAGTATCTAGTTCAGATATAGACAATCGTTCATATTCTAACGGTCATGGATGAGAAATAGGGATGTGAAAGTCAGACCCTAATCTTGAAACACCCAGCAATTCCAGTAGTGACTAAAAGACAGATTATAAATTCAATCTTTATACCAACACTGTGCTACCAGAGCCAAACATGGGCACTCACAAAAGAACAAGAAAGGAAAATTACCACATGCGAAATGAGGTGAATGAGGAAAGCAGTAAATAAAACAAGAAGAGACCATATAAGAAATGAGGAAATTAGAAGAACAGTCGGAACAACACCTGCTATTAGATTTATTGAAAAACAGAGACTCAAATGGTTTGGCCACTTGGTCAGAATGAACCCGAATACACCAGTTGCAAGAGTGTACAACCTGAAAATGGAATCATCAAGAGGAAAGGGCAGACCAAGAAAAAGATGGGTTGACGGAGTTACAGACATCTTAAAACTCCACAATACCACAGCATATCAAGCGACCGAGCGTGCATTATCTCGGAAACCGATCATCAGTTAAACCTGCTACGCCTAGCGGCAAGAAAGCAGAGAAGGACAAAAGAAAGAAAAGGTCAGAATACTGTCCCATTCTTCTTCTTTGCGTTCTTTGCGTAATGTTTAAATATGAAAATAAACAGCACTCGACGTTTCGACCGTTGGCCTTTATCAAGATAACAAATAGAAAATAATACTTAAACTAAAACATAATTCTAATTGTTGAATAAATCTACTGCGTCGTAGTCTGCACTCATAAACGGAACTAAAACTAAAACATGATATGACATAATTAGAGACGCTGGGAAGTAAAGGAGGGGTGGGTGTGGCTAGAACATGCCAGCAACAGATGAAAGGGATTATGCAATTATGACTACTACTGGTGTAAGCCTTAGCGATCAAAGACTAGTAAAGATAATTAAGTGTACTGGTTTTTTTCATAATTGTTAATTTATTTAAGACTACGAAAAAAAATATATGAAATTTTTGCTGACGTTTTTTTTTCATTCTTCGATTGATGTTATACGTCAAATTATATTTGTACTCGTATCTTCAAAGGTTTTTGTTTTTGGTTATTAAGTGTTTGCTAAACCAACTGGTATTTATTAGAGCAATACTTCAGAAATTTCTAGAAATATTCATTAAAACTAACCATTAGAAAATGGTTTCAAACATTTGCTAATGCTATCTCTCTCTCTCTTTCTCTCTCCCTCACCTCCTTCTCCACTCTCTCCCTGTCTCTAGCCTTTGACGCCCATGCCTCTTCAAACTTTTGCTAGTGCTATAGCTCTCTCTTTCTCTCTCACCTCCTTCCTCTCTCTGTCTCTAGCCTTCGACGTCCATGTCTCTTCAAACGTTTGATATAGCTCTCTCTCACACCTCCTTCCTCTCTCTGTCTCTAGCCTTTGACGCCCATGCCTCTTGAAACTTCTGCTAATGCTATCTCTCTCTCTCTCACACCTACTCCTTTCTCTCTGTCTCTAGCCTTTGATGCCCATGCCTCTTCAAACTTTTGCTAATGCTATAGATCTCTCTCTCTCACTTCCCCCTCTCCCCTCTCTCTGTCTCTAGCCTCTGACGCCCATGCCTCTTCAAACATTTGCTAATGCTATAGCGTGACCTCATTCTCTCTCACCCCCAGGCCTCCCCTCCTCGCCTGTGACGCCTATGCCTCTTAGGGTTTAGAATATATGCAGGCAATTCTTTGTTTTTAACTGTCCACTGTTATCAGTTATAAGTTATAGGAGGATTCTCATCATAGCACTCCGTACACGTACATAGGAGCTCCGATCTCCGCTTCAACATATCCATGAGCCTCCAACTACTCTTCTTGATTTTGAACTGCTAAGGGTTCTTTTACGTGCCCAAATTGAACACGGAACCTACGCTTTATCGTCCGTCTCCGATAGAACTAGGAACTCGATCTCCCCTACACTGAGTTCAGGGATCTCTGGAAAAATATATCCAGATGGCTTCACGAGGGAGCGAACCTGGTACTTTTGACACAAGAGACAAGATTCTAATCTCTACACCACAGAGTTCCCTGTAGGAATAAATCTTTTCTTATCCTGACGCTGCTGTGAGGAAATCTTTTCTTATCCTGACTCTGCTGTGAGGAAATCTTTTCTTATCCTGACTCTGCTGTGAGGAAATCTTTTCTTATCCTGACGCTGCTGTGAGGTAAATCCTTTCTTATCCTGACGCTGCTGTGAGGTAAATCTTTCTTATCCTGACGCTGCTGTAGAAATCCTTTCTTATCCTGACGCTGCTGTGAGGCAAATCCTTTCTTATCATGACGCTTCTGTAAGGCAAATCCTTTCTTATCCTGACGCTGCTGTGAGGGAAATCCTTTCTTATCCTGACGCTGCTGTAAGGTAAATCCTTTCTTATCCTGACGCTGCTGTGAGGCAAATCCTTTCTTATCATGACGCTTCTGTAAGGCAAATCCTTTCTTATCCTGACGCTGCTGTAGGAAATCCTTTCATCTGACGCTGCTGTAAGGCAAATTCTTTCTTATCCTGACGCTGCTGTGAGGGAAATCCTTTCTTATCCTGACGCTGCTGAGAGGCAAATCTTAGATAAGGCGAAAAGAGACTAATTCAACAAGTCCTTATGTGGTCACCAGTTGGGAAAAGAAAACGTGAAGACCAAAGACCACTCTTCGAAGAACCATCCAACAAGAAAGTAAACTATTGGGATGTAAAACCATACAAGATCTCCAACTGCTAGCAACGAACCGCATCACTTGGAGATCTAAAACCTCTGCCCTATGTGCCACCTTTGACAGGAAAGGAACAAACTAAGTAACTATCCTGACGCTGTGAGGCAAAACAGGATTAGGGAACAGAAGAACAGAAAGAAAAGGAGAACGTCCGAAAGGGATGAATCTTCTTCTTCTTTTGTCGTCACACTGCTAACGGGTTGTTGCCCAGTGTCGTCACACTGCTACCGGATTGTTGCCCAGTGTCGTCACACTGTTACCGGGTTGTTGCCCAGTGTCGTCACACTGCTAACGGGTTGTTGCCCAGTGTCGTCACACTGCTACCGGGTTGTTGCCCAGTGTCGTCACACTGCTACCGGGTTGTTGCCCAGTGTCGTGGTTTTCTGTTTTTGTCTTGAGCTGTTCTGGTGGCTTGTGTGATTGTTATTTTGCTCTTTCACAGGATTCTGCTACACCATCTAACCATCTTTTCCGTAGTCTTCCTCTTGCCTTCTTTCCCGATGTCCTGTTGTAGAAGACTCTGTAGGGTTGAATCTGTACCATAATATACACACTTTAACATTTTCTGTAGTATCGTATCTGATTTGGAAATCTGGTATTGATTAATTTAAAAAATCGATTATAAATGTTACCATGTTTATTAAAGGGATATTAAGATTAGGTATCTACTAATTGAGGGCGTCTATGGAGCGTAGAGGCTAGGCGCTCGCCTCTCATGCCTAAGTTACTCGGTTCGCTTTCTCGTAGAGCTATTGCGATATTTTCCCCGAGATCCATAATCTCAGTCTAGCAGAGTTCAAGTTCCTAGTACTTTCGGAGACGGACGAAAAAAAAACCTAGGTCCGAAGTACAATTTGAGCACGTAAAAGAACCATTGACAGATCAAAGTCGAGACTATCAGGCTGGAAAGCCTCTGCCCGGGAAAAATTCATAAAAAAAAAAAATAAGTTTATACGATATATATCTTCATCATCTTCAAAATTATATCGGGGACCCTCGCCGGAGCTACGGAGTTTGTGCACTGCAGCTGGGAACTTCTTGTGTAGGAAAGAGATCGGAGCACACATGGTTACTCACCGAAGTGCAATGATGATGGTTATATCAATCAAACCAATCAATCAATCATTCAATCAATCAATCAATCAATCAATCAATCAATCAACTTGTTGGCGATACCTCACTATCATGATAATTTGTTGTATAGGCAAATAGCTATGTTGTACAAACGTAATTTTAGACCAACATTGTTGCCACAAAGTTGCCAGTTGCACAATAATTATGATTGCGTGTGAAAGGTTTGACATTTCCCACGTGACCTATCTGGGTTGAAAGTTCAAAGGTTAACAGTGTGGGAATAATTATATGATAATCTCTGTGCTAAGTGGTTAAACCCTTGCCTTGCGAGTCGAAAATCGTGGATTGGAATGCAGGCCACGCTGTTGTGTACACGAGTGTATTTTCCCCTCCAGAGACCCCTAGGATTGTTGACGGAGCTACAGAGTTCCTACTTTGGGGAATACTCTCAGTAGAAAATAATGAACAACACTGTAAAGGAATAGAGATTGGAAAGGATCGACCATATTATGGGAATGAATCCATCTTTACCAGAGACAATCCAGAAATGAGAGGATTCTGCAGTGAGGACAAATAGACTCTACCAGAGTGGGAGTCACCGTAACACGAAGCATAGCACTACACTCCTAGACTCGAGTTTTTGGAGGTTTCTGGGTCTGTAAGAAAGCTGGGTACTCTCTCCTCCGCCCCTCACTACAGAAAAAGAGTGAAAACTTAAACTTTCTGGGGGTTCGACAACAACAACAGCAGCAGCAACAGCACAGCAGCACAAGCAGCAGCAGAAGCAACAGCAGCAACAACACAGCACAGCAACACAACAGCACAGTAACAACAGCAGCAAGCAACAAAACACAGCAAAAACAACAGCAGCAAACAACACAGCAGCACAAGCACAACAGACAGCACAACAAGCAACAACAGCACAAGCAACAACAACAACACAAGCAACAACAGCACAAGCAACAACAGCACAAGCAACAACAACAGCAACAAGCAACAACAACAGCACAAGCAACAACAACACACAGCAACAAGCACAAGCAACACAGCAAGCAACAACAGCACAAGCAACAACAGCACACACAACAACAGCACAAGCAACAACAACACAAGCAACAACAGCAAACAACACAGCAAGCAACACAACAACACAACAGCAACAGCAGCAACAGCAACCCAACCAGAAACAGCCTTGGCATGGCCACTAGAAGAAGAAGAAACACAGGAAGACCAAGAACAGGATGGAGACGAATGATTGAGAAATATTGTTTTGTTTGTTTAGTAAGGGATTAAAGTCTCTTTAAGCCGAGGCACGCCCTTTCAACCTAAGGCGAACCTTTTATTGGTTATATAGAGCGTGTAGGCCAACAAACATGAAAAATAAGAATTAACTCCTTTCGGAGAATCCAGTAGTTTCTCTGCAGTATCTTAGATACAGGACCTACGTTTTATCGCCCGTCTCCGATATGACTAGGAACTCGATCTCACCTACACTGAGATATAGTCACAAAACTACACTCATGCGTGCATTCTGAGCGACTCATTGAGTATGATCCGAAAGGTGGAGGTCGGTTCGGTGCGCAGGCAATGGACTGAATCACTGCAGGCGTCAACAATTTGCAGAATTACACTTGTCTTTGTTCCGGGGCACATGGGTGTCGTTGGCAATGAGAGAGCAGACAGGCTGGCTAGCTCTGCCGCTATATCAGATGGCCAGCCAATGGACGGAGCTGACATCGTGAACGCCTCATAGAGCGTGGCCGCAGAGAAGACCTTCATCTAAACCAATCCACGTCAACTACTAGATTACGAGAACTGGGTTTGAAGATTGGTGTGGCAAGAAAAGAACAGTACAACAGGTATACGAGTCGGCTCATCAATCAAAATAGAACTGGTACGGTCAGTCGCTGGACGCTGTTGGAGATATTGCGAAGGAGATCGGAGCACCTATGGACATGTCCGGAGTGCAATGAAGATATTCCAAACTGAAACTGAAACTGAAACTAGGGATCTCTGAAAAAAATATCGAGATGGCTCCACGTGGAAGGGAACCAAGTACTTTGTGAACGAGAGGCGATCGCGTTACCTCAACACCGCAGAGACTCGACCATGTTTAACATTTACCGCCCGTGTAGTACCGGGGCGCGAACAGGAAACAAAGAATAGTACCACTGCGACCTACAAGGCATGTTATAAGAGGCGGCTAAAGTAGTGACCTAGTGAAGCTACCCTAGTAAATAAAAAGCATCGCATAAATCGGATGTACTGGCCTACTTGTAGGCGCATAACTGGCAAAATGTACAATCGCTCTTAGGCTCAGATCACTTACAGATCACACACATCTCTGTAGGCGCATAACTGGCAAAATGTACAATCGCTCTTAGGCTCAGATCACCTACAGATCGCACACATCTTTGTAGGTGCATAACTGGCAAAATGTACAATCGCTCTTAGGCTCAGATCACCTACAGATCACACACATCTTTGTAGACGCATAACTGGCAAAATATACAATCACTCTTAGGCTCAGATCACCTACAGATCACACATCTTTGTAGACGCATAACTGGCAAAATATACAATCACTCTTAGGCTCAGATCACCTACAGATCACACACATCTTTGTAGGCGCATAACTGGCAAAATGTACAATCACTCTTAGGCTAAGATCACCTACAGATCACACAATCTTTGTGGCGCATAACTGGCAATATGTACAATCACTCTTAGGCTAAGATCACCTACAGATCACACAGAGTGGTTAACAAGTGGTTGATATGGAACGTTCTAAGAAGAAGGAAAAGAAGAAACATATAACCCAACAGCTACTAACCCAACAGCTACTAACCCAACAGCTACTAACCCAACAGCTACTAACCAACAGCTACTAACCCAACAGCTACTAACCCAACAGCTACTACTAACCCAACAGCTACTTACCCAACAGCTACTAACCCAACAGCTACTAACCCAACAGCTACTACTAACCCAACAGCTACTAACCCAACAGCTTCTAACCCAACAGCTACTAACCCAACAGCTTCTAACCCAACAGCTACTAACCCAACATCTACTGACCCAACAGCTACTAACCCAACATCTACTAACCCAACAGCTACTAACCCAACAGCTACTAACCCAACAGCTACTAACCCAACAGCTACTAACCCAACAGCTACTAACCCAACAGCTTCAACCACAGCTACTAACCCAACAGCTACTAACCCAACAGCTACTAACCCAACAGCTACTAACCCAACAGCTACTAACCCAGCAGCTACTAACTGATAAATTCACCTTCGACAATTTGTTGAGAAATTAGCGACAAAACATTTCCCTCAAACTGAATTTGAAATGCCACACTGATACTAGAAAATTGATTTTCTATTTTCAAACATTTCACTTGCATCTGTTACATATTTATGATTTATTAAAACTAGAGAATATTTTTATCTCGCTGCATTTTGCAAAGATATAAATCTTGCAGACTAAGTTTCGATGCTTGAAGCGTTCAAACGTGATCGCAACTAATTCGCGTTAAGCGGACTGCGCAAAGTTGACAAGTTGACAAAGCTTAAGCAAATGGGATCATTATCAGATTCACGTGAGCGCAGTAGCGTAGTTGTTAGTAAACTCGCTTCTTAAGCTAGTGGTCGGGTTCAATTTCAAATTTGAGAGAGATGAATTTTTCGACCGTAACAGCTCTCAGTCGATCCAGCCTGAATTTGATACCAGAACAGTATTTGAAAAGTAAAGACGGTCGGTTTCATGTTGACCACATCATCCACCGTGTGCCGACGCTCAATGCAAATACGGCCTAACACCGTCTTCTTTACTCTTTGCCCCTAGTGAGGCATAGGTCCGAAACCAAGCCCTTCCAAGCCCACCTCTCCAAGGTGATCTTTAACATATCTCTTCACTATTTTCCCATTTTCTTGCCATAAGTCCCTCCTTGCAGGGCCCTTCTTCCTCGGGTGGCAAGTTATGAATTTTCCAGTTGTGGTTTCTGTAGCTATCTAGTGATTTTTACAGGGTGGGATAGCTAGCCCCACGACCAACCTCCTTAGCCGCCTCTTACGACATGCGTGACAGATAACAGTGGTTCTATACTTTAAACCCTAATTTGGGCCGGGTAACCACTCGTACTAACACCGTACTATCGAATATACATTGAGTTATGAAATAGGGTTTACTTTACTGTTTAACCTAGTAAGGCTCACCAACAAGTTGCGTGTCGCTTGTGAACGCATTATTAATTTTGATAATAAACTTTTAGAACTTGTCAAATTGTTAAAATTTATGTACTCTTTTGTACAATTTATGTATTTTTGTGCATGTGTACATTGCGTGATGCCAGCTTTGGCATAGATAAATATGTATTCCTTTCCTACCGTTATATGTTACATAGGGTCTGCAAGTGATTTTCTTCTTACAGAAGCTTAAGTGGATCTACTGTCCTGGGCCAGCGGGTGTTTTTACGGTAATGAGAGAGCGGAAAGGCTTGCATCAACAGCATTGATTGCTGGGGAGTTGAAGATGGATAAGGGGATGTTCTTCGGTCTCTTCACGACTGTCTGTTGGATGAGGACACTAAAATAGATGTTGAATCGATCCAGTGTTTAAAGCAGTTTAGAGTTACCCGGTTTACAAGTAGAACTGGATGCCTGAGGGGTAGAGTGAGGAGTGTGTTTAATCCGTGAGCCACGGGAACCATCAGTATGCATATGCTTAGATATCTGTTGGGGGAGACTGAGCACCTATGGGCCTGCCCTGAGTGCAATGACATCAGTTTAGTAACCAATAACTAAAAACAATCTACATACTGCTCTGTCCTGGGCAACTCCCTCCATCTCTTCCATGGACTTGAGACTGATATTTCTTGTCTCTCTCTCAGAACAAGGTTCGTTTCAGGGTTTCCCTTGGATGTCGCCTTTTTCTTCAACTCTTTGCCTTCCACTTCAATGCCTGCTTTGTTATTCTTTGAGAATTTCTTCTTAATGCATGCCCAACATATCTCCATCTTCTCCTTCTTATAACAGTTGTTACTAGTAGTTAAACAGACATTTCTTCTCAGAGTATGCCCAACATATCTCCATCTTCTCCTTCTTATAACAGTTGTTACTAGTAGTTAAACAGACATTTCTTCTCAGAGTATGCCCAACATATCTCCATCTTCTCCTTCTTATAACAGTTGTTACTAGTAGTTAAACAGACATTTCATCTCAGAGTATGCCCAACATATCTCCATCTTCTCCTTCTTATAACAGTTGTTACTAGTAGTTAAACAGACATTTCTTCTCAGAGTATACCCAACATATCTCCATCTTCTTTTTCTTATACCAGTTGTTTTAAAAAAAATGTCATTACTGTCTGTAGTACCGCTTTTTTAGGGCGCTGTAGGACATGTGGGACGAGAACCTGAATAATTTAATGGCCGCAAGGCTAGTGCAGTCGTCACGAAGTTGTTCAGGTTAGGATTTTTCATTTATGCACACAACAGAAAAATCGCCTTGGCCTTACAGTGAATTAAATACGGGTCTCCAGCATGGAAGCAGCGCGCTATCCATTCGACCTGACGCTCCTCTTGTCTTTACAGACGGTCAATTGGCAAGCGTTTTACTGGCTCAACTTCTGAGTTTGCGCTTGTATCTCTTGTCTTTACAGACGGTTAATTGGCTATAGTCTGTCCATTAATTCGTGAGCACGTTTGAAATTGATTTTCTCGAAAACTACCTGTTGGATCTCAGTGATTTTTGCATGCAGCCTTAGAATACCCATGACGCTAAAATAAAGCTAACCAGTAGTCCATAGATGCTACGGATTTTGCACATCGGCGAATTTCTTTGATCTTTTATGACAATTGCAAATACGGGGGCTCAAATTTTAGATTTTACATTAATCCCTAGCATTTGTCCATGTCAATTCTATTCATAGGTGTATCTCCATATTAACTTGATAGGTCAAGTAATTAATTGTGTTGCCCTTTATGTGCAATAGTGAACTTGGATACAATATGCAACAGTTAGTCCTCCCTTCGGTCACCATTAGACCCCAGGGTATCTTAACTTCACCACAAATTGTATGATGGTAGACGCATTTGGATATGGAAATGTATACGTTGCTATTTCTCAGTCTGTAATCAAAATATGATTTGTATCATCCCGAATCTGACGATTCCATGAGGTTGATAATTGTTACTGGCTGGACAAATTGTAATCCATCTCGGTGCCAGTACTCGTCTTCCTCTCGGAGCACATGTTCAACACACTTCTTCCAGAACTGCATGTCTATCATTGAGAAGGACTCACGTGTCAGAACTTCAACATCACACATTTTAAACGTCCTGTTCTGTTCGGCAACTTGCCCTTTTACTTTAGCCCAGACAAGCTCTATCGGATTGAGGTGAGCATGATATGGAGGTAGTCGCAAAGACGTGTGGCCGTATTCCGCAATGATTTTGTCAATATGAAACACCTTTGTCTTATTTGTCATCCTCACCAGGTGCAACAACTCGGGTTTCAAATATGTATCATCGAAGCTGACATTTTCCTTAGCAAGCCAAGTCCTAATTTGATCTTTTGTATTTGATGCAGTTGTTACTTTGTCTTCCGCTGATACTGCGTTGTGATAGGATGCATTATCCATTACCAAGCATGATGGTCTGTTTAGAATTGGAAGTAGATCTTTCTCCATCCAGTGCCTGAAAATATGTCCATTCATTTCTGTGTGGTAGTCCCTACCGTCGGTACTTTTGATTGGAAAATAAGTCCAGCGTCATGGACAAGACCTTCTTCACTACTTCCTGCATGTGTTAGTATAATACGCTGGCCTTTGCTGCTTGGTATTTTTCTTTTCTGTTCACCGTCTACTGATTGCCATTCTTTAGCATTGGGGTGGTGAGCATTGACCCAGGATTCGTCCAAATATACAATATCAAAGCCTTGCCTCCGCCGCTCACGGATCTGCCTCAGGTATTTACTTCGGGCAGCAATTAAATGTGGCTTTTCACAAATAATATTCCTGCCGCCTATAGTTTTTCTGAAGCCGGCGGCTCTTACAATTTTTCATAGAGTACTTTTAGAAATGTCTATGCTGCAATCTGATTGCAGTTTTAATTTCAGTTTCCTGAGAGTAACAAGTTGATTTGTCGCAAACATTTTCAAGAGCTCCGTCTTATGACATCTATGTCAAAGTCGTCAATTGTTATTTTCCGTCCTTGCTTGACATTAGTGCACTTTGTGTCCTGTTTAATCCATCGGGAAAAGGATTCTCTATTCAGACCAAGCGCCAGTTGCGCTCGTTTCTCAGGGTTATGAATATCGCAATATAGATGACCTCTCTTAGATTTCCTACGGAAGTGTTGGTATAGTAAAACTGTAACCTTCTGCATTGTTATAAATGTGCACTTCAGACTCATTATGAATGTGATATCAATGTCAGTTTTGATAAGCCAATAAATATGATACAATAGCTTCATACAAATAGCGAGATACACCTATAACTATACAACGGTATCCCAATTATAACGTCATATGCTTTCCGCTTTCAAAGTCGACTGGGTTAGGTGCACGGGATTTCGTGAAATTGTTGTATACTCACGATATTTCTATGTTACCATAATGTATTTTTAGAACAACGCGTCTGTGTACCGTAGATCTGTTACTATTGTGTACAATCCGGTGAGGTTGATTTTAATATAACCTGAAGAAGAAATATTTCAAACTACATCAAATTTTCTTGGAAAAAAATATTTCTCTAGCGTCATGGATATTCTAAGGCTGCTTGCAAAAAATCACTGAGATCCAACAGGTAGTTTTCGAGAAAATCAATTTCAAACGTGCTCACGAATTAATGGACAGACTATAGTGTTTTATTGTGACAACTTTGACAAGTTTGGACTTTATTGTCTCTCTTGCGTTTCAGCTCATCCCTAACTCTCTTGTCACTGTAGCTTTTCGTGTGGTGTCCGTGTCGAAAGCAAAGATGATTTGTCTTCTCCATTTATGCCTAGTTTGGACAGATGATTTGGAGAATGTACTCAGATCTCTTTCTTACACATGAAGATTTCAATTGTAGTGTACGACCTTCATAGCACTACCGCTGAGATCTTCCTGTGTAAGAAAGAGATCGGAGCACTCATGGTCATTCACCGAAGTGCAATGATGATGGTCCCAAGAAACAATCAATCAATCAATCCTTCATTTTACTGTTCTAATTCACCATTTCTTAATTGTTGTATTTATTACGGTTTTTTCTTTTCTTGCGTAAACATGTCTAACATCCTATCTGGCCACATTTCCATGTATGATAAAAAAAAGCGGAATATTTCATTACTAATACATTAGCCAGACATCTGTTGAAAACAGCAGATAAAAAAGATTTGTAACCTGTGCTGACATTTATATCCGCTTAGCTCTCCAGTGTTATTCTTAGCAAATTGAAGATTCTGAAACCAACCATTTATTACACCTGGTTCACAGTAAATGAAGGATGTACGTAGGGTGTGGATATATTTGAGAATTACTCGAGATTCCTGGAAATCGAAGTTATGTATGGAAACAAGAAGCAGGAATACAATGGAAGTACTGGCGGTTGCTAGTGCACTATCTGGCTAGAGCATAGATTATCAAACTTTTTCGGCTCACGCCCACTGTGCACAACATAAACTTTGTAACGCCCACTCCACATTATAACAGTTTGCCAACGCCCTCCCTCCCACATATATACATGCTTTATTTTCTCTTTGACATAGACAATTGTTATATATTTCTGTAACACATAGTCAATTTCAAATGATTATATACATGAAATAGAAAATTGATGAAAAATGGATTGTGTAAGACGGGCATAAGATGAATTAAAATGCAAAATTCAAATTTAAAATGATTATTCAATCGCAAAATCACGAAAATAATTTATTTTAAATATATATTATTAATTTCTTCTTTAAGAAGCCACCGACACTTAATCGCCTGAACACCCCCCAAATTCTTCTGAACCCACTATCGCCCTCCTAGAACGCTTCAGCGCACACTGGGGGAGGCGTAGCGCCCACTTGGGAAACGCTGGGCTAGAGTCACAAAACTACACGAATCCTAGAAGAAGTCTCTGCAATACTAAACGCCTGGAGAATTGTTGGAGGTTTCTGAGTTTGAAAGAAAGCAGGGTACTCCCTCCATTCCTCTATAGGAAAAAGAGTGAAAATTTCATAATCCTTGGGGTTCGAAAAAGAAGTGATTCATTCAGTATGATTCGAAAAGTGATTGCTGGTTCGGTGCGCAGGAAATGGACTGAACATCATTACAAGCATCAACAATTTGCAGAATTACACTTATTTTCGTTCCTGGGCACATGGGTGTCGTTGGCAATGAGAGAGTAGACAGGCTGGCTATCTCTGCCACCACATCAGACAGCCATCCAACGGATAGAGCTGACATTCTGAACGCCCTTATAGAGTGTTGCCCTCAAAGAAGATTTTTATTTAAACCAATCCACGTCAACTACTAGATTGCAGGAGCTAGGTTTGAAGATTGGAGTAGCAAGAAAAGAACAGCATAACAGGTACGTGAGTAGGCACACTACACACATATCACAGCACACTACATATAGACTACGACAGAAATTATTTCCAACGGCATAAAAGGAACATCTATGACTAAAATGAATAACGAAATAAATACAGAAAAACTAGAAGTGGGAAAAGAAGATAAACAAATAAAAAATAATATATATATATAAAACTTATATACATTGAACATATACACATATAGAATATAGAGCATGAGAAGAGAAAGTACTAAGAAGCATAGGAATGTAGAGCGTTGACTCTGTGAGGCCGCAAGGTACCACATAACGAAATAAAACTATTCTCCAGAGCAAATCGACTACGATCATCAGAGGAACATGATCTGATGGCCGTGACCTGGTCGTGAGCTCCCAAATGGTCAGTTTCATTGAAATGAGTGGCTACAGGAGTCACAGGGCATTGGCGTATATCGCGCAAGTGTTGGTCGAAACGGTCACTAAGCATTTTGCCTGTTTCGCCGATATATGCCTTGACACACCGCTTGCAAGTGATGGCATAGATTATATTGCGGGACTCGCATGTGAAACCATCTTCAATAACAAACGTGGCTTTAGAAAAAGATACGGTACGGGTCTATCACATAAGCACACGTATTGCAACGCCGACGACCGCACTGGACGGTGCCAAAATAACTCTGGACATTGGACTTAATGCGACTGTGTACCAACATATCCTTAAGACTTCTGTCCCGTCTATAAGCTACCAAAGGATAGTTTGGAAAGACTGAACGTGTCTCAGGATCTGACTTAAGAATAAATAAGTTTTAAAATAGAATAGCTTTACTCCAGTTTCAACCATAAACCAGTCGCTGTGTCCACCGTCAGTGCGGACTACGTGTATGTAGTCAAGCAATATGTACTACTTTGTCTGGTATTCCATAGCATCTCATAATATTCCACAGTGAGATTATGTGTAGACTATCAAAGGATTTTTTGAAAATCGATGAAATTTAGTATAAGTGGTTGTTGCTTCTCAAAAAGTTCCCCCAAGATTAGTATTAGTGTAATTATTTGGTCTAGCAGCTTCTCATTTGTCTAGCACCAGCGTGTTGCTCTCTCAGAGTTGTATCCACTGCTACTTTGATTCTACTGAGAATGATTTTGAAAAAAATCTTGGTCTATTGTCTATTGTCTATTCCGCAGGTGGAAGATGTAGTTGGCTGTCCACTCTTGTCGTTAAGCGTAGGGATGGGAGCTTTAATTTGCGCTCTAGGGCTAGATGAGTCGCCCTTGTTGTGTTGATCCGTGTTTATGTAGTGTGGTCTTGATATTGTCTATCCATCTTTTTCTTGGTCTTTCCTTAGCTCTAGTACCCGATCTCTTTTTATTGCATGCTGTTATTGGTGGTTGGTTGTATTTCATTCTCATTAAATGTTCAAACCAATTCTTGGTCATTAATGATAAAACAAACGTCTTGGTCATTACTGATAAGACAGACGTCTTGGTCATTACTGGTAAAACAAACGTCTTGGTCATTACTGATAAGACAAACGTCTAGGTCATTACTGATAAAACAAACGTCTTGGTCATCACTGATAAAACAAACATCTTGGTCATTACTGATAAAACAAACGTCTTGGTCATTATACAGACACACTTACAGATACATAATCAAACACACGCTTACACATACATAGAAACAAACACACAGTCACACACTTTCAAATATATAAATATCGCCAAAGATTTTCCTCCATCTCTCATTGTTTACACACCGACCACTTTAACATTTAAAACAAATCCCGCTGGAAATCACATAATTGGTGCATGTTTATAAACTTGTGTGATAAACGGAAGTTTATGTTAGATCTTGCCACAACAAGAAACATACAAACTATCACAGAAAGGAAAACAGTTTATGGGTTGTTTTTTCCTTTCTAAACCATGAAATGTCGTCATCAATTCTTGTGTACCGGAACTATGTTTATTACAACCTGGTAACAGAACTCTATATTTATTTTCATCATGCATTAAAACAACACAGAATAGAATAAGGAGTTTTGAGAACTCCAGAGGAAGCACTGGACCAGTGAGTATGATCAGTAAATAGATCATCATCATCAAGGTGCGTATCCTTTATAGGACGAAAAATCTGACCAGCAATGGCGGACTGCGGGATGGCCATTCAGAGTCAGAACTGGGGATTCTGAACACGACTTTGCTAGCGCATTTTCGCCATGTTTGGTCGGGTATTTTCCGGTTTCGTTTGCCGAGCTACTGAGTTAGTGCTTGAGCAACGCTGTGAGCTATGACTGTTACATGGAATGCTTTTGCTGTGTCAACCGTGCGTTTGTTGTGTGTATTCAGAAAATGGCGGACAGCGGTTATGACGAACAAGCTCAATCTGCCGTATGCAGTTATATTGCGAGTGCAGAAAACTGGATTTTGTCATGATTGATGTTCCTTCGACAAGAATTGCAATTCAAGTGATGAACAGTTTTGTGTTGCTACATTAGCGACGGCCATATGCATTTTATGCGGTGCCGGTTTCCTTTTGTGGCGGCACGTGACTGTTTCATTCTGGAATTAGTTCACACAGGAAACATTTCACAGTTGTTAGTATTTCGTGTGATTTTCATTGGCACAGGAACGGAGCAATTATGGGGTGACCCGTTGCAGTGAAGTTGGAACCGTACTTATGAACTATGAACTATGAACATCAAGGTGCGTATCCTTTATAGGATGTTGCTCTCTTTGCAGCACATCTGAAATTCACTCTCTCTCTAGCCAGTTCACCCACTTCGTCAATGGTCATGTTCATGGTTCCTTTAATATATTGTAGCCATCTTCTTCTTGGTTTGTCAATAATAAATAGATAGTGAACACGTATTAGGGCTTCGAAAAAAAATTACCAAACACAGGATTCGAACCACGAGCACTTATTTCTGATGATATCCGTTGCCTAGAACTGCAGCCGAGCGTTGTTTAAGATATCCATTGCCTAGAACTGCAGCCGAGCGTTGTTTAAGAACACATCCAGTTATCTCTTCAAACCAAGCCACACATAAAAGGAAGAGTTATATAATTATAATAATACTGCAGAGCGGTGTTTTGTTCTTCTTCTTCGGTGGTCTCTTGGTCCTGCACTTAGTCCACTGTGGACCACAACTGGACTGTTAGCTTGAGGTTTGTCAGTGGAATATATAAGAATATGGCTTAACATATCTGGGATCAATAATTAACAATAACGGTGACTGCTCCAAAGAGATCTCAAGAAGATTGGCAATAGCAATCAAGAAGTTAAACGCAATGAAGAACATGTGGCAAAGCACCAGCAAAATACTAACATTAAAAATATTGAGAGCATGTATTTTCCCAGTGGCTACTTATGGTTGTGAATCATGGACCATTACACAAAAATTAAGAACGAAAATCCAGTTCTTCGAAACTAAATGCTACATGGACTAAATGGACAGAAAAGAAAGAACACTGATGTCCTGAAAGAACTAAATGTTAAAGAGAATTGGCTGATAAACAACATACTATACAGAAAAATTACATACTTTGGTCACGTCAAGCGTCACGATGGCCTGGAAAGAACAATACTAGAGGGCAGGGTCCCAGGACGCAGAGGCAGACCAAGAAGAAGATAGCTACAAGATATTAAAGAAACCATGAACATGACCATCGACGAAGTGGGTGAACTGGCAAGAGACAGAGTGAATTTCAGATGTGCTGCAAAGAGCAACGTCCTATAAAGGATACGCACCTTGATGATGATGGCTTAGAATCATGGACAGCCTACTCAAGGCACGATAGAAGACTTAACATCTTTCACTTTCGCTGTCTCCGCAAGAATATGAGCATCAGGTAGTACGGCAAGATAACCAATTCTGAAGTACTGCAACGTGAAAACCTGTCTTCCTCATGGGCATACTCAGCAGTAGACGACTAAGACGGTTAGAGCATGTGAGACGAACGGACAATTGCGCTTACCAAAACAAATATTGTTCTGTGAATTTCGGAGGCGAAGAGGCACCAATGCAGACCACTGCTCAGGTATAAGGATGTCTGCAAAGCCTCAATGAAGAGCTTTTCTATATGTCCCAGCAGCACATGAAAAAAAAAACTAGCTGATGACAGAGTTGTATGGAAAGCGATATTGCGCATAATATTTTGAAAAGAAACTTAGGGATGAGCTGCAAGACAAGAGAGACAAGCGAAGTTGTCACAAGAAAACACTTGCCAATTGATTTCGTCTGTAAAGACGAAAATGGACAAATATGGTTCTATGTGGTTCTATGGTTCTATGTGGTTCTATGTGGTTCTATGTGGTTCTATGTGGTTCTATGTGGTTCTATGTGGTTCTATGTGGTTCTATGTGGTTCTATGGTTCTATGTGGTTCTATGTGGTTCTATGTGGTTCTATGTGGTTCTATGTGGTTCTATGTGGTTCTATGTGGTTCTATGTGGTTCTATGGTTCTATGTGGTTCTATGTGGTTCTATGTGGTTCTTATGTTATAGACATATGTATATATTCAAGAATAGATTTACGGACTTTAGAATAAAGAACAATACAAGCAAATGCTGTAATCTACCAGCTGGCCCCATTGTTAAGGCACCCACACATTTCACTGACAGGTAAACAACAGATTATCATCAGCATTTTTATATCTACTTTGTGTTAGCAGAACCAAACATGGACAATGAACAAAGCGTAGTCACAAAAAATAACTACATGTGAAATGCGTTGTTTGCGAAAAGTTACCAACAACATCAGAAAAGACAGAGTCACCAATACCAGCATAACAAAGAAAGTTGGTACAGAACCTTGCTTGAATTACATTGAGAAACAAAGAATGAAGTGGTTTGACCACTTAATAAGAATGCATTCAAGCTCCATTGTACACAGTCTTCTACAACAGAACATCGGGAAAGAAGGCAAGAGGAAGACCACTAAAAAACATAGTTAGATGGCATAGCAGAATCCTGTCAAAGAGCAAAAATAACAATCACACAAGCCACCAGAACAGCGCAAGACAAAAACAGAAAACCACGACACTGGGCAACAACCCAGGTAGCAGTGTGACGACACTGGGCAACAGCCCGGTAGCAGTGTGACGACACTGGGCAACAACCCAGGTAGCAGTGTGACGACACTGGGCAACAACCCGGTAGCAGTGTGACGACACTGGGCAACAGCCCGGTAGCAGTGTGACGACACTGGGCAACAGCCCGGTAGCAGTGTGACGACACTGGGCAACAGCCCGGTAGCAGTGTGACGACAAAAGAAGAAGAAGAAGAATAAAGAACATAAGATTAAAAAAGAAAGAAGAATGGTAAGATAAAGAAAAAGAAAGAGTTGTAGAGCTAAAAATAGATGGAAGAATTGCTAAACAGATACAATATATCATTCATTCATTGGCCTCTTTGTCTCAGGAGATAATAGGTCTTGCGTCACGTAGTATGTTCTGAGCTGTCTCAGGAGATAATAGGTCTTGCGTCACGTAGTATGTTCTGCGCTGTCTCAGGAGATAATAGGTCTTGCGTCACGTAGTATGTTCTGCGCTGTCTCAGGAGATAATAGGTCTTGCGTTACGTAGTATGTTCTGCGCTGTCTCAGGAGATAATAGGTCTTGCGTCACGTAGTATGTTCTGTGCTGAATCACAACGTTTCTTGTGGCTGTAATGGCCTATTCTGGAGTGGCAATCCTTGCTACAGTTGCTGCAGGTAAAACTGGAGACTGTAGTTGATACATATGATGTTCTCTCTGTCCTCTGCGCTCTCTTTTGCCTCCACGTGTAATGTTGTTTTTCTTTTCTTTTTGAGTCGCCCTTCACTGCCGCTCGCCATGCTTGCCTGTCTTTGGCCAGCCGCTCCCAGTGTTTTTGTCTATGCCGCATGAAGTTAGATCACGCTTGCAGTATCAATGGAGCGTAATAATGGGCGCCCATGCTGTCTAGCACCAGTTTCGAGTTGACCATATAGAATGTTCCTTGGGATTCTATCATCGCTCATACGACACACGTGTCCCAGCCATTATATATATATAATTATGATATCGACTTGTTAAGGAAGATAAACCAAGAAATGCAAAGATAAACAAACAACTTGATATCTTTAGCAACAACAGTTTTTAACTGCAGGTAAGCTATGAACAGATACATATAATGAAGAAACCTATGAAGAGTAATGCAGGTATCAAGCTGGAATCCAAAATGATAAAATAACTGAGCAGTTCACCTGTTTAGCTAGCAATTTTCATTGCACAGGAAAGAAAGTATGCCACGAATTGTCAAAGCAACACCAGCTTTTAACAGTCTAAAAGAATATGGAACTCCTTGGTAACTAATTTGAAAATTTTCAATTCAAATGTTGTATCAATTCTAACATATGCCAGCGAGAGTTGTATCAATCCTAACATATGCCAGCGAGAGTTGGAAAATGACTAAAGATATAGAAAGCAAGTTGAATGAATTTGAAAATAGATGTCTATGAAAAATAATGAATATAAAATGGAACGAATTCAGGAGAAGTGATGAAATCAGAGACATGTCTGGTCAACCACTAGTGACAACTGTTATAAGATAACCAAAATGGAGATATGTTATCATCTCGTTATGTTCTTAGTCAGTGACGGCTCGTGATTCTTTTTGTTGGTGGGGCCAGACTCAAATTTTCGAGGAAAATCATGGTTTTGAGTTAGGTTATATTTTAATTTATTAACTAATAAATACACGTTACACATTATTTTAGTGGGCCCGGCCCCACTGGCCCTTAATGACGAGCCGCCACTGTTCTTAGTGAACACTACGATGTCGAGATGAAGTATTTTGTGAGCGAGAAGGCCCTCATATTCGCTACGCTGAAGAGGTGTATTGGAAGTCTTCTATCACTCCAAGCTCTCGCATGGTCGTCCTCTCCCCCTGTTTAAATTTACTCGGTGTATCCTTATTGATAATGATATACTCACGCTGCTGTTGACCAGCGAGACATGGACAGTGTATAGCAGACACGCAAGAAAACTAAACCACTTCCACACAAGTTGTCTACTCAGAATACTAACAATAAACCTGCAAGACAAAATTTCAGATAGTGAAGTCCTTATAAGTGCCAAGGCCCACCTGTCCAGCGTCTTCGTAGTGCGTTGGACGAGGGGTGACAAGCTTCCTGTGAGTGCGGTTCAACTCCGTGAGCTGGCAGAAAGCTATAGGTTCTCCAGATTTACGGTGTTCGTAGCACCGAACCGAATGGTTACGATGTCCATGGCACCGAGCCGAAGAGCTTAAAGCTTAAGTGCTTCTGGATCGGAAATAAAAAGTGAAAAGATTCCAAACATCAACACATTGTTGCAGAAGGTCCAGGTGAGATGGACCGGTAACGATGCTCAAACGTCTGATAAATGCATCCCAAAATAATTGATGTATGGCAAACTTGAAGAGGGAAGACGTTCAGTTTGTTGGACAGATAATAAAGAAACACATGAAGTGTCTCTAAAATGCTTCTATATACATACCACGTGCTGGGAGTCCCTTGCACAAGATCGCCAAATGTAACGATGTAACAACACAAGACAACCCTGCAAAGCTGAGAATCGTCGTGTCACTGAGGCACAGAGAAACCGAGCTGCACGTAAAGACAACACACACAACACGCACATGTCTAACCTTGATCATGTATGCCCCACCAGTGGTAGGAGATTGTGTTTGAGGATTGGATTTTACAATCCGACCAGCACACACCAAAAACGTGGATCAGTACGAGTCTGCGACTGTCATCAGCATCGCTTGCAATGGACGGTTATTTTTTAGTATGACATGATATTCGAAGGCTATAGTGCATGGGTTCCCAAAGTGGGCGGTACCGCCCCCCCCAGTGGGCGCTGAAGCCTTCCAGTGAGGTGATAGTGGGCTCAGAAGCATTTGGGGTGAGTTTTTTTCGTGATTTTACGATTGAATAATCATTAACATTTTAATTCTGCATTTTAATTCATCCTACGCCCCTCTTACACGATACATTTTTTCATCAATTTTTTAATTCATGTATATAATCATTTCAAAATTGACCATGTATGACAGAAATATATATCAATTCTCATGTCAAAGTGAAAACAGAGCATGTATATATATAGTGGGAGGAGGAGGGCGTTGTCAAACTGTTATAATGGGGAGGGGAACGTTACAAAGTTTATGTCATGCAAAGTGGGCGGTGGACAGAAAAAGTTTGGGAATCTATGCTCTAGTGTTATTAAACCAAACATGTTGGCACTGCAGTATATTTCTAAGACATATATTCTTGAAAGTTCCCAGCTTCTGTAGAATGTTGTACGCCATTTTCCAGCCCTCACTACTGTATAACAACATTATCAGAACACCGCTTATATTTATTTTAACTTTTATTTTAAGAGATGAAGTGTCTACGCAGAATTCTGGGAGTATCAAGAAGAGACCGGTTTATAAATGAAGACATCAAGGAAAAAGTGGGTGCAACATCACTGAACTTCATCAAGAAACAACAAATTAGATTGTTTGGCAACTTAAGCAGATTGCCAACAGACAGTGCGCACCAAAGAGCAATGCTACTACGATACGGTGGATACAAATCAAAAGGGCGTCCACGCAAAAGGTGGACCTCAGAGATAACAGAGGCAGTGAGAAACATTATTTATGAAGCGCACACAAAAACCCGTTCTAGAAATCTCTTCTTATCCATCCTGACGATGTTCGATAAAACAGGATTAGAGATAAGAAAAGAAGAAAGAGGACAGAAAACTAGATAGAGAAGTAGAGATAAGGTGTCAAAAAAGCAAATGTAGTGACCTACCAGCTGGCACCATTACTACAACACACAAAGATCAAGATAGAAGTGAAAAGACAAATGATAAAAAGTATTTTCCTACCATCACTTTGATACCAGTGCCAAACTAGGTCTCTTACAGCAACACATCACAGAAAGCTCACCACGTTTGAAATGAAATGCTTGAGGAAGGCAGTGGGAGTCACCAGGAAAGACAGACTACGAAATGAAGACATCAGACGCAGAGTTGGCATAACTTCATGCATCGAATACATCGAAAGATAACAAATGCAGTGGTTTGGACATTTAATGAAAATGAAATACAACCAACCACTAATAACAGCATACAATAAAAAAGAGATCAGGTACTAGAGCTAAGGGAAGAAAAAGAAAAGATGGATAGACAATATCAAGACCACACTACATAAACACAGATACAACACAACAAGGGCGACTCATCTAGCCCTAGAACGCAAATTAAAGCTCCCATCCCTACGCTTAACGGCAAGAGTGGACAGCCAACTTCATCTTCCACCTGGGAATAGACAATATCAAGGCCAGACTACATAAACACGGATACAACACAACAAGGGCGACTCATCTAGCCCTAGAACGCAAATTAAAGCTCCCATCTCTACGCTTAACGTCAAGAGTGGACAGCCAACTACATCTTCCACCTGGGAATAGACAATATCAAGACCAGACTACATAAACACGGATACAACACAACAAGGGCGACTCATCCTAGCCCTAGAACGCAAATTAAAGCTCCCATCCCTACTCTTAACAGCAAGAGTTGACAGCCAACTACATCTTCCACCTGGGAATAGACAATGGACAATAGATAGAAAGAAGAAAGAATTTATATATATGAAATCTTGAACTACCTCTATTCTTTGATTATCAAAATTTAACAGAAAGAGACTTTGACAAGAAACATATCAACAAATTAATTTTGTTAATGCCCACCAGAAATGAATTATCAGACATTGCGTGCAAGTTCCATAAGTCAAGCTGAACTAAAACATTTGAAAAGTTATCTGTTCTTGTCACAGTTAATAATGGGCTATACCAATACCCGAGACATACAGGATATATTTATTTATGATTTATATCATCAAAGTCTCTCTCAAACCGATGCCAGAATAATCAAGTGGTTAGTGTGATGGGAAATGAATGGAAAATAGCATAGCAGAATCAGGACAATAATAGCGCATAAATTGCAAACATTCATCAACTGGTGTCTGCGCAGAATAGAGGGACTAAGATGGTATGATGAGAGCTGCGGTAGCGTAGTTGTTAGTGAACTCGCTTCTCAAGGCTGGTGGTCTGGGTTCAACTCCCGCAGTGCGCGTGGAATTTTCCCGACCGCGACGGCTCTCAGGTCGATCCAGCCTCAATTGTGTACCAGACATGGTCTGGGAAAGTAAAGGCGGCCGGCGTGATGATGACCACATCATCCATCGTGTGCCGACGGTCAATGAAAAATACAGGCCTAACACTGTATTGCCATATATACCACGAGGTATGAAAGGGTTCCTTTACTTTTTTTTTACTTACGATGGTATGATAGTGTTACATATGAGGAACTTATGTAAAGAACAAGACAGATTCCAGTGAACCAATAGGTTAAAAAAATACGCTGGCGCTGGATAGGACACACTTTGCTGAAACATAACAAGAAGGGTTTTCCTGGAACCCACAGGGACAGCGGAAGAAGGGAAGCCGAGAAATACATGGAGACGAGATTTGGAGGCGGAGATCAACAATATAAAGAAGAGCTGGAGGGAGCTACAGGAGATAGCTAGAGATAGGAAGATTTGGCATGAGTTGGTTGAGGGACTATGCCCCAACCGTGGTTAAATTGGCAGGGTGAGAGAGAAAAGAGAGGGAAAGAGAGAGAATCCTGTAACTATCACCCACCAAGTCACTAGAGCAGCGCAAGACCAAAACAGAAAACCACGATACTGGACAACACCCGGTAACCGTGTGAGTCAACAGAAAAAAAAGTGTGCTGGCATCGCAAACGAAAAATGCGGGGATATTTTGTCTTATTAATTACCACATTGGTCTGTACAGCTGTAATTAGGTCATCATCATCATTATTATCGTCATTATTATCATCATTATCTTCCTCATCATCATCCTCATCATCCTCATCATCATCATCATCATCGTTATCCAATAACTTATCCTAAACAGAATGAACTTTGCCACCCTAAGAAGTCATTGAAACGTATCTCTTTCATAGTTCAGATCCCCGCCTCCGCTACTGCCACCCTAAGAATTCATTGAAACTTATCTCTTTCATAGTTCAGATCCCCGCCTCCGCTACCTCCGTATCATCTGTCACATCCTGAATTCATCTTCTCCATAGTTTCCTCTTCTCCTATTTACCGGGATGCCTTCTCTATAATTTTCAGTCATATATATTATTTTTTGTGTCCAAACTTCTGTTCTGCTAATTCTTATTTGAAGCATTTGCCAGTTTGATCTAATTTGAGTTTTGGCTGGATAGATCTATTTGTTCTCAACTCTGTTTATGATATAGTGAGGAATACAGGACTACACTTCTAGTATGAGGATGGAGGTTGAGGCCGTTACTGCTGCCCTCCATTGGCTCTCTGGGACGTCATTTACTGGGACCGTTACTGTATCTGACTCTCAGTCGATGCTTCACACGTTCCAGAAGGGCAGATTTCGGTATGAGTGGATGTCGTCTATAGAAGTTTCTAACGTCCAGAGGCTTACGTGGATATATTGTCCTGGGCATGCGGGTGTTTAGGTAATGAGAGAGCGGACAGGCTAGCATCAACAACATCGATTGTTGGGGAGTTGAAGATGGATAAAGGGGATATTCTTCGGTCTCTTTGGACTGCTTTGATGAAGACAATACAATCGATGTTGAATCGATCCAGCGATTTAAGCAGTTTGGAGTTACCCGCTGTACAAGTAAATTGATGCCTGAGAGGCAGAGTGAGAGGTGTGTTTAATCAGCGAGCCACCGGAACCATCAATATGCATATTCTTTGATATCTGTTGGGGAACTGAGCACCTATGGGTCTTCCCGAGTGCAATAACGTCAGTTTAGTAACCAATAACCAAATGTTGGAATGTGAGAACGTGGTCCAGTTTTAAAAATCAGCCCTAACTGCAGAAGAAAGAAGGAGATACGCAGAACTAAATTACTGTTACAAGAAGAGAAAGATGGAATATGTTGGACAACTGAAAAATGTTTGTCAGCCAACATTAACAATGTTACAGAAGAAGATCGGATATTTGGACAGAAAAGAAATGTTTCAGTAAGACCACTAAGTAACAACTGTTACAAGAAAGAAAAGATGAGATATGTTGGACATATTGAAAAGAAAGTGTTTGGTCAACCACTATGAAGGAACATACGCAAGAAGAGAGAAGATGGAGATAGATTGGACATACTTGAAAAGAAATGTTTGGTCAACTCTGTAACAACTGTTACAAGAAAGGAAGATGGAGATATGTTGGACACCTGAGGAAGAAATGTTTGATCAACCACTAGTAACAATGTTAAAGAAAGAGAAGATGGGGATATGTTGGACACACCTTGAGAAGAAATGTCTGATCAACCACTAGTAACAACTGTTATAGAAAGAGAAGATGGAGATATGTTGGGCAACCTGAAAGAAATGTCTGATCAACCACTAGTAACAACTGTTATAAGAAGAAGAAGATGGAGATATGTTGGACACACCTTGAAAAGAAATGTCTGATCAACCACTAGTAACAAATGTTATAAGAAAGAAGATGGAGATATGTTGGCACACCTTGAAAGAAATGTTTGGTCAACCACTAGTGACAACTGTTACAAGAAGAGAAGATGGAGATATGTTGGACATACCTTGAGAAGAAATGTCTGTCAACCACTAGTAACAACTGTTATAAGAAGGAGAAGATGGAGATATGTTGGCATACCTTGAGAAGAAATGTCTGGTCAACCACTAGTGACAACTTATAAGAAAGAGAAGATGGAGATATGTTGGACAAACCTTGAGAAGAAATGTCTGGTCAACCACTAGTGACAACTGTTATAAGAAGAGAAGATGGAGATATGTTGGACATACCTTGAGGAGTAATGTCTTGTCAACCACTAGTAACAACTGTTACAAGAAAGAAAGATGGAGATATGTTGGACACACATTGAGAAGAATAATCAAGAATATCAACAGGCATTGAAGTATGAAGTTCAAGAAAGAGGTCAGAATAAGGAACCCTGAAACGAACTGCTGAGAGAGCGCAAAATCGGTCTCAGTTCATGGAGAGATTGAAGAGTTGCTAGGAATGAGCGTATGGAGAACTTCTTGGCTATGTAACGTATAACATCATGAATTAGTATAATAAAGAAAGCCAATAACTTTAATTTAAATTACATTGTTATAACATTTTAGTACCAGTTTTACAAGGTCAAAGAACAATTATTTTATGATTGGACACACTTCTCTTATTATTCCAATCATCATTAACTTTCTCCTGGTTATTTTAATAGGATTTCTCAAGACATTCCTTATTAGGATAATTAACGTCAAATTTGATTCCAGGTTCCTACTTGAGGTTAACCAATCAATCATCGATGTGATTGATTAAAGAAAATTGCCTGCCCATTAACGATTTCCTAAAATACACAAAATGTTTCGAAAATTTATAATTTAATATCTTACGCACCCGTGTGGTGCCGGGGCACTCAATGGGAGGAAAGATTAGTAACACTGCGACTTGCAAGGCATGTCGTAAGAGGCGACTGAGGTAGGGGTCGATTGATGCTACCCTAGTAAATAAAAATAGAAATCGTATGTGCTGGTCTACTTGTAGGCGCATAGCTGGCACAACGTACAATCGCTCTTAGGCTTGAATTACATACAAATCCCAACGAGTGGCTAACAAGTGGTTGATGTGGAGCGTATGATGTGGAGTATTTTACATATCGTATGAGTTTACAAGGACCTCAGCGATTGTAACAAAGCTATAGAACTATCAGCATGTTGCCTTACAGGACCTCAGCTAGTGCAACTAGAGAGTTATTAGAACTATCAGCATGTTGTACCATTTCACAAGGACCTCAGCTAGTGCAACCAGAGAGCTATTAGAACTATCAGCATGTTGTGCCATTTCACAATGACCTTAACTAGTGCAACCAGAGAGCTATTAGAACTATCAGCATGTTGTACCATTCACAATTTGCTGAAACATATTGAGCACCTATGTGGATGCTTCAAATGTACCGACGTCAGTTCCGTTAACTAAAGTAAATATTCAATTAGTCAAAAGTTCAATATTCAAAAGCACATAAATGTTTTTTTCCTCTGTTTTGTTAAATGTCCATGCTTTACACCCATACTCTGCCACTGGGAATATACATGATCTTAGTATTCTGATCTTTGTTTTCCTATCAATTCCGTTCCATAATGTTTTTAGTTGTTTAATTAGCTTTTGCATGGGCCTTTTTGTTCTTTCCAAAATTTCTTTTATCCCATTTCCATATTTTGTTAACAGTGAACCCAGATATTTATTGATATAAATATTTATTATATTATTTATAGCTACAATAAAGAGGAAAAAAAGGTGCATAATGTTAACCGATTCCCTACGCAAGATCTACATATACACTTTTTACTCCAATCATTCAGACGTAAGATCTATATATTGACTCTAATTATTCTGTAGCTTTTGCTTAAATTTCCTTTTAAAAAATATTATAAGGAATTCAATTTTCAATTTAAATGTTGTATCTGTCCTAACATATGCCAGTGAGAGTTGGAAAATGTATCAATCCTAACATATGCTAGCGAGAGTTGGAAAAGGACTAAAGATATAGAAAGCAAGTTGAATGCATTTGAAAATAGATATCTGTGAAAAATATTGAATATAAAATGGAACGAATTCAGAAGAAGTGATGAAATCAGAGAAATGTCTGGTCAGCCACTAGTGACAACTGTTATAAGAAAGAGAAGATGGAGATATGTTGGACACACCTTGAGAGAAAGATCAGAAAATATTAAAACAAGCATTGAGGTGGGATGCAAAGGGTTCAAGAAAGAAGACGACCTAAGGAGACCCTGAAACGAACTTTGCTGAGAGAGGCTGGAAATATCAGTCTCAGTTCCATGGAGGAGATTGAGCGAGTTGCCCAGTATAGAGCGGTATGGAGAAATTGCTTGCAGGCCCTATGTAACGTATAACGGTACGAGGGAATTATTATTATTATTATCAGGAATGAAAATATTACAGGTAGTATAAAATCACTTTCAGATATCCGGCGTGGCTTTGTCGTTTCACAGACTGACGTGAATATGAATATATTATATAAACTTCAATTTCACAATTTTTCAATGGAATTTTTAACGAACACTTATCTTGCTTATTGTGTGTGTGACAATGGTACTTTTGACCAAGCTGGACTTAAACTCCGGCATTTCCCGACAGCGGTCACTAGGACAGCGTATTGTCAACTTCGCTATCATCAACCACCGTTGATCAAGCTGTTTCGCTGCGTTCTGGAGGTCTGCTTGTTCTAATCCTGACTGCGTTGCTTGGTTCACGAGTGCATTTTGTTTAGAAGATCCTAGAGGTTGTTGCTGGAACCGAGCCATAGACGGACATCGAGTACAATGAAGTTAACCCTTTAACCCTTTCACTCTGTAATTTTTTTACATCCATCGTGTTAATAACACAATGTCTGAATTGCGCGGATACTGGCCTTCTCTCTTCCTCTCACTCTGACCTTTTTCCACGGATTGGGGCATAGCCTCAACCAACTCATGCAATCTCCGATCTCTAGCTATCTCCTGTAGCTCCCTCTAGCTCTTCTTTATATGTTGATCTCAGCCTCAAATCCGTCTCTATGTATTTCTCAGCCTCCCCTTCTTTCGCTGTCCCTGTGGGTAAAATACCTCGTGCCACTATATCGGCCCAGAAGAGAGAAGGATTAAACAGACCTCAATAACGCTGTAAATTCACATTTTTAGGACAATAGATATTTGTTTACCCATGTTGAGTAATGTTTGTCTTTCCGTAATTCATTTATCCAAACTGTCGATTATACACACTAGAATGTGTCATTTATACAACGACTATACATTGATCGCATTATTGCAATTCACTTAAACGGCAGGAATGCTCAGTTTCAAAGTGCATATACAAAACCCACACAGCGTTCACACAAAAACCACACAGACAAAAACCCACACCAGGGCCATGCGGTTTTTTCTCAGTATGATGCAAGTCTTCGAAATGCCGCCCTGAAATGTTTTTCTGTAAAATATATTGTGCTATTTCGCTGCGTATGCCGCCCATTTTACAGTGCCGCCTGATGTGGTTGCCTCTCTGTATCATAGCACGGTAAGGCCCTGACCCACACAGCTACAGACAAAACCCACACAGCTACAGACAAAACCTACACAGCTACAGACAAAACCCACAGAGCTACAGACAAATCTCACACAGCTACAGACAAAACCCACACAGCTACAGACAAAACCCACACAGCTACAGACAAAACCCACACAGCTACAGACAAAACCCACACAGCTACAGACAAAACCCACACAGCTACAGACAAAACCCACAGCGATCTCTGGTCATGAGCTTAATTTACCGTGAACCACAAACTGGGCAGTCAGCTTCATTCAGGTCTGTCAGGTTTCCCCAAAGCTTAGTTTTCAGGTCGACTGGGTGTACCCACATGTTGCTTCTCAGCTCACCCAGGAGAGAACAGTCTTGCAGGATATGCTCTGGTCCGCCTGCTGACACTGGCATATAACTGTTTGACTTATTCCTAGTCTATATAAGTGTTTGTTGAGTCTGCAGTGTCCGGTGCGTAGTCGAAATATAATGACCTGGTCTGTTCTGCTTAGGTCTTTGAGGGCGTCTTTTCCATATTCATATCCATTGTTTGTCTTCCAGTCTACTGCAGATTTTCTCTGTATGAGGGTTTTAACCTCTTGAAAAGACAGGGGTTGGTAAATTTGCTTTTTGGCACCGCCATCCTTAGGTAAGACATCGGCACTCTCATTGCCTGCAATGCCACAGTGAAATGGAATCCACTGCAAGTGAATTTCTGCCTTTTCTGAAAGCTGAACAAGTTCTCTTTTAGGTTTTGTACTCTGCTATCAGAAGATTTAGCCTCCAGGGCTTGTATAGCTGACAGTGAGTCTGTAAGAAATATCATCTTGCCTGCAGGTGCTTGCAGCTTATTCATGTGCTGTGCTGTCAGCGGATTTAGTCTCCAGGGCTTGTATAGCTGACAGTGAGTCTGTAAGAAATATCATCTTGCCTGCAGGTGCTTGCAGCTTATTCATGTGCTGTGCTGCCATCAGAAGGGCTAAGAGTTCTGCTTTGTAGTTGGAACATATACTTCCAGTAGGGGCCGCTAGAGACACAGTAGTAGCATATGGGTGCCTAATGTACACTCTTGCTCATTTTTTCTCCATTAAAACAGTTTTACAATTTTTGTTCCAGAATGTTATTTAAAGCTGAATTATAGAATCCAACTTTAAATAACATTCTTAAACAAAAATTGTAAACTTTTTACAGGAAGAAAAAATGCAGGTAAACATGTTGTTTTGCTTCTCAAAGTTTGTACGTACAGATCTTCAGAAAAGTTAAAAACAAACGATATTTTCATACACATTCTCAGGAAAGATAACACAAACAAACACAGGAAACACATATCATTTTGGCAGATTTGATGTTGACAATTCAATTATACACGGTGTTCGAGATAATTGCAGCCCCATTGACAAATCGAAAGTTGCCAGATAACCTATCGCGTTGTGTTTATTTACTATTTAAACCGGTTCTGACTAGCTCGTCCTACGTCACATTTGTTCATCGCCCTTCCCGCACTACAATTACACACCATCACACAACCTTGACCTATACTACGTCATAACTGAACCTTCTCATTTCCATACATATATGCCAGATTAGCTCCATTCACAGGCTGCTTTTAAGTTGAACACCCTATAGAAGTAAAAGGGTCGTCTTAGGTTGAAAGAGGCGTGTCTCTGCTTAAAGATGTTTTCATCACCTACATACAAATAACCAAAAACACAAAGAAGTTTGTGTAAATTACGGGACTTTTAGATGTCTGAAAATGTGTTGACATCATAACAAGTTTACAAAATAAACGATTGTACCGTTGTAGGTATTGTAATCTGGGATTAAAGTAGGAAAATGTGGATTATAATTTGGGATTAAAGTAGGAAAATGTGGATTATAATCTGGGATTAAAGTAGGAAAATGGGGATTATAATTTGGGATTAAAGTAGGAAAATGGGGATTATAATTTGGGATTAAAGTAGGAAAATTGGGATTATAATTTGGGATTAAAGTAGGAAAATGTGGATAATAATTTGGGATTAAAGTAGAAAAATAGGGATTATCATTTAAGATCTCCTTCTTCTTATTTTCCTAATCCTGTTTTCTCCACAGCGTCAGGTTGAGAAGAGTATTTCAGAACGGGTTTTTGTGTGGGCTTCATAAATAGTGTTTTCAGCTCCTTTGTTATCTCTGAGGACCACCGTTTTCGTAGACGGCCTTTTGCTTGTATCCATTGTATCGGGGTATCATTTCTCGTTGGTAATCTGCTTATGTAACCGAACTATGTAACGTGCTGTTGTTTTTTTTCTGAAGTTCAATATTGATGTTGTACTCACTTTTTCCTGATGTCTTTATTTCTAAGCCGGTCTCTTCTTGATACTCCCAACATTCTGGGTATAGACTTCATCTCTGTTGTGACTAGTGTATTTCTATAGTTTGATGTCAACGTCCATGTTTGGCACTGATAGCATAATGTTGGAAGAAAGATTGTGTTGTATAATGTTCTTAAGTGTTCAGGACATGCATAACAGAGCTAATGAGCGGAAAATCATAACAAGACAAGGTATCTTAGAAGAGCTGCAGTTGACAATGACAAATTAGAAATGAAGAAATCAGAAGAAGACTGATGTGAAACCAGCCATGCAATTCATAGAACAACAGTTTAATAGTTCGTACACCTGACTAAGAATGCCCTGTATCACCACACAAAGCCACACAAAAGTATAATGTACAACAAAGAAGACCACGTAAAAGATGGAGCGACAGCATCAAGAACAACCTTACGAAAATGAATATCAGCTTACAAAGTGCCTTAAAACAAGCACAGACAAGAACACTAGTTCCCCCTCCCCAACACTTCTATAAAGAAGTAAATGCTGGAAGAGAAGAAGAAGAAGATGACACGCCTGCATTTCAAAATTGGTGTAATTTGTTCTAAGATTTAGTTTACTTTGTTACATCAATTTCTCATCCTTCTCGTTGGGTTATCTCTCCTAATAAAAGTATTTATTTTCATTTGTATAACAGTTTCAACAGTTTATTATTTACAACAATTTGTGGACATGTGATTGTCTATTGTTTTCCCCCAAGTGGATGATGGAATTGGTTGTCCACTCTAACCACTAAGTGTAGGGGTTGGAGCTTTAATTTGCGTTCTAGGGTCAGATGAGTCGTCCTTGTTGTGTTATTTAGCCGTGTTTATTTAGTGTGGTTTTGATATTGTCTATCCATCTTTTTTATGGTCTTCCAATGTTTCTATTACCTGATCTATTTTTATTGTATGCTGTTATTGGTGGGTGATTGTATTTCATTCTCATTAAATGTCCAAACCACTGCATTTGTTGTCTTTCGATGTATTCGGTGCATGAAGTTATACCCACTCTGCTTCTGATGTCCTCATTTCGTAGTCTATCTTTCCTGGTGACTCCCACTGCTTTCCTCAATCATTTCATTTCACCCTTGGTGCACTTTCTGTTGTGTGCTGCTGTCAGAGACCAAGTTTGGCACTGTCCCTTGAAATGAAATATGAGATGGCCGGTTTTACAATGCTTTGAAATGATGATAGGATATTAAATATATTTAAAATAAATTTGGTGAAAATGTTGTAAAGGAATCAAACATGCCAAACGTGTTATTGTCTGGAGGTTTCTCGCAGACAGTCTCTCACAGACTGATAGGCACCACGTCCCTATCGGAGCAGGAAGGTCAGAAACAAAGAAAAGCTGGTGTCAAGTATAATACCGTCTTCTGTTGCTCCGGGGTGTTCCGAGACTGTCTTATTATTGTTTGTTTCTGTATGAGATTACAGCAGAGACACGTCCTTTCAACCTAAAGACGAGCTTTTTATTAGTTATATCAGCGCGTGTTGGCCAACAAATAGGAACAATAATAATGAACTCTTTTCTGAGAAACTAAGAATTGGGCGAGACTGTCACTCACAACTCAGTTGGGAATTTATTGACGCTTAAGGATTCTTTGGTATGATCTACACGCTTTTGTTTTGTCTCCCATACATACTTGGTTTGATTTTCAAGTTATGTAATATATTGTGAAAGGACATATATTTCAAAATATATTCTCTCCTTGTTGCATTCTCAGTTATTTATTTTATTTACAAGAATCCAGCATAAGACGGATACATATATTGCATAATAATAGTGTATTTATAAATCTACAGACCTTCATAAATAGATGTTTACGTAGAATAGAGGGACTGAGATGGTATGATAAGATTACGAATGAGGAACTCAGAGAAAGAACTAACCAGTGGGGAAAGAGCTAAGGAAAGGCTTTTTACCCTGGTCTCTTCATTTCTAACCCAGTCTCTTCTTGTTACGCCCAGCATTCTGCGTAGACACTTTATCTCTGTCGTGACTAGTTTTCTTTTATCATTTGATGTCAACGTCCATGTTTGGCACTGATAGCATAATGTAGGGATAAATATCGTGTTGTATAATCAATTTTCTTTTAATGTTAATGTTTACATGTTTCCATTTCAAAATTGGTGTCATTTGTTTTCTTAATTGATTTTCTTTGTTGCATCTCTGTTGGAATTCGTTAGTTATTCTTCCATTTGCTGAATAAATGCTCTCTAGAGAATGTAACATCTTGAAGTTGGCAGAATAGTTTAGTCTTTTAGTTTTTATTATAGAATATTTGTATGATAATATAAATATATATAAATAACATAAAACAATAAATATGGAACTGCAAGTTATTTAGTTTTAAAACTAAATTAAGATTTTCAATTCAAATGTTGTATCAATCCTAACATATGCCAGCGAGAGTTGGAAAATGACTAAAGATATAGAAAGCAAGTTGAATGCATTTGAAAATAGATGTCTGCGAAAAATAATGAATATAAAATGGAATGAATTCAGAAGTGATGAAATCAGAGATATGTCTGGTCAACCACTAGTGACAACTGTTATAAGAAAGAGGAGATGGAGATATGTTGGATATACCTTGAGGAGAAATGATCAGCGAATATCAAAGCAGGCATTGAAGTGGGATGCAAAGGGTTCAAGAAAGAGAGGTCAACCTAAGGAGACCCTGAAACGAACTTTGTTCGAGAGGCAAGTAATATTGGTCTCAGTTCCATAGAGGAGATTGAGCGAGTTGCCCAGGATAGAGCGGTATGGAAAAATTACTTGCGATCCCTATGTAACGTATAACGGTACGAGAGGAATTATTATTATACAGGGTGTTCAACTTAAAAGCAACCCCATTGATAAATAGAAATTTGCCAGGTACGCATTGCATCTCCGTCTATGTACTATTTAAACCGGTTCTGACCAGCTTTTGTCCTACGTCACATTTGTTCATCGCCCCTTCCGCACTACAATTACACACCATCACACAACCTTGACCTATACTACGTCATAACTGAACCTTTTCATCTCCATACATATATGCCAGATTAGCTCCATTCATGGGCTGCTTTTAAGTTGAACACCCTGTATAAAGTACACCGAGATGTGGTTTTACAGAAGAATGTTGAGAATCCCATGGACTGCTAAAATGACTATTGTTTAGATGTTGAATGAGGTCAAGACACAGAGATAACATTATCAATATAAGAAAGAGGTTGTCATCATTTTTCGGACATGTGATGAGGAGGGAAGGTTTAGAACACATTGCAACAAATGGTAAAATCTAGGGTAGCGAGACACAGAAAGACAGAGAGAAAATTGGGGATAGCCTGGCCTCTATGTCACAGTAAAGCGTCAACATCTGAGTTGATAGCAAACACCAAAGATAGAGATTTGTAGAGATCCATGATCGCTTACGCTAGCCGGCACGGCACCTGATTATGATGATGATGATATGAAGTACTTAGACCCTCTCTACATTCTTATCACACGTTTGTTATTTGGCTGAACAGGTGGGCCATGGGAGACACGGGAAGAGAGGTGTACAGCCATATGGCCAGCCCTAACATCATACCAGCATACAAGAAGAGATCAGAGCACCATTTTTAGACTCTGAACCCAACACACATAACACTTAATAATCACTTGAACAGAATTCAAATACAACACACTCCAGAGTGCCAGCTGTGTGCACATCATCATGAAACCGTTCACCACCACCTCTTCAAGTGTCAAGCACTAAATGACATCAGAAAGACCCTCCTTCCTCCAAGGCCAGATAAATGGAACATATTATACGAAACAAAAGAACAACTTACAAACACATGCAGATACCACTACATAGCATTAGGCCGAAGGGCAAGAGCTCAAGTGAAGCTGGATCATTGAAGAAAAAGAAGAAGACCAGGTAAAACATCATCATCAAGTAGCTTGTTCCTTCCGGAACTTGACTCCCATTACATCAGTCCTGAAAATCTCTCTGTTCTGTGAAAGTTGACCGGCCCAGGTAAAACATCATCATCATCATCAGGTGCCGTCTCCACATCGAAGGTTGGCTGCAATGAATCTCCAGCATCCTCTGTCTTTCGCCTTGGTGTTGCACACTGCCAGACTGTAACCTGTCCATTTCTTAAAGTTTCCTCCCACTTATCTCTCGGTCTTCCTCTTGCTTTTCCCTCAACTTTCCCCTCTAGTAAATGTTTTATCATGGTGTCATGCCTTTTTATGTGCCCAAAATACTTTACTTGTCTGAATTTTATTTCTCTTAATAATTGTTTCTTCATGCCTAGTTTTCCTAAAACTTGTTTATTTGTCTGTTTTTCTGTCCATGAAACTCTGCTTATTCTTCTATATATCCACATCTCAAATGCATCAATTCTGTCTTCTAACTGCTTGTTCATTGTCCATGTTTCGAGCCATACATTAATATAGGATATATATATAGCATTTGATCATTCTCATTTTAGCCTGTTTGTGATTTGTTTGGATGTCAGTAACTTTCTCATACTATTGAAATTATCCTTGGCCATTCCTATTCTCTTTTAATTTCAGTTATACATCTGCCATCATCTGTTATCATCTGACCGAGATAGGAGTAGCTTTTTACTTGATGTAGTAATTCTCCATGTATTTTTATATTCATTTTAGGTTTTTCCATTTCCTTGTTGATTACCATAGTTTTTGTTTTCTGTATGTTAATGTCTAATCCATATTCCTTGCTAGTTCTGTCCAATTGGTCCACTAATTCTTGTAGATCTTGTTCATTTTCTGCTACCAATACTGTGTCATCTGCATATCTTAGGTTATTTATTATTTTTCCATTGATCTTGAGTCCTGGCATTCCCTCTAGTTGTTTGAAGATTTTCTCTGTGTAGATGTTAAATAGGCTTGGTGACAGTATGCATCCTTGTCTCACTCCTCTCTTTATGTCTATGTATGGAGAGTAGCTATTTTCATATTTTATTATTGCTGTCTGTTCCCAGTATATGTTACTTATTAGTCTGATATCATCCCCATCTAGGCCTATTTCTTGTAGACATATGATTAGCTTTTCATGTTGGACTCTGTCAAAAGCTTTGCTATAATCGATGAAACACAAGTAGATACTTTTTGCACTTCTATATACTTGTCAGCGAGTAGTCTTATACAAAGTATTGCCTCTCTTGTTCCTCTGTTCTTTCTAAAGCCAAACTGTTCTTCTCCTACTTCTATGTCTATCTTGTTTTTCTTGTAACATGTATGATCTTGAGTAGTATTTTTGTTATGTGGCTCATCAGGCTAATTGTCCTATAGTCTGTGCACTCCTGTGCTTTGGGCTTTTGGGTAGTGGTATGAATACTGATGTCTTCAAGTCTCTTGGTATATATCCTGTGTTATATATATCATTGTAAAACATCAGTGCATAAAAAATTCAGAGAAAAAAAACCCTCCACTAGGTATCAGAAATTAGATTCTACTCAAACGAGATCCTCGTTTAACACTTGCCAGTAGTCTGCATGAACGGAAGATGGGTGTTTCCCTGCTCATGTCATATTCAAAGATTACACCAAACCCCACTTTAGAGGGTAACTTTACCTCAGCTCTCAATAAGAACCAATAATAATATTCTTCAGATTCTGTTGTTTACTTTTCCCCCTTTTATGTATACAAAAAGATTTTTCACTGACTGTAGTACAACCTTTTTTGTGGAGGTTGAGGAAACGGGAGACGAAGTGTGAGGAATTTTATGACCGCACGGCTAGTGCAGTCGCCACAAAATGTTCAGGTTATGATCTTTCTTTTATGCCCCCGACAGAAAAAAATGATGGCCTTATCGTGGATTGAACATTGATGTTTGATTGCTATAAATTAAAGCGTAGTCAAGGTGCCTGATTTGACGCCTATGACTGATTTTTGCGTGAAGGTTTGCTTTACTCACCACTAGTGTCCCTCGTCATTCAGACGAACATTACTTCGACTTCCGGGGTACTTGTTATGTTATGTTATGTTATGTTATGCGATCGACGTCACGGCACATTGGGCATTCCCATTCGTGCTCTGTCCTCCGTTGCAGCAGCCATCCCAAAGTCCATTTGCTCACAGTACCCATGAGAAGTTGATTAGTATATCTTCTTTCTCTACCACGAAGACGACACTGTCTGGCATGTCCAAACTTAACACCTATGGGGGTACTTGTAATTTACGTCCCCAAGTAAAGGAACTCTTCAGATGACAAGTATGTACCTTGTGTCATGTCTTGAAGATATTCAACGTCTGTCAAATTGTGTGTGAACCAGTACACAGAGGAACGTGTGGTTGAATGGATAGAGCGCAGCTCCCATGCAGGAGATACGTGTTCAATTCACGGTAAGACCAGGATTTTTTTTTCTGTTGCGTGCATAAATGAAAAATCCTAACCTGACAGCTTCTTGGCGACTGTACTAGCAATGTGGCCATTACATTCGTCAGGATTTCGTCCCACCAGTCCTACACCTGTTCCCCTACGAAGCGGTACTAAGTGCAGTACTGACCAGTGCCCAGTGCACAGCAGTAGTGCATAGTCCAGAGTATAAGGGTTCAGATCTCTCTGTAAGAGCTCCGTATTGTGTATAGGTACGTACTCGCCTCTCACAAAATTGAAGTTCTTTATAAGCAGTGTTCGAAAGCCGCTGTAGCGTAGTTGTTACTGAACTCGCTTCTCAAGGCTGGTGGTCTGGGTTCAGCTCCCGCAATGCGCGTGGAATTTTTCCCGACCACGACGGCTCTCAGGTCGACCCAGCCTCAACTGAGTACCAGATATGCTCTGGAAAAGTAAAGGCGGCCGGCGTGATGCTGACCACATCACCCATCGTGTGTCGACGGTCAATGAAAATACAGGCCTAACACTGTATTGACCTATATACCACGAGGTATGAAAGGGTTCCTTTACTTTTTTTTTTTTTTTTTTTAACTTTATAAGCAGTGCTCTAGTAACGTTAGTAGATAGTAGTCCATTTATCTATTCTCTAATCCTGTTTTTGCCTTTAGGTGTTAGATCGAAAAAGGAGACAACTGGAGCGAGCCTCTCTATGCGCCTTGTCTTTCTTTCTCTTCTTCAATCCTGGTTTTCCTCACAGCTTCAGGATAAGAAGAGATTTCTAGAACGGGCTCTTGAGTGCGCTTCATAAATAGTGTCTTTCACCGCCTCTGTTACCTCTGAGGTCCACCTTTTCCATGGTCAGCCTTTTGCTTTGTATCCATGTATCGGAGTAACATTGCTGTTTGAGCGCACTGTCTGTTGATAATCTGCTTATGTGGCCGAACCATTTAATTTGTTGTTTCTTGATGAAGTCTAGTACTGATGTTGTACCCACTTTTTCCTGATGTTTTCATTTCTCAACCGGTCTCTTCGTGTTACTCCCAGCATTCTGCGTAGATACTTCATCTCTGTTGTGACTAATATTGTACAGTAGTGAGTGCTGGAAAATAAAGGCAATGTTTTAGAAGTGATTTGAAGGATTTTAAAGCCGAAGGATTGACTTCGTTGCACTCGGTTTTACCCCATATGGCTCGGTCTCTCTCAGCTAAAATGACACGTCACCTGCCGGGAGTATTGCACGAAGCCCGAACTCCGTAGTCCCGGAAACAATCATAGGGTCTTTGAAAAACGGCACTCGTGAACAGAACGACGTGGTCCGGATTGAAACCCAGGAACTTCGACTCACAAGGCAAAGTCTAACAACTTAACCACAGAGTCCCTCAAAGGACTGACATTATAGAATCGTGAGTGCTGGACAATGACCAACAACAATATACCCAAGTTGGAAACACTTCAAAGTAAATGTTGACGAAAGAAGAATCTTGCAAAGATCTAACATATCACAAAGAGTGATTAAAATTGGTTGCAAAGAACGAACGCAAAGAAGGAGATGCACTGCAAGACAGGCACTGTTTTTTTGGAACCCGCAGGGAAAGAGGAGTAGGAGAAGGCCTAGACATACCTGGAGAAGAGCGATGTAGACTGATATTAAAAGGATAGGTAAAATAATGATACAATTGGAAGGGATGGCAGGAAAGAGGAAGATCTGGAAGAAGTTTGTTGAAAACCTGTTCTTCGTTGGGAGTTGAAAGGTGAAGAAGAAGATGGGAAAGAAAATCTAGACGTCCAAAGAAAACACGGAGAAGAACTGTAGGAAGAGTTAAAAGATTAAAACATGTCGTAGAAACAGGGCAACATGACCAATAACAGCAACTAATGAGCGGAAAATGATAACGACAGAGATGAGATGTCTTAGAAGAGCTGAAGGTATAAGAAAAGAAACCTGGCCCCTAAACACAGACAGAGCTTCGCAAGAAGCTATACGGAGGAACGGAGTCCCTCAAAACCACGGTAAAATTCATGATAAAGGTTGGTTCATCAGTCTAGGCCGGGATCGCGGAGAGAGAGAGAGAGAGAGAGAAAAATCTGCAGGTGTGACAATAAGAGACAAAATTAGAAATGAAAAATCAGAAGAAGACTGGATGTGAAACCAGTCATGCAATTCATAAAAAACCAAACAGATTAAATGGTTTAGACACCTGACAAGAATGCCCTGGTATCGCATACCACAGAGAGCCACACATAATAAAGTATAATGAGTACAGAACAAGAAGAAGACCACGCAAAAGATGGAGCGACGGCATCAAGAACATCCTTAAGAAAATTAATAACAGCTTACAAAGTGCTATAGAACAAGCGCACACAAGATCCATTTCCTCCAACACTTCTATAAAGAAGTAAATGATGGAAGAGAAGAAGAAGAACAAGCACATACGAGATCACTACACCTCCTCCCAACACTTCTATAAAGAAGTAAATTGTGGAAGAGAAGAAAAGTAGGAAACAGTTAATAAATGGGCGGCAGATCGGTAACAATGGAAATCTCTTGTAGAAGGTGTATGTGTCACACGGGACAAGACTAGGATATAGAATAGAATAGAATTTGTTTGTAAATATTGTTACAGCTGTAACAGCCGTTGCTTATAATGTTTCATGTGCATCGTTAAGTACTTCACCACATTTGTTTTATTTATATTACCTGGTATGTCGTTTCGGAACCACTATACTTCCATTCACTCCCTTGTGTGTCCAACGATACATTAGAGCATAGGTTCCCAAAGTGGGCTGTATGGCCCCAGTGGGCGCTGAAGCTTTCTAGGGGGGCGATAGTGGGTTCAGAAGCTTTGGGGGACTTTCCAGCGATCTAGGAGTCGGTGACTCCTTATAGAAGAAAGTAATAATATATATTTAAGAATACATTATTTTCATGATTTTGCGATTGAACGATTGAATAACTGTATTCAAGATGAAACACATATTGGCCATTACTTTTTCATTATTTTAACGACATAAGCAGTCATGTATCATTTGTTGATATTAACGTCGATAATATCAAACTGCTTGAACTCGGAAAGGGGTGGGTGGGGAGGGAGGGTCGTTACAAAATGTATGTCTCGCAAAGTGGGCGGTGGCTCGAAAAAGTTTGGAAACCTGTGCATTAGAGGATTGTTACAAAAGGGAGATTTAACATCTTATGTATACCTACCTCTCTCTCTGCCTTTTTTATCCCGGATTGGGGAATATGCCCTTAACCAACTCATGCCAAGTCTTCCTATTTCTAGCTATCTCCTACAGCTTCTTCCAGCTCTTCTTTATATTGTTGATCTCTGTCTCCAAATCCCGTCTTCCTGTATTTCTCGGCCTCCCCCTTCTTTTGCTGTCCCTGCGGGTTCCAGGAAAAGACCCTTCTGTTATATTCCCCTCAGATTTTTGCAAAGTGTGTCCTATCCAGCGCCAGCGTCTTGTTTTAACATCTTCGTTCACTGGAATCTGTCTTGTTCTCTCCATAAGTTCCTCATTTGTGTCCTTATTTCAGTCCCTCTATTCTGCGCAGACACCAGTTGATGAATTTTTCCAATTTATGCGTTATTGTTTTAGTCGTTCTCCATGTTTTGTGACCCATACAGCAGAATACATACTATGTTTCTTTTGTCTTGTCTTTTGTCGTGTCTTGAAGCGACATGGGACGTTTCAATTTTCTATCCTGTGCCAGGTGTGTTGCATCTGTAGTTGTTAGCCTTTGATGTCGCAGGATATCTGTGATATTATCTATCCATCCAGTTCTTGGTCTTCTTCTGACACTGCTTCTGGTTCGTTTCCCTCGTGAAGAGATCCGGCTACTTTTCCAGTAATCCTTGATCTCAATGTAAGTGAGATTGAGTTCCTAGTCCTATCGGAGACGAACAATAAAAAAAATTGAGGTTAAGCGCGTATTGAGGCACCTGTATTGAAGTTAAACACGCACAACATATCGTGGCAGTTAAAAATTGAATAAGAATAGGCTGGAAAGTTACTTCGCACCAAGAATTGCTTGCACGATGCCAACAAGAGAATATGGGCACTATCATCCGAAGACGACGCTGGAGATGGATTGGACATGTGATGCGCATGGAGACTGGCTCCGACACGAAAACTGCACTGATATGTACTCCAGAGGGTAGGCGAAAGCGTGGAAGACCCAAGACGACCTGGAGGAGAACGATAGAGCAAGAACTGAAGGAAATGAATTATAGCTGGAACACAATACAGAGGAAGGCCATGAACAGGGAAGAATGGTGTACGTTTGTTGATGCCTAAACGCCAAGGGCGTAACAGGCTAAAGAGAGAGAGAGAGAGAGAGAGAGAGAGAGAGAGAGAGGAAAGTTACTGCCAGAGAAAAATTAATTTTAAATTACAATAAAATTGTCATTATCTTCAAGTTTTTACTGTCGCCGCCGGTGCTGCGTTGTTCGTGTAGTGTAGTTAAGATCATCAAACGTAAGCATTCGCTCGAGTGGTTACCGGGGCCCAAATTTGGGGTGTAAAGAAAAGAATCGCTGTTACCTGCCACGCATGTCGTCAGAGGCGAGTAAGGAGGTTTGGCTGAAATCGGATGCATGTGTCCTAAATGTGTAGAAGTCTATGCGTTTAAGGGCCTACCAAACCAATGTGCAACGTATACACGTTCTTGGCAAAGATCAAACATATCACAAAGAGTGATTAAAATTGATCGTAAAGAACGAACGCAAAAAGAAGGAGATGATACGTATGAAAGAAATCGAAACACTCATAGTTATTACCCGAAGTGCAATGATGATGATCCTCATATCAATCAATCAATCAATCAATCAATCAATAAATCAATTCAAAGTGCATGCCAAGTGCACGATATAAATACTAGAAAACGTGTAACTCAATAGTCAATAATTATCTAAAGTGGCATCCCTAGTGACACTTGTATGACGGATAACTATGACAAGATTTGGTTGCGGGTGCTTTATTTGACGAAATGATAACGTCAAAATGATCTAATCATATTCTGAGTAATATTCTAACAAAACTGTTCCTCGCTTGGGATATCAGGAGAACCACACAAAAATCTGAGAGTTTGATCAGAAACGATATATTTATAATGAGAAGTGGTTGATGAAGTGGTTGATAGAAGTGGTTGATGAGAAGTGGTTGATGAGTTCTCGTGCAAGCGAATGATGCAGATCATATATCCGCCATTACCAGAAATAAGGTTATATCCGATATTAATGTCGTAACTAAATCTGATGTCGTTCTATTTTCCTATGCGCATGTTTAAGGGGTTCATTTCTAAATAATACTGTTCCAATTTATTATATTGCTTTTCCCTGTATCGATCTGTTCATTTTTACATCCTTTGTTGCAACTGTTTTGTTTTTGTGAATATGATTGTTTGGTGTTGCTAGGCGACCAGGTTTTCCGGTACAGTCCAGATTTTTAACCCAAAAAAATTGTGGTGTAAGAAAAGTGCTTTCTGGGCGTTCATTTGTCTCGGCTTTTGACCTTGTTAAATCGCCTGTGTGGTACTGTGGTCAGCAAGGGAGCAAAGAATAGTACCACTGCGATCTACAAGGCATGTCGAAAGAGGAGACTGATGTAGGGGCCTAAGGAAGCTACCCTAGTAAATAAAAAGCGTCGAAGAAATCGGATGTGCTCACTTACTTGTAGGCGCATAACTGGCACAACATACAATCACTTTAGACGCTGATCACATAAAATCACAAAGAGTGGTTAACAAGTGGTCGATATGGAGCGTTAGAAGAAGAAGCACTTCGGTGAGTAACCGTGAGTGTTCCGATCTCTTTCATACATAAGAAGGTCTTAACGACAGTGCAGGAACTCCGTAGCACCGGTGAGGGTTTCTTATTTAATTTAGAAGAGGATGAACATATTATTGTAGTAATATTATTTTTTTTATTGTGTCCTTATGAATTTTACTCGGGCTGTGACTTTTCAGCCTGTTCTTCTCAATTTTGAACTGCCATGGTTTCTTTTACTTTCTCAACTTGAACACGGGACCTACGTTTTATCGTCCGTCTCCGATAGGACTAGGAATTCGATCTCACCTACACTTAGATCAGGTATCTCTGGGCAAATATACAAATATCAAGTCTTGATAAAGGCTTTTTGGTCGAAACGTTGCTATTTATCGTCACTGTTTCTGTATTTTGTAAAACTATAGTACTTTGTTTGTACGTGTTTGGCAAATATACAGATGATTTCACAACGGAGCGAAACGGGTACCTTTATAACGAGAGACGAGCGGCTAACCTCCACGCCACAGAAAGTAGTCAAGAGACCTAACCCTTTCGCTGCTACATACTTTCCGAAGACGGATCTAAAAATATCAACTCTTTGTTTCTAGGTCACAAACGTGAATGTACGTCTATAGCAATGACAGTAGAAATGTAAAACGTGTTAATACGTCTTTAGCCCACAGAGGAGATATAATAACAGACGTATTAATGCGTCTTTAGCAGTGAATGAGAAAAACCGTCTATACACGTTCTTAGCAGTTAAAACATTTTTTACTGATCCAGAAGCACTTGAGCTTTCAGCTCTTCGGCTCGGTGCCATGGATATCTTAACCCTTCGGTTCGGTGCCACGAACACTGTAAATTTGGAGAACTTGTGGCTTTTCTGCCAGCCCGTGGAGTTGAACCCACACTTACAGGAGCTTGTCACCCGTCGTCCAACGCGCTACGAACACGCTGGGTAGATAGGCTGCTAAAACGTTTAAGCGCGCTCATTTTTTCCCTTATCTTTACTATAATCAGTATATTAATTAACTAAACTATATTATCAACATTTTAGAACATTTTAGACAAGGCGCTACTGTTGTATATTAATTATAAAAATCAATCGTAGCTTGAGTCATCTTCATACAGAACTAATGTAAAACGAGCTACCTCTATTTACGCAACGCTTCCAATATTTTTTGCTTCATGGCGACGCATAATTGCTTCTCTAACAACGAGCAGGACTGAATTATAAATACAATATAAATGATAGAATAGTTGGATAAATTTGACAAGGGTTGAGTTACACGTTACTTTGATTTTGAGTTAATATTATTAACTGTTAACACGACTCGTTCGTTGTTCATGTCCACATTTGATAGATAACACAAAAAATATACGGACTGAAAGCCCCCAAAAAAAAATATTGGATTGACGTGATGTTCTTGGAAAGTTAAGTGGTTAGAGTTGTTGGATGTGGAGACGAAAGATACCGGGTTAGTTCCCGGGTAGGTTGAGTGTCTGGTTTGCTCCAGCATGTGTCGAAGGTTATACGTTGAGATGGACAACATGAAAAAGGTAGAAGAACAATATGAACAATGAGAAGAACAATATGAACAATGAAGTACAGACAATAAAGTAAAATGAACAATGAAAGTGACAATGAACAATGAAAGTACAATATGAACAATGAGAAGTACAATATGAACAATGAGATGAACAATATAACAATGAGAAGAGCAATATGAACAATGGAAGACAATGAGAAGAACAATGAGAAGAACAATATGAACAATAGAGAAGAACAATATGAACAATGAGAAGAACATATGAACAATGAGAGAACAATAGAACAAATGAGAAGACAAGAAGAAAAGAAAAGAAGAAAAGAACCTTTAACAAAATCAAGAAAACTGCAACAAAAAAACAGGACCAACAAACAACAACAGCACCAACAACAGCACCAACAACAGCACCAACAACAGCACCAACAACAGCACCAACAACAGCACCAACAACAGCACCAACAACAGCACCAACAACAGCACCAACAACAGCACCAACAACAGCACCAACAACAGCACCAACAACAGCACCAACAACAGCAACAGCAATAACACCAACAACAGCACCAACAACAACAACAAAACAAACCAACAACAGCACGAACAACAGCCCCAAAACAACAGCACCAACAACAGCACCAACAACAGAACCAACAACAGCACCAACAACAGCACCAACAAGAGCACCAACAACAGCACCAACAACAGCACCAACAACAGCACCAACAACAGCACCAACAACAGCACCAACAACAGCACCAACAACAGCACCAACAACAGCAACAGCAATAACACCAACAACAACAACATCACAAAAGTATCAGAAAGAAAAAAAGAAACAATCAGATTTGATAGAAATTATATCAAACAATCAGAATTCTACTTGACATTCATTGTATGATGTTCATTTTAAGGATCATATTCATGGCACATCAGACATGTACATAATTGCTTATTTTTTCCATCTTCCCCTCCCAAGTATGTATCTCAGTGTGTTTAGACCATAGATTCCCAAACATTTTCAGCACATCGCCCACTTTGCAAGACATAAACTTTGTAACGCCCCTTCCACATTATAACAATTTGTCAACGCCCCTCCCCACCCCCACATATATATATATACATTCTCTATTTTCACTTTGACATAAAAAATTGATATTTCTGTCATACATGGTCAATTTTCAAAGATTATATACATGAAATAGAAAATTGATGAAAAAATGGATCGCGTAAGATGGGCATAAGATTAATTAAAATACAGAATTCAATTTGTTTTTATTATTCAATCGCAAAATAACACACACAAAAATCCCCCCAAATTCTTCTGAGCCCACTATCACCCCTAGAACGCTTCAGCGCCCACTGGGGGGCGGTGCGCCTACTTTGGGAAACGCTGGTTTAGACTAACAACTCCCGTATTGATTGATGAATCTACTGGGTTTTCTCTCGTGGTTTTCCGTCTTGCCGCACCTATCGGTATGCATAACTTGCGCAACCGAGTTAAAGAATACCGTTTATCATCTTCGTTGAATTCTTCAGAGCGAATGTTTTCCCTTATAGCGTTGATAATCTTACTTTTGTCCATAGAAGACTCATTCTCGATCGCATCATTGCTCGCAAGTGCTCCCGCTCTCTCATTGCCTTTCACCCCAGAATGACCTGGGACAACGATAATTTTGTTTAAAATTTTATTGCAGATGGTGGAGACCTCAAATGTGTCCAAACCACCAACAAAGTGCTAAAACAGAGTCCCTGGAACTAAAGACGGTAGCTGGGATGTACTATGTGATCTTGGGCGGAGCTGTTGCCTCTACCTTGATGTGTCTACTTCAATACTGGTATACGCAGCTGCGGCGTAAACGGGTAAGTTTCTTTTGTTACGATCCTGGTTCTTAGATTTTTTTGATTTTTTTTCGATCCAGAAGCACTTGAGCTGAAAGCTCTTCGGCTCGGTGTCATGGACATCGTAACCCTTCGGTTCGGTGCCACGAACACGTAAATCTGGGGAACCTGTGAATTTTCTGCCAGTCAACGGAGTTGAACCCGCACTCACAGAGGACTTGTCACCCGTAGTCCAACGCGCTACGAACACGCTGGACAGGCAGGCTTGGTTCTTAGATGAAGTCTGTTCTATGGGATCTACGTGGTTATGTTATTAAGATAATACATTGCGTTCTGAAGGTGGTGAGTTCAAATCTAGATCGCGACGTTATGTTTACTAGTGAATATTTTCGAGGGACCATTAGGACTGTTGCCGAAGCTATGGAGTCCTTAGGTTGAAAGCGGCGTGTCTCAGCTTAAGGTAGCTTTAATCTACTAGACAACATTGACAATTAAATCGAGACAGGGGAAAGACAAATTGGATGCCAATGACAGTATCAAAATCGAGTTAGTAGACATATTGATGCTTTGAGGGGAATAGAAGATCAGAGTTATGACAGAAAAGACAATAAATTTGGATGGGCCTTATTTAATAGCGTGTGCACTAGGAGACATGATAAAACATTACTAGAGGAAGCAAAACTGAGATAGTGAAACAAAATCACATCAAACACGCGAAAGACAGAGGAAGATTCAGGCAGAGAGATGGACCTGATGATGATGAGAGCGTCAACATCTGAGATGATAGCAAACACCAACGACAGAAATTTGTGGATATCCATGATCGTCTACGCCAGCCGGCACGGCACCTGATGATGATGACTATAACAAACAGTCCTCTTTAATTCTCTTTAATACCTTACAACGACCTGCATATCAAGGGGCATAGGATCATAAATAGCATCATGTATTGTATGATGAAATGTTTTGGCCACGTCATCGTAGATTTGAGAGAACGGTATAGGAAGGCATGGTTCCTGGAGTTCGAAGCAGGGGACGACCAAGACAAAGGTGTCAGCAGGAAATCAAGGAAACCTTGAACATGACGCTCTAGGAGGCGGGAGAACGTGTTAGAGACACAGAGCATTTCTGGCGCGATCTGTGATAAAATCGACGTTCCACAAGGGATATGCTACTACTACTTGTCCACAAACAAACGAGAGAGAGAAAGAAAGCGCAAAATAAATCGAGAGAGAGAAAGAGAGAGAGAGAGAGAGAGAGAGAAAGAGAGAGAGAGAAAGAGAGAAAGAGAGAAAGAGAGAGAGAGAGAAAGAGAGAGAGAAAAGAGAGAGAGAAAGAGAGAGAGAGAAAGAGAGAGAGAAAGAGAGAGAGAGAGAAAGAGAGAGAGAAAAGAGAGAGAGAGAAAGAGAGAGAGAGAGAGAGAGAGAGAAGAGAGAGAGAGAAAGAGAGAGAGAAAGAGAGAGAGAAAGAGAGAGAGAAAGAGAGAGAGAAAGAGAGAGAGAAAGAGAGAGAGAAGGAGAGAGAGAAAGATAGCGCGAAATAAATCGAGAGAGAAAGAAAATAGAGAGGGGATAATGAGAGGCAGAGAGAGAGAAAGAAAATAGAGAGGGGATAATGAGAGGCAGAGAGAGAGAAAGAAAATAGAGAGGGGATAATGAGAGAAAGAGAGAGAGAAAGAAAATAGAGAGGGGATAATGAGAGGCAGAGAGAGAGAAAGAGAGAGCTAGAGAAAGAATAATAACGAACAGAAATAATTGAAAGACACGCAGACACGCAGACAAAAGTTCAAGACACGCAGACAAAAGTTCAAGACACGCAGACAAAAGTTCAAGACACGCAGACAAAAGTTCAAGACACGCAGACAAAAGTTCAAGACACGCAGACAAAAGTTCAAGACACGCAGACAAAAGTTCAAGACACGCAGACAAAAGTTCAAGACACGCAGACAAAAGTTCAAGACACGCAGACAAAAGTTCAAGACACGCAGACAAAAGTTCAAGACACGCAGACAAAAGTTCAAGACACGCAGACAAAAGTTCAAGACACGCAGACAAAAGTTCAAGACACGCAGACAAAAGTTCAAGACACGCAGACAAAAGTTCAAGACACGCAGACAAAAGACAAATCAACAAAATAAATGTTGGAATCTACTGCCTCCGGCAAGAAATCTAAAACGTGAATGATACACTAGAGTCAAGCATTGATTGTGGAGACTGTGATTAAGGAAACCCAAACACGAACATTTACACCCGTCGGAAGCACTTAACATCAAAGAAAATGAATCACAAAGAAAATAACAGCAACAATCAACATCTGTTGCTGGTTAAATAGGAGAAGAATGTCAACAAACTTGAGAGGAAAGATGAGAATCAAAAGATATTTGAGATAACACATTAGCAAGAAATGAAATCGTGTGGCGCAGCGCTGTCAAACAAGGCTCCTGTATTATACATTCCTGGCGCCTTATATTTCTTGGCCGGATGTAATGAATATAAAATGTCAAGTTTTTTTAAAGTGCGCTGAATAACCAGAATGCTTCTGGGTTTTTTTTGTATCATAGTATCACAATATTCTAGTCAGGATTTCTCCCATGTGTAGCCGAGGCCAACAAGGGTAACAAAAAGTAGTCGTAACGCATGTCTACAATGCATGTCGTAAGAGGCAGCTAGGTAGGGGCTATAGGAAGCTACCCTAGTAAATAAAACTCGTCGCAGAAATCGGATGTGTTGGCTTACTTGTAGACGCACAACTGGCACAACGTACAATCTCTCGTAGGCTCAGATCCCATTCAAATCACAAAGAGTTGCTTAATAAGTGGTCGATATGGAGCGTTCGAAGTTACATGACAGAACAATGCCTTGGTACAGGAGCACAAGATGGCGTTGCTCAATGTTAACAGCCGCCATGATTTTTAGTGCGGGTAGTTCGTTACGAGCCTTGGCAATAACTTGGTATGCTCATCCAGTGATTGTATACCAATCTATTTTGACATTTGTTATTTCATAATTTACAATTTAGATAGAACCATGAGAACCATCTTTGGTATGGTTTATCGTTGCACCAGAGACATCACACCAGGTCATGATGCGGTCCAGTTCTTCCTGTAGTTTATTAGCAATTTCATTCCTGTTTCTCCCCTGTCTGTGCACGATGATGACGTCTGCAAATGGCAGTGTTCGTCCCCTGCCAGATAGTTGCTGCTTCATAATCATTATGGTGAATGCGTTGAATAGTATTGGAGATAGTGGGGACCCCTGGGGTAGGCCCGGTGAAATTTTTGTCTGCACAGAGTACCAATTACCACACCTGAGTGCCACTTTCCTCTCGAACAGGGCCCGTGCAATCCATCTTATGAGCAATGAATCGATAATGAGTAGCGTGAGCATTTGTATAAGGTATGTGATTGGAACTTTATTGTAAGCTTCCTCGAGATCTAGTACAACAGCACAAGTCTCCAAACCAGCCTGGAATCTTTCAAAGACATCATATAAAAAGATCGATGCATTACACCAAGTTTCTTTATTCCGCCTGTATCCGCCAAGGGTGGAAGAAAACATGCAACGTTCCTCCAAATCCTGCTCGAGTCTGCATGCCACTAACTTTTCCAGAAGCTTGCCCATTGTGTTCTGTATTACAATTATAACCGCATATATGTTTGTTATTTTTGTTAGGTTTTGCCAGTGGTATTAAGTAACTGTAAAGCCATTCCTCGCCACTTTTTAAACTAGGGTTGCATTCTTTGCTAAGCTCATTCATGTCCTTGTCCAATATCCTGCATCTGTCACTGTATTTGATACCATTTCTCTTTTACCTCCTTCCCACAGAAATCTCTGATCGCCAAGAAAAAAAACCTCCAGGGGCACAATATCCAGGACACCGACGACACATTTAAGATTCAAACACATCCGAGGAGGCCCACAGATAACGAAGACACATGGGAAGCATGCCCTGATGAAATCACCTATGCAAACCATTCGCCACGTCAGTTCACACCGGCTGGAGATTGGACATACAGAGAAAATCAGTCAGAGATCTCATTCTGAACAACTTTAATTTAGAAACATCTGGTGCTAATCTTGAAATTACCAGCATAATTTGTCTGCTGTTTTTGAAAGAAGATAAAAGAGACTCAAGGAAGACAATTTGTTGGTTGCAACTGAAAACAAAGTCGTGGAGTTTTGAATTTCAAAAGATTCGGTACTATATGTAGTTATATTTCTCATCGTCACAGCTGTTGAACAAGTTACAGTCAGTCCATTGACAATCTGATTTGTACTTATGTTTCAGCGTCTTAACCCTCTCCACTGTCGGAGTGCATGGGTCTTTACAGCTAGAGCTAAAGGAAAAGTCATCAAAGAGGCAAGTGGCTCATATGCAACAACTAACAGCAGCATGACTATGGAAAACATGGTGGTGATAAAATACCCGGAGTGGCTACAGACGCAAACATTCACTCGTGCATGCATGCTCAGCGACACTATGTGCATGATACAGAAGATCAAGACAGGTTATGTACGAAGGCAGTGGATGCAATTAAAACAAAACTCGACAATCCAGATACTTACCTTCATCTTTGTCCCTGGTTATGCTGAGGTGAAGGGCAATGAGAGAGCGAATGCACTGGCGTGCAATGTTACGATCGAGAATGGGCCGGTCTGTGTTGATTGGAGTATCTACTGGGTTTCTCTTATGGTTTTCCGTCTTGCCGCACCTATCGGTATGCACAACTTGCGCAACCGAGATAGAGAATACCTTTATCTTCTTCGTTGAAATCTTCAGAGCATATGTCTGAAATACATGCTTGGGAGGAGATCGAAGTAATTATTGACAAGTCCGATGTGTGATGAAGATAATCCTCGAATGAACAATGAACTCTCTCACGCATAGTGTCCACTATAGAGAACAACTATTCATTCGTTTCATAGCTACACATGAAATAGAGATAAAGGTCTTTTGGTCGAAACGTTGCTCTGTATTGTTATTATTTTTGTAATTTTTGTAAAACTACAGTACTTTTTAATTACGTGTTTTCACCACAGCTACACATACGTGTTTCGCCAGTTACACATGCGTGTTTCGCCACAGTTACATGGTTCCATTACAGCGTGTTTCGCCACAGTTACACATGCGTGTTTCATCACAGTTACACATGCATGTTTCGTCACAGTTACACATGCGTGTTTTGTCACAATTACACATGCGTGTTTCACCACAGTTACACATGCGTGTTTCGTCACAGTTACACATGCGTGTTTCGTCACAGTTACACATGCGTGTTCGTCACAGCTCACAGCGTGTTTTCACAGACATGCGTGTTTCATGACATCTAATACATGCAGTCTATTTCTAACGACCTGCTGTGTGCGGTGTGTCTATTACCGAAACCCTCATAAGATCAAAGATCCCAAGCGTCAAGTCAACACAATGTTGCAGAAGGTCCACGAGAGATGGGCCGGTCACGTTGCTAGGATGCCTGATAAACGCATGTCAAAACAGTATGTATGGTGAGCTTGAATGGGGCAGACGATCAGTTGGTGGACAGAAAAAACGCTTTAAAGACACTTTTAAAGTGAGTGTCTCTGAAATGCTTCGATATAGACACCACGTGCTGAGAATCCCTGGCGCAAGATCGTCAAATGTGGCGCTGTAACAACACAAGAGAAACGCGAATCATCGTGCCGTTGAATCACAGAGAAAACGAACCGAGTGACAAAAACAGAACACACAACACCCACATATCTAATCTTGATTACGTATATCCCACATGTGGTAGGGGATTGTGTTCTGGGATTGGACACTACAGTCATCTTCGCACACACCAGAGAGGTGCAGCAGCACGCGCCTGAAGCCGTTGTCATCATTGCTTGCGATGAACGACTATTATTATTACCAGAGCGGTAAATTAACTTGTACTTCTACTTTCTAGTCAAGATGGCTAACGAGACGATAACTATTGATGGGGTGGCGGTTATGTCAAGAGATACAGATACCCATCAACCACGCCAGAGGAGAAGCAAGCGCATGACAAATACAGAGGACCACATATATGGCGTGTTAGGCCGCTGGACGCTGCTGGATTTGTTGAGGCGGAGATCGGAAAACCAATGGACGTGTCTGGAGTGCTATGATGATAGTCCTCATATAACTGATAACCCCAACAATGGTCTACGACTCGGAAGCAGTCTGATGACAAAAGAAGAAAGATGAAAATGTTGGCAAATCGATATGTAACTAGCTAGTTAACCAAGGAACTCTCTCTCTCTCGATCGTTCTTAAGCCGTTTTTATCATTCTATTGTGATATATAAACATCCAAACATCAGAACGGGATGTACGTGCATAGCCTTCAGTACCAATTGGAGCTCAAGTGCTTATCTTTCGGTAGTGTGTTCAGCTTCAACCAGCGTTTGTGTACGGTTCGCTCTCCGTTAGACTTTTGTTGTCCCCAGCTAAAACCCATAAGGCAGTAGGTTGCTATTGTCTTTCAGGATAGCGACCCGTAGACGACCTGCCCTCCCGGGCTGATGAGCCAAGGAACTGAAAGCATTTAAAAAAACTCATATGTGTTTTTTTTGCATGTGAAGAGCTAATGAACTTTTTTCCTTTACAGCGATGGTGGAGTGTTTCTAAAGCTTCTGGCTATTCCACGAGATTCTAACACGCTTGGCGGGGTACTCAGCGCAAAGAGCTGTGATATGTCTAAATAAAATTGAACCTATGCTGATTGATTGATTGATTGATAGGACATCGTCATGGCACTTCAATGAGTAATCATGTATGCTCCGATCTCTTTCTTACACAGGAAGATCTCAACAGCAGTGCATAAACTCCGTATCACTGGCGAGGTTCCCCGATGTAATTTAGAAAATGGTATCGATATTTTGTAAGAATTAGTTTTTAAAAATCTTTCTAATGAATTTTGCCCGAACAGCGGCTTTCCAGCCTGCTCTTCTCGAGTTTGAACAACCTAGTGATCTTCTACGGGCTTAACATCAACACGAGACCTACGTTTTAAAAGGTTTTAAATCCGAAGGATTGACTTCATTGCACCGGGCTTTACCCCATATGGCTCGGTCCCTCTCCGCAGAAATGGCAAGCTACCTGCCGAGAGTATTGCACAAAGCACGAACTCTGTAGCTCCAGCAACAATCCTAGGGGTCTCTGGAAAAACTGCACTCGTGAACAGAACGGCGCGGTCCGGATTCGAACCCACGACCTTCGACTCACAAGGCAAAGGGCTTAACCACTCAGCCACAGAGATCTTCGACTCACAAGGCAAAGTGCTTAACCACTCAGCCACAGAGACCCCCGAGACCTACGTTTTATGCCGTCTCCGATAGGACAAAGTACTCGATTTCAACTGAGATCAGGGATCTCTGGGAAAGTATACAGATGGCTCAACGAGGGAGCGAACCAAGTAACTTTGATACGAGAGGCGAGCAATTAACCTCTACGTCACAGAGACCCCTGATGTGGTAGTTATGTATGTTTACTGAGGTATCTCAAGTACAAAGCTATTTTTTTTCTGGGTATCTATTACAGATTCCTCTCGCGATCACCGCCCAGTCCGATGTACCATATCTCCCCATAAATTCTATTCATGTGGAAATCTCATTCATGCAACATTAGCATTGGTGTGTTTTACGTCACATCTTCAGCACCATTTGGAGCTCTGGTGCTTATCCTTCGGCGATGTGTCCGGTTTCAGCCAGCGTTTACTGGGTTCGCTCTCCGTTCTGTAGCCATCTAGTGTTTTTTTACGGTGTGGGGTAGCTAGCTCCACGCCCAACCTCCTTAGTATCCTCTTACTACATTCGTGGCAGGTAACAGTGGTTCTATTCTTTACACCCCAATTTTGGCCACGGTAATCACTGGGACGCTTTACAGATCTAAGATACCATAGTAAATAAAAATCGTCGCATAAATCGGATGTGCTGGCCTACTTGTAGGCGCCTGACTCTTAAAATCGCTCTTAGGCTCAAATTACATACACATCCCAAAGAGTGGTTAACAAGTGGTTGATATGGAGCGTTCAGAGAAGGAGAAGAACTTATAGGTGCATAACTCACGCAACCTTACAATCGCTCTTAGGCTCAGATCACATACACATCACAAAAGAGTGGTTAACAAGTGGTCGATATGGGGCGTTCAGAGAAGAAGGAGATGATGGTTATTCATGTGTATATCACTATATGATTTCATTAGATACTCAGAGATTTCATTTGTTTGTTTATTTGTGCGTGAACATGTGGCTGTAAAGCGTATGAAAGGCAAAGTGACAGATGATTATAAAATATTGATGAAATATGAAGGAGTTTTGCTTTGTATCCACTGTATTTGGGTTTTTTTTCCGATCCAGAAGCACTTAAGCTTTTCAGCTCCTCGGCTCGGTGCCATGGACATCGTAAATCTGGGGAATCTGTGGCTTTTCTGCCATCCCGCGGAATTGAACCCGCACACACAGAGGATAGTCACCGTAGTCCAACGCGCTACGAACACGCTGGGCAGACGGGCATCCACTGTATTTGAGTACCTTGCTCTTTGTGATGTACATCTTCTTCTCATGTCGTCACACTGCTACCGGATTGTTGCCCAGTGTCGTCACACTGCTACCGGATTGTTGCCCAGTGTCGTCACACTGCTACCGGGTTGTTGCCCAGTGTCGTCACACTGCTACCGGTTGTTGCCCAGTGTCGTCACACTGCTACCGGGTTGTTGCCCAGTGTCGTCACACTGCTACCGGGTTGTTGCCCAGTGTCGTCACACTGCTACCTGGTTGTTGCCAGTGTCGTCACACTGCTACCGGGTTGTTGCCAGTGTCGTCACACTGCTACCGGATTGTTGCCCAGTGTCGTCACACTGCTACCGGGTTGTGCCCAGTGTCGTCACACTGCTACCGGGTTGTTGCCCAGTGTCGTCACACTGCTACCGGGTTGTTGCCCAGTGTCGTCACACTGCACGTTGTGCGCAGGTCGTCACCGCTACGGGTTGTTGCCCAGTGTCGTCACACTGCTACCGGGTTGTTGCCCAGTGTCGTCACACTGCTACCGGGTTGTGCATGCCCTGTTAACGGTTGTTTCGGGTCACACTGCTACCGGGTTGTTGCCCAGTGTCGTCACACTGCTACCGGGTTGTTGCCCAGTGTCGTCACACTGCTACCGGGTTGTTGCCCAGTGTCGTCACACTGCTACCGGGTTGTTGCCCAGTGTCGTCACACTGCTACCGGGTTGTTGCCCAGTGTCGTCACACTGCTACCGGGTTGTTGCCCAGTGTCGTCACACTGCTACCAGGTTGTTGCCAGTGTCGTCACACTGCTACCATTTGTTGCCAGTGTCGTGGTTTTCTGTTTTTGTCTTGTGTTGTTCTGGTGGCTTGGGTGATTGTTATTTTTGCTCTTTCACAGGATTCTGATATGCCATCTAACCATCTTTTCGTGGTCTTCCTCTTGCCTTCTTTCCTGATGTTCTTTTGTAGAAGAATATATATACTGCCTGTTGGTAATCTGCTTATGTAGCTAAACCAGTCAATGTGATAAATACCGGGAAACACCTGTCAGGTGTAAAACTGAAAAGTAAAACTCATTTTTTTATAAGGATAATTGGATGCAGTCAAGCGAAAACAAAATTGTGATGGTTGTTGGTCGCTGAACTGACGTTACAGCACTCTGAACAGACCCATAGGTGCTCAGTCTCCTCATGTTATGTTCTGTTATGTTATGTTATGTGATCGACGTCAAGGCACATTGGGCATTCCCATTCGTGTTCTGTCCTCCGCTGCAGCAGCCATCCCAAAGTCTATTTGCTCACCGTACCAAGCCCATGAGAAGTTGATGTTTATATCTTCTCTATCTACCACGAGAAGACGACACTGCTGCATGTCAAACTTGACCCATAGAAGTTGATTATATATCTTCTCTTCTACCACGAGAAGACGACACTGTCTGGCATGTCCAAACTTAATGCCTAATTCTCGAACTAGTTCCAGTGTCTGATACTTGCCCATGTCACATAAATGAGAGGGTACCGTATTGTTGAGATTGGCTCTGTCCATGCATCTGCCGGCTTGAGTTGGGGCATTGTTTGCAAGAAAGTCAGTCTCCCCATGTCAAAGGGTATGCATACTGATTCTTCCCGTGGCCCGCTGGTTAAACACACTGCCTCTCTGCCCTCAAGCATGCATCCAGATATATGAAGTCTTTTACTTGTTTTATTGGGCGATTATCGATGGAGATATTGGTAGCGTTTTCCTCTCTGGCGAATGTCATTACTTCAGTTTTGTCGATGTTTATTCTCATGTTGTATTCATTACATGTTAACTGGAGTCTGTTAATGTATTGTTGTAGCTGTTCTTCTGTTGTTGATATGACTACTTGATCATCTGCTAAAAGAAATTCGTTTAAGAGTTCCCGAGGCTGTTTCCTTCGCTGGTGTTAGCTGTTTCACAGACTTGGTCAATATTTGTGTATTGGTTCTACGTAGCACTGAATAACTCGTATTCTGATCTGAAGTGAGAATGACTTGTTACTTATAATGCCTCTCATTTTCTGGAACGATGTTTTCGCCTGTCCTATTCTGCTCTTTATTTCTGATCGCATCTGACATCTGTTTGTTTACTGTTCATGACTCGCATCTGTATGTCAGTATTGGTTCTATATAGCACTGTAAAACTCTCATTCTAATCTCAATTGACAATAACTTGTTGCATATAATGCTTTTCATTTTCTGGAACAATGTTTCGCCGGCCTTATTCTGTACTTTATTTCTGTTTGGGAATTCTTTTAATGTTGTTTAAATAGCAAATAAAATAGAGAAAGTTGTAAAGAAACTTTGATTGCTTTCCCGTCCGAGTGGTTACTGGGGCCCAAATTGGTGCAGAATAGAACCACTGTTACCTGCACGCATGTCATAAGAGGCGACTAAGGAGGTTTGGCTGAAATCGGATGCATGTGTCCGCCAGGGAATGCTAACCCGGAACAAATGCCTGCAGAAAACGGATGCACCAGGCCGTAATGCGCATAACATGGTGCAACGACCTCTCACAATGAGGAATGGGATAACAGATTCTACGGTCGCCAATCTGCCTCTGAGATTTAGCCACGCAGTAATAATGTCAGACCTACCATCACGAGGGTGGCCAAAACTTTCTGTAGGAAGAGGTCGGCACAAACGGGGAAGCAGAAATCATAGAATTATATCCTACAGAACTGCCCCCAGTATGCAGACTTGAGAAGAAAGAGGTGCCCACTTACACCAGCGTCCAAGACAAACTGTATGGCGTAGCTGACAACCTGAGGCAGACGGCTACCTTTATTAGAGAATCCGAAATTCAAATCTAGTGAGAATGCAGAAGACAAACTGTATGGCGTGGCTGATAATCTGAGGCAGACGGCTGTCTTTAATAGAGAATTCGAAATCCCAATCTAGTGAGAATGCAGAAGACAAACTGTATGGCGTGGCTGATAATCTGAGACAGACGGCTGCCTTTATTAGAGAATTCGAAATCCCAATCTAGTGAGAATGCAGAAGACAAACTGTATGGCGTGGCTGATAATCTGAGGCAGACGGCTGTCTTTAATAGAGAATCCGAAATCCCAATCTAGTGAGATCGCAGAAGACAAACTGTATGGCGTGGCTGATAATCTGAGACAGACGGTTGCCTTTATTAGAGAATTCGAAATCCCAATCTAGTGAGAATGCAGATGACAAACTGTATGGCGTGGCTGATAATCTGAGGCAGACGGATGCCATTATTAGAGAATCCGGAATCCCAATCTAGTGAGAACGCCGAATACAAACTGTATGGCGTGGCTGATAATCTGAGGCAGACGGCTGCCTTTATTGAGAATCCGAAATCCCAATCTAGTGAGAACGCAGAAGACAAACTGTATGGCGTGGCTGATAATCTGAGGCAGACGGTTGCCTTTATTAGAGAATCCGAAATCCCAATCTAGTGAGAACGCAGAAGACAAACTGTATGGCGTGGCTGATAATCTGAGGCAGACGGTTGCCTTTATTAGAGAATCCGAAATCCCAATCTAGTGAGAACGCAGAAGACAAACTGTATGGCGTGGCTGATAATCTGAGACAGACGCTGCCTTTATTAGAGAATCCGAAATCCCAATCTAGTGAGACGCAGAAGAAGAAGATTACTTTCCAAGATAACGTAAAACTCATTTTCTAAATTTACTTTGGAAAAAAAAGACTATTTCTCTGAATACTATTCCCAGTTTTTACAGTGTAAAATATTACGTATTTTGATGTTAAAAATAGCAATCCTTGCTTTAATATATCTTCTTCTTCTTCTCTTTCTCTATTGCCTTTTTTTAAAATAGAAGTGTGGAGGAGGGTTGATGTAGTGATCTTATGTGTGCTTGTTCTAGGACACTTTGTAAGTTGTGAATTTTCTTAAGGTTGTTCTTGATGACGTCTCTCTATCTTCTGCTTGGTCTTCATCTTTCTCTGTGCTCGTTGTACTTTTTCTGTCAGTTAATAGGGAGAGCTGAGAGAGTGCGACAGAGAGTGAGAGAGAGAGAGCGGAGAGAGAGTGAGAGCGTTTGTGAGAGTGTGAAGAGCGTGACAGAGAGTGTGAGGCGTGTGAGAGAGAGAGGAGAGGTGTGTGAGAGAGTGTGTAGAGAGACAGAGGAGGGGAGAATGAGAGTGAGTGAGAGAACTGTGTGAGAGAGAGAAGGGAGAGAGGAGAGCGTTTGTGAGAGCATGTGTGAGAGGTGGTGATAGAGAGAGCGTGAGAGAGTAGAGGGGGTGAGAGTGAGGAGTGCGATAAAGAGAGAATATGTGAGTAATAGATTTTCGTTACAAATTCATGGACACCACATATATGGACACCTGTACAAATGTATAATTATTAAATGTACATTATTTAGACATTAATGTATTTTTGCATTTCAAATTCCATTTGTTTGAAGAAATGAAGAATATCAATGTGCCTTCATTTCAAGCACATAAAATGCCACTAGAAACATTAAAAATTCATACAGTTGTTTATTGAGTGTTGTCATTTTATTTATTTCATTTAAAAATTCATTAAAATGTTACAAGGGAAGGCGAACCCAAAATAAAGCACACAGAAACAGGATATGCTTGTCAACAGGTCTGTAGACGCCAATCTGGAAAAACAAACGCACTCTCCAAGTCTCATTCACTTTTATTCTTTTTTTCCCTTGCCTCCTAGGGAAGCATAGGTTCGCAATCAAGGTTTTCCATGCTCGCCTGTCTAAGACCATCTTTTCAAGATCTCTCCACTCTTTCCCCACTTTCTTGATTCCGTTTCAGCCCCGCTTCCAAGTGTTCCTGTGTCTTCTCTTATCTCTCTTTCACTGGATGTTCCATCAAAGGGCCTATCTCGTGATGCTGTCAGAAGGTCTCCTCAGTGTGTGTTATATCCATCGCCCCTTTCTTGTATTCCGTTTCCAACTCCCGCTTCCAAGTGTTCCTGGGTCTTCTATTATCTCTATTTTCCTTGGGGTTCTATCAGAAGGCCTGCCTCATGATGCTGCTGAGGTCACACCAATGTGTGTTATATTCATCGCCACCTTATGCCCCTTATATCTTGTTCGCATGATGATACCCATCACACTATCCTATATCTTGTTCCACTCCATTGTTCCGATGAATCCCATCACAGTTCCCTGTTTGTGGTTCTGTCATAAAATCGTCGATGGAGTATCCTGTGCAGGCATCTATTGATGAATGTCTGTAACATTTTGGAATTCCCCTTAGTTGTTCTCCATGTCTCCGCTCCAAATAGAAGGACTGTCTCGACATTTGAGTTAAATTGGCTGAAATCGGATGCACGTGTCCTAAACGTGTAGAAGTATATGCTTTAGGGCCTACAAACCAACGTGCAACGTATACACGTTCTTGACAAGATCAAACATATCACAAAGAGTGATTAAAATTGGTCGTAAAGAACGAACGCAAAGAAGAAGAAGAAGGAGATTTGAGTTAACTATCATATCTTCGTTTCAATCCTAATTATTCTCGAGTTCCAGAGATTCTTCAGAATGTAAAATGCTTATCTTGCCTTTTGTATTCTAATCTTACCATCTTCATCTGTGTCACCTTGAATGTTGACAACACTTTCCAGATATGTAAATGTGTCCACCTCCTTCAATGGTGCTCCTCTAAGGCGAATCATCATCATCAAGTAGCTTGTACCTTCCGCAACTTGGCTGCCATGACAGCAGTCCTGAAACCTCTCTGTTCTGTGCAAGTTGACCGACGTCAACAGCAGTCATTTTCAGATCGTCAATGACATCTTGCACACATCACCTTCTAGGTATTCCTCTCATTCTTCTTCCATACACCTTCTTGCTCTTCTTCTTCTGCGATCAACTTCTGCTATGCGACTACTCCGGTATGTGTCATAAACAGGGCGGTGCGCTTGAGGTCTTCACCGGTTCCCCATTGTTTGTCTTGTAGTGTTGTTTCTGTTGGACAGATCTCCATTCTCTCACTACTCAGACTAGGCAGTCTTGCAGGATGTGCTCTGGGGACTGCTTTGGTGCTCCACAGGTGCAGGCTGCCGAGACCCTGAGACCCATTCTTGGAGGTGTGCTCTGAGACCTTCCATACACCATTCCTCCAAAATTATCTTCTCTAGGCACTCATGTCGTTTGATGTGTCCGAAATATTTAATTTTCCTTGATTTTATGCTCTTTAATAACCAACTCTCTTTAATATCAAGCTGTTGCAGAACAGAAGCATTTGTTCTTTTCTCTGTCCATGATATTCTAAGTATTCTTCTGTAGCATTTGTTCTTTTCTCTGTCCATGATATTCTAAGTGCTCTTTCTGTAGCATTTGCATTCAAAGGCATTAATGATCATCTCCGCCGAATAGAAACCAAACAAAAAAATATAGTTTAACAAGTCTTTGATGTGGAACTAGCGAAGAAGAAGAAGTGTGAAAATGTTACGAAAATAAATTCGTCTTAATTAATTCAACAATCCTTGAACTTTTGATCTTTGACCCCATGCCATGTAGTATTGATATTGTACATAGCAGTGAAGTGGCGAACCGTATGTGAATTGTCTACTCAACCCTGGATCTCTTTCTTTCTCTCTCTATAATATATATATCTCATCTATCCATCCATTCATCCATCCATCCATCCTTCCTTCCATCCTTCCTTCCACCCACCCACCTATCAATCCACCCACACATCAGTTTCAGTTTGGAATATCTTCATTGCACTCCGGACATGTCCATAGGTGCTCCGATCTCCTTCGCAATATCTCCAACAGCGTCCAGTAACTGACCGTACCAGTTCTATTTTGATTGATGAGCCGACGCGTATACCTGTTGTATCGTTCTTTTCTTGCACATCCACCCATCCATCCACCCATCCATCCATCCTCTCTCCAGCATTTGGCGATCCTGGCGCTTAGAGCAGTAACAAATCCACACTTTCCTCTTGAATGCTTTACCACCCTCTATTGTGTTGTTAACTGTGATTGCCTTCTTTCAGCTTGTTATTAGCCTGTGGTGCTGGGGCACCCAAAGAAAACAAAGAATAGTACCACTGCGACCTACAAGGCATGTCGTAAGAGGCGACTGACGTAGGACCTGGGGAAGCTTCCCTAGTAAATGAAAAGTATAGCAGAAATAGGATATACTTGTAGTCGGCGCATAACTGGCACAATGTAAAATCGTTCTTATGCTCAGATCACATACAAATCACAAAAAGTGGTTTAACAAGTGGTCGATATGAAACGTTCGAAGGAGAAGAAGATACAACCCTCACTTTTTGTCTTCTTTGATAGCATTACAAGTACACATGCATCATCAAATAACTTGTCCTGAGCAGAACTTTGCTACTGTAAGAAACCCTTCGAAATTTCTCTCTCTCATAAGCCAGATGTCCTGCCTCCCCAGCGGCCCTGCCCAAACCGACAGTTACATCCTGAATCCATCTTCTCCGTTGTCTTCCTCTTCTTTGCCGGTATGCCTCCTTCCATGATGGTTTTCTCCAGCCCTTCATGTCTTTTTATATGTCCAAAATATCTCAATTTCTCTTTCTTATTTGTAGCATCAGCCAGTTTTCTTTGATTTTGAGTTCTTTCTGGATAGATCTATTTGTTCTCTTCTCTGTCAATGCTCAGTTCACATACAAGACACAAAGAGTGGTTCAATAAGTGGTCGATATGATGTGGTCGATATGAAGCGGTCGATATGAAGCGGTCGATATGAAGCGGTCAACGATGAAGAAGATAAACACATACCTTGTTGTCTTCTATGATAGTTATACATGGTGTTCAAGATAATTGCAGCCCCATTGACAATTCGAAAGTTGCCAGGTACAAATTGAGGTGTGTTTATTTACTATTTAAACCGGTTCTGACTAGCTCGTCCTACGTCACATTTGTTCATCGCCCCTTCCGCACTACAATTACACACCGTCACACAACCTTGACCTATACAACGTCATAACTGAACCTTCCCATTTCCATACATATATGCCAAATTAGCTCCATTCACAGGCTGCTTTTAAGTTGAACACCCTGTATAAGTATACATTCTTCATCTTCTACAAACGCTTCATATAGACCATTTGTTATGTGATTTGTATATGATCTGAGCCTAAGAGCGATTGTACTTTGTGCCAGCTATGCGCCTACAAATAGACCAGCACATCCGACTTCTGCGTTGCTTTTTACTTACTAGAATAACTTCCCTACAGGTCCTAGATCAGTCGCCTCTTACGACATGCCTTGTAGTTCACAGTCGTACTATTCTTTGCTTCCTTGGGCCCTGGCACCGCACGGGCCGGTAAACAAACATATTTATAAACATAAACACACAAACATTTGTATAAATAATCACACATACTCTCACGCGCGCACGTGCAACATTTAAACAACGCAAAAAATACTTACTAAAACAAATCAATTGAAATGTATAAACCACACCTCAACAGCTCAACAACCAGGTGTTAAGTCGGTGGTTCTCAAAGAATGTGCCCAGGCGAACCAGTGTGGCCGGTGACATACCAAGTGTGCCCTAGGAAATCCCGGATCAGGGTGGCAACGCGTTGCCAGCGAGCATCAGGATATAAAATCGTCATGACACATAATAATAGCCGACCATCGGAAGCGATGATGATAACAGCCTCAGACGTGTGTTACTGCACCTCTATGGTGTGTGTGAAGGTGACTGTAGAGTCCAATCCTGGAACACAATCCACTACAACAGGTAAGGGATACATGATTAAGGTTAGATATGTGGGTGTTGTGTGTTCTGTCTTTTCGCTCGCCTCGTTTTCTCTGTGCCTCAATGTCATGACGATTCTCAGTTATGCGGGTTTCTCTTGTGCTGTTACAGCGCCACATTTGGCGATCTTGTGCCAGGGATTCCCAACACGTGGTGTCTTAATCGAAGCATTTCAGAGACACGTGTAGAGTGTCTTTAAAGTGTTTTTTCTGTCCACCAACTGAACATCTGCCCCCTTCAAGTTCGCCATACATCAACTGTTGTGGGATACGTTTATCAGGCAACCGAGCACGGAACCGGCCCATTTCACTTGGGCCTTCTGTAACAGGGTGTTGACGCTTGGGATCTTTGCTCTTATGAGGACTTCGGTATCTGGAATTTTATCCTGCAAGTTTATTTTTAGTAGTCTGCGTAGACAGCTTGTGTGTAAATGGTTTAATTTTCTTGCGTGTCTGCTATACACTGTCCATGTCTCGCTTGCGTACAACAGCGTGGTTTGCCCTATGGCCAGTAAACTTTCAGCTTTGTGACTATGTTTATCCCCTTCCGTTCCCACACAGTGACACGCAACCTTCCGAACGCCGCACTGGCTTTGGATATCCTATTGTTGACATCAGAGTCTATGTTTGCCGATCTGGATAAGATGCTGCCAAGATAAGCAAAGTTGTCCGCTGGCAGGAGACTCTGGTGTTTAATATTGATGACTGGATCATAGTACTGCTCTCTAGGGGCAGGCTCAAACATAATCTCAGTTTTCTTGGTGTTGATGATAAGATCAAACATATCACAAGCCACTGAGAACTTGTCTATGTAAGTCTGCATTTCTTCCTCAGAGTTGATAGCGAGGGCGCAGTCATCAGCAAACAACAGGTTTAAAATAGTTGATTCTTTTACCTTGGTGGAGGATTTTAACCTCCGAAGATTGAATAGATTACCGTCTGTCCTGTTTCTAATCTTGACCAGATGTTCATCGCCTTCCCAAAAGACATGTTTCTCATAGGCAGAAATTAAATGATGAATAAAGGAACGTAGCTTTTTCGAAATATTTCTGTATTTCTTTGCTTTTTACATCTTACTTATTTAGTTTTTGTGTATAAAGCACACTAAGACAAAATGCACCATCACAGTAGATGGACTGATCTAAGACAAGTGCAGCAATTTAAATACCTCAGAGTCCTGGTAACATCAGATGGCAGATGCCGATCAGAAATAAAGAGCAGAATAGGACAAGCGAAAACATCATTCCTGAAAATGAGAAGCATTATCTGCAACAAGTCCTGGTTAGTCCCGATCAGAATGCGAGTTATTCAGTGCTACATAGAACCAATATTGACATACGGATGCGAGTCATGGACAATGAACACACAGATCGAAAAATCTCTTAGGTCCACAGAGATGTGGTTTTACAGAAGAATGATGAGAATCCCATGGACTGCTAAAATAACTAATGTTGAGGTTTTGAATGAGATCAAGACACAGAGAAAGCTTATCATCAATATAAGAAAGAAGCAGTCATCATTTATGGTGTATGTGATGAGGAGGAGGTTTAGAACACATTGTGACAACTGGTAAAATCGAAGGTAGACGAAACATAATTTTTTTTGGATAACCTGACTTCATGGCACGGTAGAGCGTCAACATCTGATTTGATAGCAAACACCAAAGATAGAGATTTGTGGAGATCCACGATCACCTACTCCAGCCGGCACGGCACCTGATGATGATGATGATGATATAGTGCGTCTACGATTTTTGGTAGAACTTCAAGTGTGTACCACAACATTTAAATGTTTGAGAACCATTGTGTTTAGTATTCGTACAATGACACACCTACATTACATTCCCATATGTGAATATCACTTCTTAATAAATGAAAATATCCATAATAATAAATTTGTAAATTTTATTTGTTTTCAGCTTCATGATAGGTATACATATTTTGGTCACATCAAGCGTCACGATGGCCTGGAAAGAACAATACTAGAGGGCAGGGTCCCAGGACGAAGAGGCAGAGGCAGACCAAGAAGAAGATGGTTACAAGATATTAAAGAAACATCGACGAAGTGGGTAACTGGCAAGAGACAGAGTGAATTTCAGATGTGCTGCAAAGAGAGCAACGTCCTATAAGGGATACGCACCTTGATGATGATGATGATGATGTGGTAGTAACATTTGTTACTAATTTTTAGTGCATACAATTTACGTTGTTACCAGTGCCAAACTTGGTCTCTGACAGCAACAATCACGAGCTCACCATGTTACATGCCAAACTTGTCTCTGACAAACACATCGAAAGCTCACCATGTTACCAGTGCCAAACTTGGTCTCTCACAGCAACACATCACAGAAAGCTCACCCCATGTTACCAGTGCCAAACTTGTTCTGACAGCCCATCACAAAACTCAACATGTTACCAGTTCAAACTGTCTCTGACAGCAACACACCACAGAAAGCTCACCACATGTGTATTGAAATGCTTGAGGAAGGCAGTGGGGGTCACCAGAAAAGACAGAATACGAAATGAGGACATCAGAAGCAGAGTGGGCATAACTTCAAGCACTGAATACATTGAAAGACAACAAATGCAGTGGTTTGGACATTTAATGAGAATGAAATACAACCAACCACCAATAACAGCATACAATAAAAAGAGATCGGGTACTAGAGCTAAGGAAGACCAAGAAAAAGATGAATAGACAATATCAAGACCACACTACATAAACACGGATATAACACAACAAGGGAGACTCATCTAGCCCTAGAACGTAAATTAAAGCTCCAATCCCTACGCTTAACCTCAAGAGTGGACAGCCAACTACATCTTCCACCTGGGAATAGACAATAGACAATTTACATATGTATGAGGTGTTTGAATTCTGTACAGGAATTGTTTATCTAATGTTGCAAATGGACAAACAAAACTAAAAAGTAAAATTATTTACCGTACAATTAAGAAAGTATCATGACAAGTCGAACTGGATGCCTGCGAGGCAGAGTGAGAGGTGTGTTTAATCAGCGAGCCACGGAACCATCAGTATGCATATACTCTTCGATATCTGTTGGGGAAGACTGAGCACCTATGGGTCTGCCCGGATTGCAATGATGTCAGTTTAGTAAAGTAACCAAAGTAATCATCATCAGGTGCCGTGCCGGCTGGCACACACAATCATGAATCTCCACAAAATTCTGCCTCTTGTGTTTGCTATCATCTCAGATGTTGACGCACTACCATGCCATGAAGTCAGGCTATCCAAAATTGTATCTATCTGTCTTCCTATGTCTCGTCTACCCTCGATTTTACCGGGTGTCACAATGTGTTCTATACTTTCCTTCCTCATCACGTGTCCACAAAATGATGACTGCCTCTTTCTTATATTGATGATAAGCTTTCTCTGTGTCTTAACTTCATTCAATACCTCAACATTAGTCATTTTAACAGTCCATGGGATTCTCATCATTCTTCTGTAGCCCTCAGAGATTTTTCGATCTGTTTGTTTATTGTCCATGATTCGCATTCGTATGTCAGTATTGTTTCTATGTAGCACTGTATAACTCTCATTCTGATCTCAACTGACAACGGACTTTGTTGCATATAACGCTTCTGATTTTCGAAATGATGTTTTCGCCTGCCCTATTCTGCTCTTTATTTCTGATCGGCATCTGCCATCTGATGTTACCAGGACTCCGAGGTATTTAAATTGCTGCACTTGTCTAAGCTCAGTCCCATTTACTGTGATGGTGCATTTTGTCGAGTCTGCTTTTAAAGGTAAAGTGTTTTTCTAAGATTGGAGATGATGTTAATGGTGATGGGGATGTGAATGATGATATGATGGTTGTTATGATGTGGTGATGGTGATAGTAGGACTAACAATGTTGATGATTTGATGACGGAAGTATTGATGGGGGTGGCTGATAATGGTGCTGGTGATGTTGATGACGAAGATGATGGAGATAATGGCATAGATACTGATGGTGGTGATGACGGTGGTTGGGATGATGACAATGATGATGACGATAATGATGGTGGTGATGTGGTAATGATGATGTTGAATACGATGATTATGATGATGATGCTGATGGTGATGAGGTGGAAGAGGACGAGGCTAACGTTGATGTTTATGATGATGATAAGGGTGATGAATGTATATAGAATTTAGTATCATTAAAAAAACGAATCAATATGCACTTCTTCATATTCCCATCTGTATGATACATTTTTTTAAACTAGATTATTTCAGCTACGTTTTTTAATGCGGAATCTACAACCCGTGTCCAACATTTTGTTGCTAAACCTACAATAAAACTAGACCTACAGATGTGTTGTGTGATTCGGTTGCCGTCTCAATAAATGCAACATAATATTGTTTCTAGTAGTAACATGTCCCTTGCGAAACGTCGCATTCATCACAGCCAGCATGAAACGCTCTCTGTCTCTTGGACGTTCTTTCACCTCCTCCATCGTCATGTTCATGGTTTCTTTGATGTCCTGCTGCCATCTTCGTCTTAGTCGTCCCTGCCTCGTTTTCCAGGAACCATGTCTTCCATTACCTTTCTCTCCAGACCACTGTGGCATTTAATGTGGACAAAATATTTCATCTTCCGAGACATGATGCTATTTATGAGCCAATGCTCCTTGTATTTAATAATATTGTTTAATTTTTCTACTATTGGTTAATTTATTTAAATGTTTCATGGAATGAGGGTTTACATATATGATATTTTTTTACTTCTTCAGAGCGCTTCATATGACCACTTGTTAACCACTCTTTGTAATTTGTATGTGATCTGAGCCTAAAGGCGATTGTGCGTTATGCCAGTTATGCACCTACAATTAGACCAGCACAATAGGTAAGCACATGGATACTTATCGAAGTGCAATGATGATGATCTAATCAATCAATCAATCAATCAATCTTTAAACGGAGTTCGTCAACTGAAGCTGAGATCTTCCTGTGTAAGAAAGAGATCGAAGCACACATAGTTACTTCCCGAAGTGCAATGATGATGGTCCTTTCAATCAATCAATCAATCATTCAAGATATTTACTGACCATCTGGAAAAAAAGTTTGATTGAATAATTTAAATTTTTTACATTTTCCTGCTTGAAATACATATAATGTTACACAATTAACAAATAGTTTACCAAACTTTTGATCGGATCACGATATTGAAATAGATAGCTTTGCTGTATATCAAAACAGAAATTTGAATCAAAATGTGTGTATGTAAATTTAGCACTAGTTTTATATGAAATAATGCTTAGCGCAGTGTGCGGCAGTTTGGTTATTTTAATAGGCAATCTTGGCGCACCCTGCGGCAGTTGGTAGGAAATGAGTTAAATTAATTAGATTATCTTCCACTTACTAAAGGTAAGTTGACAGAGTGGTCCAAAAACTGATACGGAGACACAATGTGGATTAAATTGAAACTTTTGATAAAGGTTGCACTGTTCAATACTGCCTGATCTATAGATAACGAGATTGGGATATTTTTAGCTTCGAGTAGGAGACTTAATGTGTAGTACAAGACTAGTTGAAAACTACGCACATCAAGTGACATGTGTCAATCTTTAAACAGAATTGTATTAGTCTTTGATTGTCAGATGTGAACTTGAAATCTGAGGTTCATTGGGGCGTGAATTTATTTTGTATGTGGGGTGCGGGTTAACGTGTCGTGACGCCAGAGATCGAATATCTATTACAATCGATTGTTATTATATCGTTACCTGAACGGGTCAGACCGTTGAATCAGAGTATGTACAGGGCTGGCTCAAGGTGTGCAAGACTGTTTCGGTTATCTAGATGAGCACAAGGAGTTTTTTAAGAACCCCAGAGGAAGCAACGGAAGTAACGAATATGATCAACAAATAAACAGGTACAGGTATTAAAAGCTTCCGAAAAAACTATTTGTTTTGACAAACACGGGACTCGAACCACTTACCCTAGTCCTTACGACACCAATTGCCTAGCCTAGCATTACAAGCGTCCTTACGCAAACAACAAATGAGCCATTCTAAAAAAATGACTCACGGGGAGTGTCTTTCTCAGACGCTTGTTATTACCAGACACAGAAACAATTAGGTAGGGTTCGTTCGAACAGTGTCTGCACAAACACATGCTATAAGCTTGTTGTGCTTGTATATATTAGAGAACAGACAATATCATATACACACATGTATACACATATAACAAACATGCATACATGGTTTACCGTGCCCACAGGTTGCGGGGCTCACGAGAGGAGCAAAGAAAAATAACACTGCGATCTACAAGGCATGTCGTAAGAGGTGATTAAGGTAAGGGCCTAGAGAAGCTTCTTCTTCTTACCTTTCGCCTAGGGAAGCATAGTCCCAATCAAGGCCTTCCATGATTCGCCTATCCAAGGCCATATTTTCCAGATCTCTGCACTCTCTTCTCATTATTTCTTGCATTCCGTCTCCAACTCCTGTCTCCAGGTGTTCTGTGTCTTCCTCTACCTCTATTACCCTGGGGTTCCATTGAATAGCCTGTCTTGTGATGCTGTTAGGGGGTTTTCTCAGTGTGTGTCCTATCCATCGCCACCTTCCGCTCCTTATCTCTTGTTCCACCTATCATTGTCCTGTTCTATCCCAGAGTTCCCTGTTTGTAGTCCTGTCATACCATCTCAGATGGAGTATCCTGCGCAGGCATCTATTGATGAATGTCTGCAACTTTGGTGTTCCCTTAGTTATTCTCCATGTCTCTGCTCCATATAGAAGGACAGCCTTGACATTTGAGTTAAAACTTAAAATACTAACCACTTCGCCTCTTAATATCTAGTACGATTATTACAGTGAGGGCCGCACGTATGTTTCCAGGGCTCACAATGGGAGCAAAGACTAGTAAAACTGCGATCTACAAAGCATGTTGTAAGAGGCGATTGAGGTAGGGGCCTAAGGAAGCTACCCTAGTAAATAAAAAGCCTCGCAGAAATCGTATAGGCTGACCTACTCGTAGACGCATAAATGTCACAACGTACAGTCGCTCTTAGGCTTAGATTACATACAAATCACAAAGAGTGGTTTATCAGGTGGTCGATATGGAGCGGAAGAAGAAGAAGAAGAGGTTGGTTGAAATTGGGAGGCTTCTGTACTACAGAAGTCTAACGGGGAAGCAACATATTCACGTTCTTTGGTGCAAACCACACAGATCATACAGATAGTTGATCATAAAAACGAACTCAAATAAGTATATTCAAGATTTGATACTTGTACCTTATGGAATGTACAAGACTATCTTAGTGTATGCGTACGACTAGTAGACCACATATATGACTAACCAACCACATATAAACTAACGAACCACATATATGGTTAACCAACCACATATAAACTAACGAACCACATATATGGTTAACCAGTCCAGGTGTAAGGGAATGAACGTGCGGATAGGCTTGCAGGTATGGCTGCTGTACAAAGCGGACGAGCAATGGACCAGGCTGATATTATAAATTCCTTAAGGGAGAGAGGGCGTGTACATGATTCACGTAATAGCGGTGAATCCACAACACTAACCAGACTGCAAGAACTCAAAGTTAAGTGTGGTGTAGCTCGACAAGAACGCTATGCTGGCAGACAAAGAAGAATTGTAAACCAACAAAGAACCGGTGTCGTTAGTCGTCACACGCTGATGGACATACTGAGGGAGAGATCGGAGCACTTATGGACTAATTTGTTCGACGTGCAGTGATGGTGATCCGACGACTAAACTAAACTAATATAAACTAATGAACCACATATATGGTTGACCGATCACGTCTAGAACTAAAGTATCACATATATGACCAAGTGAGCACATTTAAAACTAATTGACCACATATACATCTAATGGGCCCCCATATAGAACTAGAGTACAACATATAACATTAACGAACCACATATAGAACTAGAGTACAACATATAACATTAACGAACCACATATAGAACTAGAGTACAACATATAACATTAACGAACCACATATAGAACTAGCTGACTACACATATAGAACTAGTGGACCACATATAGAACTAGCTGACTACACATATAGAACTAACTGACTACACATATAGAACTAGCTGACTACACATATATAACTAGCTGACTACACATATAAAACTAGTGGACCACATATAGAACTAGCTGACTACACATATAGAACTAGTGGACCGCATATAGAACTAACTGACTACACATATAAAACTAACAGACAGTGAACACATCCACATACTCGTATATCATACAGTAGAAAATCCTTCAGGCAAATGTTTGCAAAGTGTTACGCCGAGGGTTATAAAAGTTCAAAAAGATCAATAAAACGACGCAAATAGAGAGTAACTTTATTGCACTGAGTCATCACCATAAAATAGCTTGTCCAGAGCAGAACTTTGCCACCCCAACAGTCCTCTGAAATTTCTCTCTCTCATAGGTCAGATGTCCTGCCTCTGCAGCCGTCATGTTCAAACCATCAGTTACATCCTGAATCCATCTTCTCCGTGGTCTTCCTCTTCTTCTCTTTGCCGGTATGCCTCCTTCCATGATGGTCTTCTCCAGCCCTTCATATCTTTTATATGTCCAAAATATCTCAATTTTCTCTTTCTTATTTGTAGCATCAGCCAGTTTTCTTTGATTTTGAGTTCTTTCTGGATAGATCTATTTGTTCTCTTCTCTGTCCAAGATATACGAATGACTCTTCTGTAACACTTATATTGCATTGAGTAAGATATGGAAGTCAAAGGAAATCAAAACAAACACAAAGCTGAGAATCTTTCAATCAAATGTGAAGTCAGTGCTTTTGTATGGCTCGGAAACATGGAAGACAACAAAAGAAACCACCAGAAAACTGCAGACCTTCATAAATTTATGTTTACGTAGAGTAGAGGGACTGAGATGGTATGATAAGATTACGAACGAAGAACTCAGAGAAAGAACTAAGCAGATACCAGTGGAGAAAGAGCTCAGGAAGAGACGCTGGCGATGGATAGAACACACAGTGAGAAGACCGACCACAAGCAATGGAAGACAGGCACTGTTTTGGACCAAGCAGGGAAAGAGGAGTAAGGGGAAGGCCTAGACACACCTAGAGAGAAGAGCTGGAGGCTGATATGAAAAGGATAGGTAAAACATGGACATAATTAGAAGGGATGGCAAGAGAGAGGAAGAGCTGGAAAAAGTTTGTTGAAGACCTGTGCTCCGTTGAGAGTTGAAAGATAAAGAAGAAGTCAGACAGCCTACAGATGAAAAACTGACTTCATAACAACTCTATTTCCTTTTATGTGTAGGTCACTCTGCGGACATATGGCACGTCACCAGCTGAAAGTAATGCACATAAAACGTACTCCGTAGCTCCAGCAACATTTTTTAAGAATCTACAGAAAAAAATGAAATTGTGAATAAAGCAACGAAATCTAGGTTGGAACCCATGACTTTCAGAGGGCAAGACTAACTTCTTGACCACTTAGATTCAGAGACACCCTTAACTATGTCTACGATGCATAATAGTATATGGCATTTTTCCTCTTTACAGATGTTCATTTGGCAAGTGTTTTACTTTCACAACCTCTGAGTTTTCGCTTTTTTCTCTTGTCGTTCAGCTCATACATAAGTCTCTTCTCAAAAGACTCTGCTCCCTTGCGCAATATCGCTTTCCATACAACTCTGTCATCAGCTAGTCCCTCCCATGTGCTGCTGGGACCTATAGAAATGTTTTTCACTGAGGCCTTGCAGACATCTTTATATCTGAACAGTGGTCTGCCCTGGTGCCTCTTCCCCTCCCAAACTACACAGAACAACATTTGTTTTGGTATGCGACAAGTTTCCATTCTTCTGACATGCCTCAACCATCTTAGTCGTCTACTACTGAGCATGCCCATGATGGAAGGCAGGTTTGCACGTTGCAGTACTTCAGAGTTGGTTATCTTGTCCTACCACCTGATGTTCATAATCTTGCGGAGACATCGAAGGTGAAATACGTTAAGTCTCATCTCGTGCTTTAAGTAGGTTGTCCATGTTTCTGAACCATATAATAATGAACTAATTACACAGGCTCGATATATTTGAATCTTCGTCTGCAATGCTTGTTTTGTGTTGTCCCATGCACGCTTTGATAGTTTGCCGAATGGAGTAACCACGCTCATTAAATATGCAGGTAAAGAGGAATGCCTCTAAAAATTTAAACATGAATTAAAACTTATGTAGGCAAGAACAAATGAAGTAAATGGGGTTGGTTACACATCAATTTTACCAATCAGGAGGTACAGATGAGGACAGTAATGTCAGGATTAAGAAAGCCCGACAAGTCGTTGCTATCCTGTACACATTGTGGAAGTTCACTGCCATATCCACGAAAACAAAGCTCAAGATATTCAGCTCAAATCTGAAATCTGTGTTGCTGAATGGCTCAGAAATGTGGCTAGTCACCAAGTTAAATACAAGTAATATTCAGACCTTTGTTAACGGATGTCTTCGGCGGATTCTCAGGCTCAGATGGTATGACAGAATTACAAACATAGACCTGTGGATAAGAATAAGAATAGGGCAGGACCCCATGATGACCCAGGTTAAGAGGAGAAAATGGTGTTAGTCAGAAATACCAAGTCGAGTTTAAAGGGGTTTTAAAACCATTTAAGTCGAGTATCACTAGACAAGCACTTAATTGGAACCCGCAAGGAAAACAGAAAAGGGGGCTTCCTAAACAGACCTGGAGACGAGTCTTCTTGTGGAAATTAAGATTGCTGGACTATCTTGGGAGACTACATAGAAAACAAAAAGAAACCTGGAAACAAAGAATCAGTCAAACAGAACGCTACACCATGACGTCATACAGGAAATGTTTGATGACGTCATACAGGAAGTGCTGAATGACGTCATACAGGAAGTGCTGAATGACGTCATACAGAAAGTGTTGATGACGTCATACAGGAAATGTTTGATGACGTCATACAGGAAGTGCTGAATGACGTCATACAGGAAGTGCTGAATGACGTCAAACAGGAAGTGTTGGAGATTAAATGAGCCGATCTCCGATGTGGAGATGAAATGAAAATCGTGGAATATCCTTTACAGAACATAGCCAACAATCACAGTAAACTAGTCGTTGATTTTTCTAGGCACCACTTATACGTTCAATAGTTTGCTATTGCTTTCTGAACGGTGAGGTCTATTTTTACCTTTTGTAAAAATCCCACGGAAACAAATTTGCTTCCCAACTGCCCACTGTGGTGTTTGAACCAGGTACGCTTGGGTTCGTGATCAAGCTCGCTACCGCTTGAGCTAGAGACGCTCACGATGTGGAGATAGCTAACACGTAAACAACAAACCAATCAATCACTATGAAAACACCTTTAATTCTTCTAAACAGCTCCTAAACACAAACTGAAGTCAAATTGACATGTTCTCACCTGGTCTGATGGTACATCACTCAACATTACCTGCTTCAAATAAATACCTTTAAGACATTTTCACGTATTTTTTTAAGTTAGGAAGATGCACTTTTGGAGCTTTGAAGTCGACGCGCTTTTAACATTCACTTGCACGTGTTCAATTTTACGTAACGCATTCATCACCTGCAGTTAAAAGGAAATTGCGTATAACCGGTGTGCACTTATAGGAAATAGTTAAAGGTGTCATTTAACAGTTTTCGGTTAAATGGTATTAAGAAATATCTTCTTGCGATCATTTCCTATTAGGATTTATTTCTTGTAGTCTCACTAACACAAAGTTAAAAAAAGTTAATTGCATATCCTTTAAAGGACTATACGAATCAATCCCAGCATTTAAACGCTATTTGTGATTTTCTGACATTATTACGTTCAGTAGTTTGTTTGGCTGAAATCGGATGCACATGTCCTAAACGTAGAAGTCTATGCGTTTAGGGCCTCAAACCAATGTCAACGTATCACGTTCTTGACAAAGATCAAACATATCACGAGAGTGATTAAAATTAGTCGTAAGAACGAACGCAAAGAAGAAGAAGAGGAAGTAGTTTGTCATTACTTTCAACGGTGGTGCCATTGTCCTTTCGAAAAAATCCACGCGAAACAATTTGCAACCAAATTATCCGCAGCGTGATTCGAACTCAGAACGTCGGGGTTAATAGACCGAGTCAATATCCCATAAGCCACAGACGTCACCCTTACTAACACAACAACCAAGAAATGGTTCACTGTGATCATTCCCCGCCACAAGATTGTATGATGGTCGTGTTAATTTCTATAATACTCTAGCTCTTTCGATGCTACATACTTTCTGAAAGCTGAGCTAGAAATAGCTACTCTTCGTTTCTAGGTCACAAACGTGAATGTACGCCTATATCAGTGACTAGAAATGTATAACGTGTTAACACGTCTTTAACCCACAGGGGAGAGACAATAGCAGACGTATTAATGCGTCTTTAGAAGTGAATGGGAAAACGTATATATACGTCCTTAGTAGTTAAATGGCTAGGCACGCGTTGAAATGTTCAAGAAAAATAGGATTATTCTATCCTCATTCATTGCACCACATGTTCAGGCAAAGTAGATTTGCTACCCAAAGAAGTCATTGCACCAAATGCTCACGGCAAGGTAGATTTTCCTACCCAAATCTTGAAGGCAAAGAAGATTATCCCGACCCAGAGCCAACTATAAACTTATGGGCCTTCGGATAAGAATTATGGGAAATCAGACCACAACTACACCACGTGATCTCGCATTCCAGTATTGTGTATATAGACGAATTCATTTTAAAATCAACACAAAATGCTAAATCAAAGTTATATTATCCAACAAGTTCAGTTTAACAATAAGGAATATCAATATTATGAATATGTTTCACCAATAAATAACCATAGACTCACAGAATTAAGTAAAATTGCAAAAAAGCTTGCAGTATTCTATCAAACATCTATAGATTCCAACACCCCGCTGTGATCTAGGTCAGGAACTCCCCGATCATTTGTCTGGCCTAGTTATCTAGAGTTGGCTGTGCCTGACCTCAGTCACTGCACTAAATCTTCAAGGCAAAGAGGATTGTTATATCTTCATTCACTGCACGTTCTTATAAGAACAATTTTCTGGTCAACACTTTGTACTTCTTCTTCTTTTGTCGTCACACTGCTACCTGGTTGTTACCAGTGCGTCACACTGCTACCTGGTTGTCACCAAGTGTCGTCACACTGCTACCTGGTTGTTACAGTGTCGTCACTGCTACCTGGTTGTTACCCAGTGTCGTCACACTGCTACCTGGTTGTTACCCAGTGTCGTCACACTGCTACCTGGTGTTCCCAGTGTCGTCACCGCTACCTGGTTGTGCCCAGTGTCGTCACACTGCTACCTGGCTGTTACCAAGTGTCGTCACACTGCTACCTGGTTGTTACCCAGTGTCGTCACACTGCTACCTGGTTGTTACCCAGTGTCGTCACACTGCTACCTGGTTGTTACCCAGTGTCGTCACACTGTACCTAGTTGTTCCAGTGTCGTCACACTGCTACCTGGTTGTTACCAGTGTCGTCACCGCTACTGTTGGACCAGTCGTCACACTGCTACCTGGTTGTTACCGTCGTCAACTGCTACTGGTCCAGTGTCGTCACACTGCTACCTGGTTGTTCAGTGTCGTCAAACTGCTACTGGTTGTCACCGTCGTCACACTGTTACCTGGTTGTTACTGTCGTCACCTGCTACCTGGTTGTTACCCAGTGTCGTCACACTGCTACCTGGTTGTTACCAGTGTCGTCACCGCTACCTGGTGTTACCAGTGTCGTCACACTGCTCCGCTGTTCAAGTGTCGTACACTGCTCCTGGTTGACTAGGTCGTACACTGCTATCTGAGTTACGTGTTGTGTTTTCTGTTTCGTCAGCGCTGTTCTGGTGGCTGATTATTATTTTGCTCTTTGACAGGATTCTGCTATGCCATCTAACCATCTTTTCATGGTCTTCCTCTCGCCTTCTTTCCTGATGTTCTGTTGTAGAAGACTTTGTATACTGTGGACCACTATGTTATCATTGCCAAACATGACCAATAACAGCATCAAATGAACGAAAAATTATAACGACAGAGATGAGGGGCCTTAGAAGAACTGCAGGAGTGACAATAAGAGAGAAAATTAGAAATGAAGAAATCAGAAGATGGTGACATTTATCCTAAGATTTGATTTGCTTTATTTCATCTATGGTGACATGTTTGCATTTCAAAATTGCTGCTGCCATTCGACATGTGATTTAATTTCCTTTACTGCATCTATGCTGGATTTTGTTAGTTTGTCTTCCACTTCGTGAGACCAGAAATTAAAGCAGTTCTGCAACACGTTTTCTATTTTGTATTTTCTATCAGTGGTGGACCCTTTCCCGTTGTTGCCGCAGAGGGTGGTCAGTGGTGGACCCTTTCCTGTTGGTGCCGCAGAGGGTGGTCAGTGGTGGACCCTTTCCTGTTGGTGCCGCAGAGGGTGGTCAATGGTGGACACTTTCCCGTTGTTGCCGCAGAGGGTGGTCAGTGGTGGACCCTTTCCTGTTGGTGCCGCAGAGGGTGGTCAATGGTGGACATTTTCCCCGTTGGTGCCGCAGAGGGTGGTCAATGGTGGACCCTTTCCCGTTGGTGCCGCAGAGGGTGGTCAGTGGTGACACTTTCCGTTGTTGCCGCAGAGGGTGGTCAATGGTGGACACTTTCCGTTGGTGCCGCAGAGGGTGGTCATGGTGGACACTTTCCCGTTGTGCGCAGAGGATGGTCAATGGTGGACACTTTCCCGTTGGTGCCGCAGAGGGTGGTCAATGGTGGACACTTTCCCGTTGTTGCCGCAGAGGGTGGTCAATGGTGGACACTTTCCCGTTGGTGCCGCAGAGGGTGGTCAATGGTGGACACTTTCCCGTTGGTGCCGCAGAGGGTGGTCAATGGTGGACACTTTCCCGTTGGTGCCGCAGAGGGTGGTCAATGGTGGACACTTTCCCGTTGGTGCCGCAGAGGGTGGTCAATGGTGGACACTTTCCCGTTGGTGCCGCAGAGGGTGGTCAATGGTGGACCCTTTCCTGTTGGTGCCGCAGAGGGTGGTCAGCGGTGAACCCTTTCCCGTTGGTGCCGCAGAGGGTGGTCAATGGTGGACCCTTTCCTGTTGGTGCCGCAGAGGGTGGTCAGCGGTGAACCCTTTCCCGTTGGTGCCGCAGAGGGTGGTCAATGGTGGACCCTTTCCCGTTGGTGCGGCAGAGGGTGGTCAGCGGTGAACCCTTTCCCGTTGGTGCCGCAGAGGGTGGTCAATGGTGGACCCTTTCCTGTTGGTGCCGCAGAGGGTGGTCAGCGGTGAACCCTTTCCCGTTGGTGCGGCAGAGGGTGGTCAGTGGTGGACCCTTTCCCGTTGATGCGGCAGAGGGTAGAACCCAGTTACGCTTTATACGTGTAAAACTTCGAGCGATGTCATTATGTCAAACGATAGATGTTCGGAATTTCTAAGTTTTGTTTAGTTGCCAAATAGTTATATGATGACTCCCACGCTTGGGACGCGAACCTCGACAGACAGGGACAAACTATCATCGTTCGACTCAGGATCGGACATCCTCATCATCAGGTGCCGTGCCGGCTGGCGTAGACGATCATGGATCTCCACAAATCTATGTCGTTGGTGTTTGCTATCAACTCAGATGTTGACTCTCTACCGTGCGATAAAGTCAGACTATCCTAAGTTTTCTCTCTGTGTCTTCCTCTGTCTCGTCTACCCTCGATTTTACCAGTTGTCACAATGTGTTTTAAACATCCCCTCCTCATCATATGCATAAAAATGATGACTGCCTCTTTCTTATATTGATGATAAGCTTTCTCTGTGTCTTGACCTCATTCAACACCTCAACATTAGTCATTTTATCAGTCCATGGGATTCTCATCATTCTTCTGTAAAACTACATTTCTGTGACCCTAAAAGATGTTTCGATTTGTGTGTTCACTGTCAATTATAGGACACAACAGACTGAACAAACACCTACACAGGCTAAGATTGTTCCCACCCCTTCTGTGTCCCTGTGGTACCACTGATGAAACCACAGAACATGCCCTGAAAGACTGTCCCCTGGATGTCCTCCTAGAAAGGGATTCTGGCCCTACAACACAACACTACATTCAAAACTACATGGCACAGAGATGAGCTCCAGACAACAGTCGACTTCATCATAAGAACGCGTCTAACAGTATAATCATCAAAACTACATGACACTAGAGATGAGCTCCAGACAACAATCGACTTCACCATAAGAGCGCACCTAACAGTATAATCATCAAAACTACATGGCACCAGAGATGAGCTCCAGACAACAGTTGACTTCATCATAAGAACGCAGTCTAACGGTATAATCATCAAAACTACATGGCACCAGAGATGAGCTCCAGACAACAGTTGACTTCATCATAAGTACACGTCTAACAGTATAATCATCAAAACTACATGGCACTAGAGATGAGCTCCAGACAACAGTCGATTTCATCATAAGAACAAGTCTAACAGTATAATCATCAAAACTACATGGCACTAGAGATGAGCTCCAGACAACAGTCGATTCATCATAAGAACAGTCTAACAGTATAATCATCAAAACTACATTGCACTAGAGATGAGCTCCAGACAACAGTCGACTTCATCATAAGAACAAGTCTAACAGTATAATCATCAAAACTACATGGCACTAGAGATGAGCTCCAGACAACAATCGACTTCATCATAAGAACACGTCTAACAGTATAATCATCAAAACTACATGGCACTAGAGATGAGCTCCAGACAACAATCGACTTCATCATAAGAACACGTCTAACAGTATAATCATCAAAACTACATGGCACTAGAGATGAGCCCCAGACAACAGTCGACTTCATCATAAGAACGCGTCTAACGGTATAATCATCAAAACCACATGGCACCAGAGATGAGCTCCAGACAACAGTCGACTTCATCATAAGAACGCGTCTAACAGTATAATCATCAAAACTACATGGCACTAGAGATGAGCTCCAGACAACAATCGACTTCATCATAAGAACACGTCTAACAGTATAATCATCAAAACTACATGGCACTAGAGATGAGCTCCAGACAACAGTCGACTTCATCATAAGAACACGTCTAACAGTATAATCATCAAAACTACATGGCACTAGAGATGAGCTCCAGACAACAATCGACTTCATCATAAGAACACGTCTAACAGTATAATCATCAAAACTACATGGCACTAGAGATGAGCTCCAGACAACAATCGACTTCATCATAAGAACACGTCTAACAGTATAATCATCAAAACTACATGGCATTAGAGCTGAGCCCAGACAACAGTCGACTTCATCATAAGAACACGTCTAACAGTATAATCATCAAAATAATGATCACAAGAAGAAGAAGAAGAAGAAGAAGTAAGAAGCCGCAATCAAGTGATCACTACACCTGATCTAAACCAAAAGCGGAGCAGCTTACTATTCTGATCACTCTGTAACATAGTAATGTAATGAGTTGCCGTGTCAAGACAACCTTCCATAACTAGAAATAACTGCAAGATGACTTCCCTTAATCGATTACTTCAGATTTATAGTTATTTCTGTAGTATCAACTTCAGTGGAAAACATATAAGTGCTTTTGAATATATAGTGTTACAGAAGAGTCATCGTATACCATAGACAGAAGAGAACAAATAGATCTATCCAGAAAGAACTCAAAATCAAAGAAACTGGCTGATGCTACAAATAATAAAGAGTAATTGGATATTGAACATATAAAAAGACATGAAGGGCTGAGAAGACCATCATGGAAGAAGTAACGGCAAAGAGAAGAAAGGACACGGAGAGATGGATTCAGGATGTAACTGATGGTTTGAACATGACAGCTGCAGATGCAGGACATCTGGCTTATGGAGAGAGAAATTCGGAGGACTGTTGGGGCTGCAAGGTTCTGCTCAGGACAAGCTATCTAATGACGATGATCCTCAAAATATCTGTGCCCGTTCTCATATCGATTATTAGTTTGATTGATCTTGAAGATTATAGTAATACATATACTGTAATATTTGTGGTTCGGACAATACCACTATTTTTTTCATTCATTTGTTGGTAGCATCAGAGAGTGTTCTTTGATTTATCGTTATATCTGGATAGATCTCGGTTCTAGAACGCTCCATATCAACCGCTTGTTAATCACTTTTTGTGATTTGTATGTGATCTTAGCCTAAGAGCGATTATACGTTGAGCAAGTTATGCACCAATAAGTTTTTATTTACTACGGTAGCTTCTATAGGCCCTACCTGAGTCGCCTCTTACGACATGCTTTGTAGGTCGTAGTGTTACTATTCTTTGCTCCCCTGTAAGTCCCGACAACACAACTAGAGCAAATTTGTGCAATTTTACGAAACATAAAAATAGACCGCACCTTTAGGAAAGCAATGGCAAACTACTGAACGTATAAGGGGTGCCTGTGGTTGATGGTGACGTTCTGCAAAGGATATGTCATCATTTAATCTTCAGTCCAAGAATAATAAAATTATCATTTCATGCTGATCTGATGTTATCATATCGTCTAATTTATCAAACATTATCATCAATCAATCTCTATTGTATTCTTACTGTATCGATAATCATACAGAGGGTTGTGATTCATCTAGCTACATGATACGATAGTCAAACGTTTCACAAACTGGGGTCCGTGGACAACCTGGCAGGTCGTACTGAGGTTCTCACAGGGTCTTCAAGTGCTTGAAGAAATATTATTATCTTTGATATTTCAAACAGAAAAATAAATTTTAAAAACGTGTATAGAAACAGTAATGAAATACAACCAACCACCAATAACAGCATACAACGCATACAAAAACAGCATAAATAAAGCATACAATAACAGCATAAAATCGTAAAACAGACATAACAGCATACTAGCCAAAACATACAATACAGCATAAAGCATAAAACAGCATAAATAAAACAAAATAAAGATAAAAAATCATACAATAACATCACATAAATCATCATAACATCATACAATAAAATACATAACAGCATACATAACAGCATACAAAGATATCGGGCAGAGCTGGAAGACCAAAGAGATAGACTATCAGCACACTAAAACAGATAAACACAACAAAGGCGCTCATCAGCCCTGAACGCAAATTAAAGTTCACCAGCAAGAGTAGACAGCCAACTACATCCTCCACCTGACAATAGAACAAAGACATGAAACAGTGGTAAGTTCCGCTGAGAAATCAACGGACCCAGACCAGACCGGAGTCTAAATGTCTGACAGGACAAAATGAAAACTCATTTGAAGTTCCCGCAGTCTGAGAAATTAGAGCCCGCTTGACTGTTGGTGTGGTGTAATAATAACTTCATCGCTAGAAGATCTTCATATATAGAAACTTTAGGGGTGGCGGAGCAAAATGTATTTAAAAAGGGGTCTGTGTTAATACAAAGTTTGGGAACCGCTGCGATAGACCAATTATATATACTATTGCATAATACAAGTTCACGGAGCGAATAATTTCAATCTTCATTAATTAAGCAAATTTAATCTGTACCAATTTTTGTGTTGTCTTTCTCTATTGGTAGCTTTTGATCTGAAAATTGCAGGAAATATCTCGTGTCCTGTGATTGGTCTAATGCCTATTGTCTATCCACCAGTGATTGGTCAATGATATGATAATTTATCTCTTGTGGCGTGTGCAACAAAGACATTGATAAAAATGAAATAAATGTATTTGTAAAGGGATTTATAAATAATGAAAGCAATAAATAAAATATAAAATAAATAAAATAAGTTAGAAAAATTATGAAGTGATAAATTGTGAATTATAAACAGCAGGAAGGTGTAATTTATATAAAACGCAAACTATAAATGATAAAAATTATAAGGTATAAATGAAAGACAGTGGGAAGCTATCATTGTTATGATTATCATCATTATCATTGCCCTCTATCTATCTATCTATCTATCTATCTATCTATCTATCTATCTATCTATCTATCTATCTATCTATCTATCTATCTATCTATCTATCTATCTATCTATCTATCTATCTATCTATCTATCTATCTATCTATCTATCTATCTATCTATCTGTCTGTCTGTCTGTCTGTCTGTCTGTCTGTCTGTCTGTCTGTCTGTATGTCTGTCTGTCTGTCTGTCTGTCTGTCTGTCTGTCTGTCTGTCTGTCTGTCTGTCTGTCTGTCTGTCTGTCTGTCTGTCTGTCTGTCTGTCTGTCTGTCTGTCTGTCTGTCTGTCTGTCTGTCTGTCTGTCTGTCTGTCTGTCTGTCTGTCTGTCTGTCTGTCTGCCTGCCTGTCTGCCTGTCTGCCTGTCAGCCTGCCTGCCTGCCTGCCTGCCTGCCTGCCTGCCTGCCTGCCTGCCTGCCTGCCTGCCTGCCTGCCCCTATCTATCTATCTATCTATCTATCTATCTATCTATCTATCTATCTATCTATCTATCTATCTATCTATCTATCTATCTATCTATCTATCTATCTATCTATCTATCTATCTATCATCTATCTATATATCTATCTAATCTATCTATCTATCTATCTATCTATCTATCTATCTATCTATCTATCTATCTATCTACTATCTATCTATCTATCTATCTATCTATCATCTATTATCTATCTATCTATCTATCTATCTATCTATCTATCTATCTATCTATCTATCTATCTATCTATCTATCTATCTATCTATCTATCTATCTATCTATCTATCTATCTATCTATCTATCTATCTATCTATCTATCTATCTATCTATCTATCTATCTATCTATCTATCTATCATCTATCTATCTATCTATCTATCTATCTATCTATCTATCTATCTATCTATCAAAAGATTGTCGTCAGAACTGATTAACTGCACCAAGGAAGGATAGAGAGTTGTGGATGAGAGATGGAGAAGATAGATGTATGTTGGATGGTCTGACATCATCGTTTGACAAAATTTTGGTTTTATTCACTAGGGTAACTTCCATAGGTCCTACATTAGTCGTTATTTACCACATGCTTTGTAGGTCACAGTGGTACTATTCTTTGCTTCCCTTGAAGGCACCGGCACCACGCGGGCAGGTAACGTTACTAACTTAGTTTAAGAAAAACAACTTGTTTCTATACTTTACGTAGAAGTTACGTGATCGTCTATCGTTCCAAGGATACTCGATTCTTTCCTTCGTGGCCATCAGGATACTTTCTCAGAGATCCCTGATTTGAATGTAGGTGAGATCGAGTTCCTAGTCCTATCGGAGACGGACGATAAAACGTTGGTCCCATGTCTAATTTGAACACGAAAAAGAATCCTTGTAGTTCAAATTCGATAAGAACATGTTGAGAAGCTGTTGTCTGGAAATATTCATTAGTAAAAAAGTAAAGGAACCCTTTCATACCTCGTGGTATATAGGCAATACAGTGTTAGGCCTGTATTATTCATTGACCGTCGGCACACGATGGGTGATGTGGTCAGCATCACGCCGGCGCCTTTACTTTCCTGAGCATGTCTGGTACCCAGTTGAGGCTGGGATCGACTGAAAGCCGTCGCGTGGGAAAAATTCCACCACACTACGGAGTTGAACCCGGACCACCAGCCTTGAGAAGCGAGTTCACTAACAACTACGCTACCGCTATATTCATTAGAATAAGATTAAAAATTAATTATTCCTACAAAATATGCTCACCTTTCTCATAAACTACACCAGGGACCATCGCTGGTGCCCGAGTTCATGCACGAAAACTGAGATCCTCCTGTTTAAGAGAGATCAGATCATACATAGATGCTCACCGAAGTACAATGATAGATAGTCTCATATCAATCAATCAATCAATCAATCTGACCAAAATATTGTTTGTCGTCGTGTTTATTAACAAGCCAGCTTGAACCGAGGACACATAAAAGGATGGGATCGTCTACAAGCTTTGCCATGATCAAATCATACAAGAATTGAGTTATATCGCTTCCGGTGTTAGTTTTCTGTTTATGTTTGATCGATCAAATGAAATGTTTATTTTTTCAAAGTTCAAGTGAGGCTGATAATTCTCTCTATTTTCAAATTTCGAGGCTGAAAACTCTGTTTCAATCTGATATTCTCTCAAAATCAGGCTATTTCTCTATTTCAAAGTTGGCTATACATTTATCTATATTTTTATTTCAATTATGACACTGATTTTTTTCAGATTTTAAAAAACTTGTTTTCGTTCCCTGCAGAGCTGGTTATTTGACTTGTATTTTTCTTTGACGGTCAACATACGATGTGTGATGTAGTCAGCATCACGACATCACGAAAAGAACGACATAGAAAATATGCAAAATGATTGATTAAATAAACATCGAATTGATCTGTTGACGCGGAGATCATCCGGGGCGCTATAATGATAGTCCTTATATCGCTCATAACTGATAACTGATCACGATATTCAGATGCTCAAACGTGGCAATAATTACAAGCGTGAAAGAAAACAACACATTGGTTATTGGTTTCTAAACTAAGTTAAGGCCCTCCTGTTAAGCGTGTTCGTAGCGCGTTGGACGACGGTGTGACAAGCCTCTGTGTGTGCGGGTTCAATTCCGCGGACTGGCAGAAAAGTCACAGGTTCTCAAGATTTAGGTTTTCGTGAAGCACGGAGCCGAAAGTTCGCTGTCCATGGACACGAACCGGTTCGTGTCCAGCACTGAAATCGGGAAGGGTTACTGTCCAGCCCGAGCCGAGGAGCTGAACTCAGTGCTTCGGATCGGAAAAAACTAAGTTAAGATAAGGTACAGCATATGACTTCTAACTTTGACAGGATGAAAATTATCTTAACTTTCCACCCTCATAGTTCACTGGTAAGAAAAGTTTTATTCCGTCATCTGTCTATTCTTAAGTCGGATCCTGAGACACGTTCCGTCTTCCAAAACTATCCTCTGGTGGCTTATAAAAGGACATAAGTCTTAAGGATATGTTGGTTCACACTCGCTTAAATCTAATGTCCTGAGTCATTTTGGCATCATCCTGTGTGGCCAATGGCGATTCAATATGTGTGCTTATGAGATACAGACCCGCACTGTATCTTTTCCTAAAGCCACGTTTGTTATTGAAGATGGTTTCACATGCGAGTCCCACGTTACAATCTACGCCATCACTTGCAAACGGTGTGACAAGGCATATATCGACGAAAAAGGCAAAATGCTTAGTGACCGTTTCGGACAACACTTGCGTGATATACGCCAATGTGACCCTGTAGCAACTCATTTTATTGAAACTGATCATTTGGGGGCTCGCAATGTCCAGGTCACAGCCGTCCGATCATCCTCCTCTGATGATCGAAGTCGATTTGCTCTAGAGAATCGTTTTATTTCGTTATATGGCACCTTCAACCTCATGGTCTCAACGCTCTACATTCCTATGCTTCTTACTACTTTCTCTACTCATGCTCCATTTTCTATATGTCTATATGTTAAATGTATAAAATATATATATAATTTTTCTTTTTTTTCACTTCTAGTTTTTTACATTTTTTCGGATTAGTTTTTGCTCATATATTTTCATTTTATGAAATAGAACTCTGTAGTAGTCTATATGTAGTGTACTTTGAAATTCGTCACTCATGTTGTATCGTTAGCTTGAGAAAGGCATTTTGGTCGAAACGTTGCTGTGTATTGTTATTGTATTTGTATTTTGTAAAACTACAGTACTTTGTTATTACGTGTTTCGCCATTGCTACATAGTTTTACTTCAGTCTCCACCTCCCCCTATATAGATAAGGTAAGTCACTATATTTGTCAATATTACCTGTGTTCCGTGCAGTTGCGAGAGTGCACGTAAACGTGTTCAACAGCTGCGTGAAGTTAAGCGCCTAGTTTTAATGAGTTCTCCATTTCAGAAAACATATGTTTAGGTAAATTTTGAAGGTACAAAATTTGTCCCTGCCGCATCATCATCCGGTTTTTTTTTTTCTTGGAAAATTTTGCTACCAAAATAGTTCTTAGGAATTTCTCCTTTTCATAGTTCAGTTACCTTGCCTCAGATGCTGTCATGTTCAAGTCTTATATCATATCTTGTACAGATCTGTGCGTCTGACTACTTGATCATTTAGTCATTTTATTTCCATATTGTCTATGTGGTAAAGTGGTGAAACACTTTGCTTTACGTTATGAAGATCCTGGGTTCGAATGTGGGCAATGTAATTCGTGCACAAATGCAATTTTTTCTGGAGGTTCTTTACGAATGTTGCCGGAGCTAGAAAGTTCGTGCTTTGTGCAGCACTCTCAGTTATGTTTCTTAGATATGACATCACTTCCGTGTTGTTATTTAATTAAAGATACATGCGTGTGTTAATGGGGCTTCAAGGGAGCAAGAATAGTAACACTGCAACCTACAAGACATTTTTAAGAGGAGACTGAGGTAAAGGCCTAACAAAGCTACCATAGTAAATAAAGGTAGTAGAAATCGTAAGTAGGGTCACCAGTAGGTGATAACTAGCACAATGTAGAATCGCTCTTAGGCTCAGATCAGATAAAGATCACAAAGAGTAGTTTAACAAGTAGCCGATATGGAGCGCTCAAAGATGTAGAAGAATAAGCTTGTATTTAGGCTACTATAGAATGAATGGCGTCATGGGTGGCGTCTGTGCTTAGGGTTAGTGACCCGAGGTCTATAACCCGACGTTCGGTCGAATCACGCTGCGGACAGTTTGCTTGGAAATTGTTTCCGTTGATTTTAACAAAGGACGATGGCGCCACCCGTTCAGAAAGCAATGGCAAACACTGAACGTATAAGTGGTGCCTAGAAAATCAACGACTTGTTTACTGTGGTGATGGCTACGTCCTTTGGGATATCCACGATTTTCATTTCATAGAATGATTCTTTTAACAAATCTTGTCCTAAATATACACAAGGAAAGACTGCAGTAAATTCTGTACCAGAGTCCAAGCGTAGATGAATTGTTTGGGTAATGTTGGCCGAGCGCTTATTCTTCTTCTTCGCACGCTCCGTATCGACCACTTGTCAATCACTCTGTGATTTGTTTGTGATCTGAGCCTAAGCGCGATTGTACGTTATGCCAGTTATGCGCCTACAATAGGCCAGCCATCCGATATCTGCCAAGCTTTTTATTTACTAGGGTAACTTTCCTAGGTCCCTACCTCATCCGCCTCTTACAACATGTCTTGTAGATGGCAGTGTTACTATTCTTTGCTCCCCGTAGAGCCCGGCAATACAAAGATGAACACTGAAATCAAACAATGTACGTTTAAAAGGGTTTTAAAGGATTGACTTCATTGCACCGGGTTTTACCCCATAGGCTCGGTCCCTCTCCGCAGAAATGGCACGCCACCTGCCAGAGTATTGCACAAAGCACGAACTCCGTAGCTCCAGCAACAATCCTAGGGTCTCTGGAAAAATGTAGTTTTAGAGCGAGAGACGAAAGCCACACCTCAGCGACACAAAAATTCTCCAATTATACACGAATGCATAAACGTAACCGACTTTCTGATGAAAAATTGCCAGAGTGTCTGTTTGCTGGCCCAACTAGTCTGCTTTACAATGGATAATGAGTGTAATGTCATAATGATTTGCTTTGTCATGTAATCACTTGTAATTTGTTGAGCTTGACATACCTCACAGCTCATTCACCAGAAATCCATCATTTAGTGGGTGGAACAACCTAGCTTAGTCACTGATTTCAAACCAATTGTGTATCAGAAATTTGGTTATAATTTCATCATCATCATCATCAGGTGCCGTCTCCACATCGAAGGTTGGCTGCAATGAATCTCAGCATCCTCTGTCTTTTGCCTTGGTGTTGCATACTGCCAGACTGTAAACTGTAACCTGTCCATTTCTTAAAGTTTCCTCCCACTTATCTCTCGGTCTTCCTCTTGCTCTTCCCCTCAACTTTCCCCTCTAGTAAAGATTTTATCATGGTGTCATGTCTTTTTATGTGCCCAAAATACTTTACTTGTCTGAATTTTATTTCTCTTAATAATTGTTTCTTCATGCCTAGTTTTCCTAAAACTTGTTTATTTGTCTGTTTTTCTGTCAATGAAACTCTGCCTATTCTTCTATATATCCACATCTCAAATGCATCAATTCTGTCTTCTAACTGCTTGTTCATTGTCCATGTTTCCGAGCCATACATTAATATAGGATATATATAGCATTTGATCATTCTCATTTTTAGCCTGTTTGTAATTTGTTTGGATGTCAGTAACTTTCTCATACTATTGAAATTATCCTTGGCCATTCCTATTCTCTTTTTAATTTCTGTTATACATCTGCCATCATCTGTTATCATCTGACATCATCTGTTATCATCTGACCAAGATGAATATACATCTCCTAATTCAGCTCATACCCATATGCGCACAATCCTTTACAGCTTAAGAAAAGCGTCATTATTAGAGCAATTACGAAGAAGGGTTTGTATGTTTGTTTATATGTTTGCTCGTCTGTTTGTCTACTTTTGTGATTGTTGTTTCTTGTCAATATATCATCATCGTCATGTACCGTGCCGACTGGTGTAGGCGATTATGGATCTCCACGTCTCTGGTATTTGTTTTCCTCTCAGATATTGACGATCTTCCTTTCTATGAATTTAGACTATTTACAAATTTTCTCTCTCTGTCTTCCTCTGTCTCGATTCCTCTCGATTTCACAGGTTGCCACAACGAGATCTAAGCATCCACTTCTCATTACAAGTCAGAAAAATCATGACTGCCTCTTTCTTATATTGATAATAAGCTTTCTCTGTGTCTTGGCCTCATTCAACACCTCAACAGCGGTCTGCCTTGGTGTCTCTATCTTAATGCCCTTTAACTCCGCCTACCTCGAATAACTGGAAAATTAGTACATACTACAGCATCTGCCTCTCGTTTGTGTTCATCTAACATCATCGTGTCCTCTATTTATTAGAAATGAAAAGATATTTAAACTAATTTCACTTATGTGGTGTCAGGGCTCTCAAGGGAGCAAATAATAGTACCACTGCAGCCTATAAGGCATGTCATAAGAGACGATTGATGTAGGACCTAGGGAAGCTACACTAGTAAATAAAAAACAGTGCAGAAATTGGATGTGCTGGCCTACTTGTAGGCGTATAACTGGCACAGCGTATAATCGCTCTTAGGCTGAAATCACATACAAAAATCACATACAAAAATCACATACAAAAATCACATACAAAAATCACATACAAAAATCACATACAAAAATCACATACAAAAATCACATAGAGGGATTTCATAATTGGTCGATATGGAGCGCTCGAAGAAGAAGAAGAAATAAATGAACCACAGCTGAAACACAGTAGAAGTCATGGCCAACGGTAGAGAAGATTACAAGAGCTTGGATTGAAGATTGGAGTGTCTAGAAAAGAACAGCTCAACAGGCGTAAGAGTAGACTCATCAGTCAACATCGAATTGGTACAGTTAGTCGGTGGATGGTGTTGGAGATATCGCGAACAGTCAACATCGAACTGATACAGTTAGTCGGTGGATGATGTTGGAGATATCGCGAAGGAGATCAGAGCATCTATGCACATTTCCGAATTGCAATGTAGATATGCCAAACTGAAACGGAAACAGAGAATAATGTGTGCTTTGTTGCTGTCCTAAGCGCTCAAGTGTTTAAGAGCCTGAGTTTTTCCCTTGGCAACATGTGGTTGTGAGACATGGACAATTGACAAAGCGGCGGAGAAGATCAGTAATACATTTGAATGCAAATGCTACAAAAGAGTACTTAGAATATCATGGACAGAGAAAAAAACAAATTCTTCTGTTCTGCAACAGCTTGATATTAAAGAGAGTTGACTATTAAAGAGCATAACATCAAAGGAAAATTAAATATTTTGCACACATCAAACGACGTGATTGCCTAGAGAAGATAATTTTGGAGGGAATGATGCCTGGAAGAAGAATGGGAGAAAGACCTAGAAGACGATGGGTGCAAGATGTCATTGATGATCTGAGAATGACAGCTGCTGACGCCGGTCAACTTGAGCATAACACAGAAGGTTTTCACGACTGCTGTCATGGAAGTCAAGTTCCACAAGGGACAAGCTACTTGATGATGATGAAGCGCCTAGGGCGTACAGACAGGAGAGAGAAAAGCACAGAGAGAGAGAGAGGAGAGAGAGAGAGAAAGAGAGAGACTAGAGAGAGACTTAGAGAGAGAGAGAGACTGAGAGAAAGACGGAGAGAGCGGTACTTTATAAAATTACTCTATTTGTTGTTTTGACATTCAGATGCTTTAAAAATTACTATAATTATGGTGAGTAAGTGGTAGCCGACATGGGTGTATTTTATGGTGGAGAATTTCAGCTGACACGATGATTGAACAATCCGTTGATTGTTTAACCTGCAGATTCCGTAGAAAAGTGAGTAGTGCTTGAGCCCTGACTACGAATGGGTTTGTTCTGTGCGTAGTTGTCTGGTAGATATAATGATAAATTCATTAATTGCAATTTACTAATTAACTTGAAGATTACATAATGTAAATGTGATTTTGGAGCTTTCATGGAATGGACCTTGTTCGGAGAGTGATTTTGACTATGGGAGGACCTTGTTCGGAGAGTGATTCCTGACTATGGAGGACCTTGTTCGGAGAGTGCTTCCATAACTGATTGATTGATTGATTGATTGATAGATTAGGACCATTATCATTGCACTTCTGGGAGTAACCATGTGTATGCTCCGATCTTTTTCTTGCACAGGAAGATCTCATCGGTAGTGCACAAACTCCGTAGCACCGGCGAGTCCTCCATGTAATTTTAAAGATGGGGAAAATATTGTGTGTGAATTTTTATTTTATCATTTTTATTTTTCTATGGAACTCCCTAACTACGCACGTAGACTGACTCACAACGTGGTTATCTGCCTACGAATGTTGACTGACGCACAAAGTCTTTATCTGACTACGAATATTCACTGACTTACAGATGCCAAATCTGACTACGAATATTGACTGACTCACAGATGCCATATCTGACTACGAATATTGACTGACTCACAAAGTGGTTATCTGACTGTAAATGTTGACTGACTCAGAAAGTGCTTATCTGATTGCGAATATTGACTCTCACAATGTGGTTATCTGTCTACGAAGGTTGGCTGACTTACAAATGTCATATTTGACTACAAATATTGACTGACTCACAAAGTGGTTATCTGACTACGAATATTGACTGGCTCACAAAGTAGTTATCTCATTACAGATACGCTGATTCACAAAATGATTGACTGAGACGTTTCCTGACTTCTTACTGACATTTATCGATAACTACGGTTGGTCTAACAGACTGATACCCAGGCTACGAATTCATTGACTTAAAAACGGACTCAAATACTGACTCAAATGCGGACTCAAATACTGACTCAAATAAAAGATTGAAAAAATTTCTAAAAAATTATCATTATTTTCAAAATTACAACAGGGACCTTTAACGTTGCTACGGAGCTTGTGCACTGCCTCTGAGATCTTCTTGTGTACGAAAGAGATCAGAACTCACGTACTTATTCACCAACGTGTAATGATGATCTGTATATCAATCAATCAATCAATCGGTCGATCACACATTCGTGAAGATCAGAGATAAATGGAAAAATAATTTGATCACTCCACGCGAGAAACGAGCCCAGAACCTTTGGTAATAAAGGTCGAGCACCGTATATGAAAGCCACAAGGAGACTGTCATGACTGATTTGCTAACTGATTGATTGACACAAAGAATCAATAGTTCGATCGATTAACAACTAAACATTGAAATACTACAAAAGGTAGCAATCATACATGCTCCTGCAAAGCAAAATAGGGTGAAAAAAACACATTCAGTGAAACAGGAGTTAGACCAACACATTATCAGCCCTCACTTTCGATTTGTAGCTCCGCACACAAAAACTACAACCGCAGCCTTCAATGTTCACGTTTCTACAGCAAGCCCTCGATCTAGACTCGTTTATGACCAGTTTGTATCTGTGTAATACCCGCATGATGGTAGGATACTTACTACACATGTAATAGGAGAATCGTTAACCGCATGTGTGCTGTTTATGTGTGTAGTTTTTCAGAAATGGTGTGTGTATTGTGTTAATATCGTGTACTTGACAGATCAATAGCAATTATTTAGTTTTAAATATCGATTTTAGAACTGTATAGAATTAGAACATCCGAAATTTGAAAATATTAATACGGTTTTTAATTATTATTTTCTATTAAGCAATGAGATTAGATATCTGCACAATACTAAAAGGAAATCGGCGTAGAACAATAGTTAGGGCGTTGGGTAAGGCATGGCATGAAGATGGGTTAAAACTCTCTTACTATCGACTTTCTGCTCAACTAAGTTGAGAACTGGAAACATAGTTTCTCAGATCACAACAAATTTCGGAAAAAAATGTTTATCTATTGTTTATTCCTACGCCCGTGTGTTTATGTGGCTTGCATGGAGATAAACAATAGTAAAACTGCGATCTACAAGGCATGTCGTAAGAGACGACTGAGGTAGGGTCTAAGGAAGCTACCCTAGTAAATAAAAAGCATCGCAGAAATTGGATATGCTGGTCTACTTGTAGGCGCATAACTGGCACAACTTACAATCGGTCTTAGGCTCGGATCACATATAAATCAGTGGTTTAACAAGTGGTCGATATGGAGCGTTCGCAGAAGAAGAAGTTCATTCATGTTATGCCTTACAGCGTTGTAGGTAAGAAAAAGAGTAATGGCAAGCGCCTTAGATTGAGCCTAGTATATAGTGTACCACACCACCTGTGATATTTCTGTGATTCCTCGTTTATATTGGTGACCGTTAGTCTTGAAATCATTATATCCTCTAAGTAGTATTGCTCGTTGTTGGGGATTGTTGGATGGTCGTCGTGATATGTGGTCGTCATCCATTTAGTTCATGAACCGTCATCAAAAGCTATGTAGCTTGATTGATTGAGTGATTGATTGATTGATTATGGCATTCCTATACAGTGCTCGTCCTTCATTAGCAAAGGTTCTGGGTTTGTTTCTCACGTGGAGCGACCAGATTATTTTTCCACTTATCTTCATTGACCATCATCATGACTTCGATGTTCAACAGGTTATGGATTATTGATTGATTATTGGTTGAAACCATGATCATTTCACTTCGGTGAGTAACTATGTATGCTCGAGGGTTATATTGTGATTGATTGGTAGAACCATCATGATTGCATTTCGTTGAGTAACCATGTGTGCTCCAAAGGTTATGTAAAATGTGGTTAACGACATTACATTTGTCCAGCTGAACATGACTACGCTCCTATGTGGGCGCTGGGAACATTGTTTATTACTAAAATAAAAAAAACTTCATAAAGTACATACCTACAATGAGAAATGATATTCAATGGAAAACTACTGAACGTATAAGTGATGCTTAGAAAATCAACGTCTCGTTCGCTTAGTGGTTACTGGGGCTCAAATTTGGGGTGTAAAGAATAGAACCACTGTTACCTGCCACGCATGTCGTAAGAGGCGACTAAGGAGGTTAGGCTGAAATCGGATGCACATGTTCTAAACGTGTAGAAGTCTATGCGTTTAGGGGCCTACCAAACCAAATGTGCAACGTATACACGTTCTTGGCAAAGATCAAACATATCACAAAGAGTGATTACAATTGATCATAAAGAACAAACGTAAAGAAGAAGAAGAAGAACGGTAGTTCCTAGAAAATCAATGACTCGCTGATTGTGGTTAATGGCTATGTCCTGTCAAGGATTTTCATTTTTCATCTCGCTATTTAGTAAACAAGTCAATCAACAAAAGATATGTCCTTTGTGAAACGTCGTTTTTATCACAGCCCGCCTGAAACAATATGTTTCTAGCAAGTTCTTACACTTCCTCCATTGTCATTCTCAATGTTTCTTTGATGTCCTGCTGCCGCTTTAATCTTGGTGGTCCCTTGTTCGTACTTTTATGTTTTTCCGATCCAGAAGCACTTGAGATTTTAGCTCTTCGGCTCGGTGCTATGGACATCGAAACCCTTCGGTTCGGTGCCACGAACGAACACCGTAATCTGGAGAACTTGTGACTTTTTTGCCAGCCCGCGGAATTGAACCCGCACTCACAGAGGGCTTGTCACACCGTCGTCTAACAAGCTACGAACACGCTGGGCAGATGGGCTGTTCGTACTTCAAGAACCATGCATTTCATTACTGTTTTACCCAGACTACTGTGACGTTTTTTGAGAGCCGCTGTAGCGTAGTTGTTAGTGAACTCGCTTCGCAAGGCTGGTGGTCTGGGTTCAGCTCCGCAATGCGCGTGGAATTTTTCCCGACAGCGACGGCTCTCAGGTCGACCCAGCCTCAACTGGGTACCAGACATGCTCTGGGAAAGTAAAGGCGGCCGGCGTGATGCTGACCACATCACCCATCGTGTGCCGACGGTCAATGAAAATACAGGCCTAACACTGTATTGACCTATATACCACGAGGTATGAAAGGTTTCCTTTACTTTACTGTGACGTTTAACGTGACCAAACTATCTCATCTTGCGGGACATGATATTATTTATGAGCCAATGCTCCTCGATATGCAGATCTTGTAGATGTCTTTGTTTTTCTCTTCTCTGTCCAGGATGTTCGAAGATCTGTCATGTAGCACCTTGTTTCAAAAGCTTGAATTTTGATCTGTAATATTTGTGTTATTGTCCACGATTCACATCTATACGTTGCCACAGGGAATATTTAGTTATCTCTGAAGTCGGAGTAAGTCTTGCCTTAATGGCAAGAGACAATGATGATAATGAAAGCAAGCCTTCAAACAAAAATCAGCCAGAAGTGCCGTGTTCTCAGAAATTTTGATTTGTTTCTTTGCTTGTGTCGTGCCATAGTTTCTTAATACTGGCTACCCTCTGGAGTGTCTTGGCTGGTATTCTTCTAACTTCTGTCGTAAAACCTTCATTATTGTTAATTATAGAGCCAAGATATTCAAAACAGAAAGGCAGTAAAACTTCCCACAAGTGCAAGTATACCTTGCCCACACTGTACATGAACATTTCAAGCCCGTATCGGGCTCACTAGTCATCTACGCACACACAGACAAACATAACGCAACTACATTCCCTTGGATGAAAATTTGTGTGGTCATCATCATCTCGTGATGGACGAGCATCATTCAGAGCCAAGATATTCCAAATATGTGACGTTCTAAATGTTTTCATTAATGATGGTAATTTTGCGTTGAGATTTTGCTTTGTCCGAGGACATAATTTTAATTTTCTTTATATTCAGAAAAAAACCCAAATCAATACGACATTTAAAAATTGTAATACAATTCAATCAAGTGCCATGCCTGCCAGCGTAAGCGATCATGTCTCTCCACGACTCTCTCTGCTAGGTGCATGTAATCAGTTCTGACGTCGATCTTGTGTCGAACTATGATGTCAGGCCATCCATGATCTTCTCCCTCTGTCTTCCGTGATCTCTCCTCCCTGAATTGTTTTCTTGTAATGGAGATCTAAAACCTCTGCCCTATGTGCCGCCTTTGGCACGAAAGGAATTAACTAACTAACTAATAAAATTAGTTAACTCAATACAAGTCATGGACGATGCTGTGACGAAGAGCAACGTGCTCTAAACGGATGTTTTAGTCGTTTACTTCCTTTTCATGCATGAATTTGTTGGATGAATATCGTTTTGTCCGCCACCTTGATTACACAGTAGAAGTACAAGTTAATTTACGACTCTGTCAAGAGTCACACCGTCCACAGCTAGTCCCTAGCAGTGCACTGAATGTGTTAGAGATCACGAAACCCGTATGTGTAGCTATGAAACGAACGAATAGTATGTCCCACTACACGGGACACTATGCGCTAAAGGGTTTTCAGTTTCAGTTTGGAATATCTTCATTGCACTCCAGATATGTCCATTGGTGCTCAGATCTTCTTCGCCGCCGAGTGGTTACCGGGGCCCAAATTGGGGTGTAAAGAATAGAATCACTGTTACCTGCCACGGATGACATAGGAGACGACTAAGGAGGTTAGCCGTGGGCTAGCTACCCCACACCGTAAAAAAAAACACTAGATGACTATAGAACGGAGAGCGAACCGAGTAAACGCTGTCTGAAACCGGACACATCCCCGAAGGATAAGCATCAGAGCTCCAAATGGTGCTGAAGATGTGACGTAAAACACACCAATGCTAATGCTGCATGAATCAGATTTCCACATCAATAGAATTTATGGGAAGGTCTGGTATATCGGTCTGGGCGGTGATCGCGAGAGATTACTTTATAGTACAACGATGGCGGTCTTATCAATCAATTTTGTTTTCTTTTTTGCTTGTTTATTACTTTCATTGTCACCATTTTTTTCGTCCTTTCTTTTGTTAAGTTTTGTTAAGAACTAAATGGAACCGAACTTGTCACATTGTGATCAGTGCCAAGTTAACTAAGAGTCTTAACTCTGACAGAACACAATGAACTTCTTCCCAGTTTGTAGGAAGCAAGGATTCCATTATAGGAGGTCACTGCCAAGTTACTCCAGTAATCTGATCCTGCTAATGATGATGGTTTCAATTGTACACAGTTTTCGTGTGCTCCGGATTGGTAAGTACAAGATTTCAATCAATCAATCAATCAATCAATCAAGCAATCATTCATCATCATTATCAGAGACCGTCTTCATTCGTGTGTTGCATGGGCTCGCATGGGGAGCAAAGAATAGTAACACTGCAATCTACAATGCATGATCTTTTGCATGGTCTTCTTCTTGCTCTGTACTCGTTATACTTTTTCTGTGGTGCTCGCTATGGCAGTCGATACCAGGGCATTCTTGTCATGTGTCCAAACCATTTAATCTGTTGTTCTTTTATGAATTGCATGACTGGTTTCACATCCAGTCTCGCCCATGTGTTGCCTGTGCCTACAATAGGAGCAAAGAATAGTAACACTGCGACCTACAAGGCATGTTGTAAGAGGAGACTGATGTAGGGTCCTAGGGAAGCTACCCTAGTAAATACAAATTGTTTCAGAAATAGGATGTGCTGGCCTACTTGTAGGCGCATAACTGGCACAACGTAAAATCGCTTTTAGACTCAGATCACATACAAATCACAAAGATTAGTTTAACAAGTGGTCGATATGGCGCGTTCGAAGAAGAAGAAGAGTTGGCTGCAATGGGCCTTCAACATCTCCTTTTCTTGTCCTGCTTCTGCTCTCTCTCTCTCTCTCTCATGCATGTTTACCCAGGATTGGGGCATAGGCCCTCAACCAACTCTAGCCAAGTCTTCCTATATCTAGCTATCTCCTGCAGCTCCCTCCACCTCTTCTTTATATTGTTGAACTCTGCCTCTAAATCCCATCTCCGTGTATTTCTCAGCCTCCCCTTCTTTCGCTGTTCATGTGGGTTCCAGGAAAGGACACTTCTTGTTATGTTCCCCTCAGGTTTTCGCAAAGTGTGTCCTATCCATCGCCAGCGTCTTTTTAACCTCTTGGTCCACTGGAATATGTCTTGTTCTCTCCATTACCTCCTCATTTATGTCCCTATCATACCATCGCAGTCCCTCTAAGGCCCGTGTCGGGGCTCGGAAGGGGAGCAAAGAATAGTAAAACTGCGACCTACAAGACATGTTGTAAGAGGAGACTGATGTAGGGACCTAGGGAAGCTACCCTAGTAAATAAAAATTGTTTCAGAAATAGGATATGCTGGCCTACTTGTAGGCGCATAACTGGCACAACGTAAAATCGCTTTTAGGCTCAGATCATATACAAATCACAAAGAGTGGTTTAACAAGTGGAGCGTTTGAAGAATAAGATTAAGCTGAAAATTAATGAGTTTAAGGACAAATTAACACGTTAAAATGAATAAGTTGAAAATGAGTAATTAATTTTGTACAAAAGGGATTAAGTTAGGATTAAAGACTAAGCTGAAGATTATTTGATATTAAATAATACTGGTTAAGTTGGGATTAAAAACTAAGTTGAATATGAGTAACTAGTTTGGGGATGAGTAACTAAGTTGTTGTTGAGTAACTAGTCTGAGGATGACTAACTTAATGTTGTTGATTACATAATAATTCTGTTAACAGTTACTAACTTCTTTTAAATCGTCTTTATTTTTCACAATTCTAGATGCCTTTTCTTCATATTTTATCTCTGTTTTCTTTTCTTGTTTTATCTTGTTTTATCTTGTTTTATCTTGTTTTATCTTGTTTTATCTTGTTTTATCTTTTGTTTTTTTATCTTGTTTTATCTTGTTTTATCTTGTTTTATCTTGTTTTATCTTGTTTATCTTGTTTATCTTGTTTTATCTTGTTTTATCTTTTTTTATCTTGTTTTATCTTGTTTTATCTTGTTTTATCTTGTTTTATCTTGTTTTATCTTGTTTTATCTTGTTTTATCTTGTTTTATCTTGTTTTATCTTGTTTTCTTATCTTGTTTTATCTTGTTTTCTTATCTTGTTTTATCTTGTTTTATCTTGTTTTCTTATCTTGTTTTATCTTGTTTTATCTTGTTTTATCTTGTTTTATCTTGTTTTCTTATCTTGTTTTATCTTGTTTTATCTTGTTTTATCTTGTTTTATCTTGTTTTCTTATCTTGTTTTATCTTGTTTTATCTTGTTTTATCTTGTTTTTTATCTTGTTTTATCTTGTTTTCTTTTTTCTTGTTTTCTTATCTTGTTTAATCTTGTTTTATCTTTTCTGTTTTTCTTTTATCTTGTTTTATCTTGTTTTATCTTGTTTTATCTCTGTTTTCTTATCTTGTTTTATCTTGTTTTCTTATCTTGTTTTATCTTGTTTTATCTTGTTTTATCTTGTTTTATCTCTGTTTTCTTATCTTGTTTTCTTATCTTGTTTAATCTTGTTTTATCTTGTTTTCTTATCTTGTTTTATCTTGTTTTATCTCTGTTTTCTTATCTTGTTTTATCTTGTTTTATCTTGTTTTTATCTCTGTTTTTCTTTTTTCTTGTTTTATCTTGTTTTATCTTGTTTTATCTTGTTTTATCTTGTTTTATCTTGTTTTATCTCTGTTTTCTTATCTTGTTTTATCTTGTTTTATCTTGTTTTATCTTGTTTTATCTTGTTTTATCTTGTTTTCTTATCTTGTTTTATCTTGTTTTATCTTGTTTTCTTATCTTGTTTTATCTTGTTTTATCTTGCTTTATCTTGTTTTATCTTGTTTTATCTTGTTTTATCTTGTTTTATCTTGTTTTATCTTGTTTTATCTTGTTTTATCTTGTTTTATCTTGTTTTATCTTGTTTTATCTTGTTTTATCTTGTTTTCTTATCTTGTTTTATCTTGTTTTATCTTGTTTTATCTTGTTTTATCTTGTTTTATCTTGTTTTATCTTGTTTCTTATCTTGTTTTATCTGTTTTCTGTTTTATCTTGTTTTCTTATCTTGTTTTATCTTGTTTTATCTTGTTTTATCTTGTTTTATCTTGTTTTATCTTGTTTTCTTATCTTGTTTTATCTTGTTTTATCTTGTCTTATCTTGTTTTATCTTGTTTTATCTGTTTTCTTATCTTGTTTTATCTTGTTTTATCTGTTTTATTTGTTTTATCTTTTTTATCTTGTTTTCTTATCTTGTTTTATCTTGTTTTATCTTGTTTTATCTTGTTTTATCCTGTTTTATCCTGTTTTATCTTTTTTATCCTGTTTTATCCTGTTTTATCTTGTTTTATCCTGTTTTATCCTGTATCATCCTGTATTGTCCTGTTTTATCCTGTTTCAGGTGTACTGCCATTACTCAGTCGCTGTTTATCGTTCTGAAAGTAGTCAAATATCCCATATTCTTGCAGGATATTATTACGTTCTACAAGAACTGCTTTGATAAAATCGAGAAAAGTATCATAGTTAACCATTTATAGCTTATAAGAATAGTTAACCATTTATAGCTTGTATAAAAATAGTTAACCATTTTAGCTGTTTCTAGGCGCAGACTGTAATCATCATTTATATCGTTTATCTTGTGTATATTGTCTGTGTCAGCGTTGTAGCTCAAGCGGTGGTGAGCTTGAACGAACTCAAGCTACCTGGTTGAAACCCACGGTGGGCAAATTTGTTTCCGTAGGATTTTACAAGGTAATAGATCTCACCGTTCAAAAGCAATGGCAAACTACTGAACGTATAAGTGGTGCCTAGAAAATCAACGACTAATTTACTGTGGTGATGGCTATGTCCTTTAGGATATGCCACGATTTTCATTCTTCATATTGTCTTTAATTCAGAGCGAAAATCCAGTCCTTTGAAACTAAATGCTACAGAAAGATCTTACGAATACCATGGACAGAAAAAGAAAGAACACTGATGTCCGGAAAGAACTAAATGTTAAAGAGAATTGGCTGATAAACAACATACTATACAGACAAATTACATACTTTGGTCACATCAAGCGTCACGATGGCCTGGAAAGAACAATACTAGAGGGCAGCGTCCCAGGACGCAGAGGCAGACCAAGAAGAAGATGGCTGCAAGATATTAAAGAAACCATGAATATGACCATCGACGAAGTGGGTGAACTGGCTAGAGACAGAGTGAATTTCAGATGTGCTGCAAAGACAGCAACGTCCTATAAATGATACGCACCTTGATGATGATATTGTCTTTGGGAGTAATTGTCTTATAATTAGGAGTAAGACAAGGATGCGTATTCTCGTCAGATCTGTTTAACCTATACGTGAAACATCATGCGACGTATAGAAGGAAAGGCAGGAATAACAGTTGGCGGACTAAACATGAACAATCTCTCTCTCTCTCTCTCTTGCGATCACCGCCCAGACCCATGTACCAGACCTCCCCATAAATTCTATTCATGTGGAAATCTGATTCATGCAGCCTTAGCATTGGTGTGTTTTACGTCACAACTTCAGCACCATTTATAGCTCTGGTGCTTATCCTTCGGCGATGTGTCCGGTTTCAGCCAGCGTTTACTCGATTCGCTCTCCGTTCTGTAGCCATCTAGCGTTTTTTTACGGAGCGGGGTAACTAGCTCCCCCATCTCTCCCAACCTTCTTAGACGCCTCTTACGACATGCGTGGCAGGTAACAGTGGTTCTATTCTTTACACCCCAATTTGGTTCTCGGTAACCACTCGGGCGGAACAATCTAAATTACGCTGATGACATAATAATTCTCATGGATAACAAATGAACAAGATCTACAAAACTTGATAGACATATTAGTGAGAGAAAGTGAAAAGAAAGGATTAAGCATGAATATAAAGAAAACAGAGGCTATACTTGTCTCCAAGAAACAGGACATACCAAAATGTAATATCAAAATAAATAACACAACATTGAAACAAGTCCATTAATTCCTGTATCCGGGAACATTCCTAACATCAGATAGAAGATGTAACACAGAGATTAGGAGTAGAATAACTCAAGCGAAAGTAGATTTTATGAAAATGAAAAACACACTATCCGTGTATTCACTACCAATCTTCTTGTTCTTCTTCTCTTCCACCATTGACTTCTTTATCGAAGTGTTGGGGTGAAACGTAGTGATCTTGTGTGTGCTTGTTCTTCTCTTCCACCATTGACTTCTTTATAGAAGTGTTGGGGTGAAACGTAGTGATCTTGTCTGTGCTTGTTTTTCTTCTCTTCCACCATTTACTTCTTTATAGAAGTGTTGGGGGTGAAACGTAGTGATCTTGTCTGTGCTTGTTTTAAGGCACTTTGTAAGCTGTTATTCATGTTCGTAAGGCTGTTCTTGAAGCCGTCGCTCCATCTTTTGCGTGGTCTTCCTATTGCCTTGTACTCATTATACTTTTTTGTGTGGCTCTCTGTGGTAGGCGATACCAGGGCATTCTTGTCAGATGTCCAAACCATTTAATCTGTTGTTCTTTTATGAATTGCATAACTGGTTTCACATCCAGTCTCCTTCTGATTTCTTCATTTCTAATTTTGTCTCTTATTGTCACACCTGCAGCTCTTCTTAGACACCTCATCTCTGTCGTTATGATTTTCCGCTCACTAGCTGCTGTTATTGGCCATGTTTGGCACTGGTAACATAGTGTTGGACAGAAAATCGTTCTTATGAGATTTACTTTAGTTGTTAGCGGTATCTCTTTATATGACAACAGTGGTGTTAACTGTCCCAGTACTTGGTTAGCTTTTGTGCATTGATTGCTGATTTCGTTATCGATACTTCCATCTGCTGTGAAAATAGCTTTATTTCTACGTTCTGGAGTTTTATTGTAAGGTTTTCTGGTTGTCTACTTATTGCCATTGTCTCTGTCTTTATTATATTTATTTTCATGTTGCACTCCTCACCCTTGATGTTAACTAAGATCAAATGGTTCTGGAGAGATTCTTCATTTTCTGCAATCAGTACTTGGTCATCTGCAAATAAAAGTTCTGAAATATTATTTTCTTCCTCTATTCCTGCTTCTCTACTTATGTTGTCCATGTATGTTATAAACAGCAGTGGGGAGAGCACATATCCCTGTCTAACTCCTGAGTTTACTGTGAATGTTTTTGATGTTCCGGCTTGTGTTCTTATGTAACTTTAATTTGAAATATATACTGATATGTTCACTAGCAATGACATTACGAAAAGGAGTACTCCAGTGCTATATTGAACCAATACTTATGTATGGCAGCGAATCATGGACAATGAACAGGCAATCAATAAGATCATTGGAAGCCACAGAGATATGGTTTTACAGAAGAAGGCTGAAAACTCCATGGACAGTGAAGAAAACAAATGAGGAGGTTTAAAACCAGGCCTGCACACAGAGAAACTTTATCAAAAGAATAAGAATCCGTCAATCAAGGTTCTTCGGGCATATAATGCGAAGAGAAGGTTTAGAACATTTGGTGACTACAGGTAAAATTCAGGGAAGGAGAGATCGTGGAAGACAGAGGGAGAAGATGCTGGATGGCCTGACATCATGGTTCGACACAAGATCGACGCCAGAACTGATTACATGCACCAAGCAAAGAGAGTTGTGGAGAGACATGATCGCCTACGCCGGCAGACATGGCACTTGATTGCTTGATATTGTCTTTTCCCAGGTGGATGATGGAATTGGTTGTCCACTCTCGCGGTTACGCGTAAGCGTGGGAAAACATTAATTTGCGTTCCATGTCCAGCTGAGTTGTTGTTGGTGTGTAGTCGAGATATTGTCAATCCATCTTTTCTTGGTCTTCCCTTGGCTCTATTAACAGATCTCATTTGATTTTATTCTGCTATTTGTGGTTAGTTGTATCAGGATAGTAGGGTAGAGGTAAACCTCTATCAAAGAAGATGTAAGGCGTCTCCTTCCTCCGCTAGTCTACGGGACACCCTTGGGCAAGTGGAGTACCTGTTTAGCTCACCCCCACACCCCCCCCCGGGCAGGGTCACGTGGAAGCCATGGGAACAGGTGGTGGATGAGTGAGGGAGCAGCAGACAGAATGTCGATAGTTATGGTCTCAAAACTAACGACAGTAGGCAGAGGAACTCTGTAATAGAGACAATGGTTACGGTCATGGACCAGTACGATCACTGCCAGGAAGGTGGAAGGTGGAGAAGATGGATTCAGGATGTAACTGATGGTTTGAACATGATGTCTACAGAGGCGGGACATCTGGCCTATGAGAGAGAGAAATTCCGGAGGACTGTTGGGGTGGCAAAGTTCAGCTCAGGACAAGCTATATGATGATGATGAATCAGGATAGACATCTTAACTCATATCTACAAGACTACGCCCATTTCATACACCATTTCTGCTTCGCCGTGTACTTAAACCCGTCTTCAGTAAACAAATTATCTCCCATGCCTATGTCTTTATTAAACATCTTGATAAACTTGACGCCGTACTTGATTATTTCTGCTTTATTCTTGCTTGATAAACTTGACGCCATAGTTGATTATTTATGCTTTATTCTTGCTTGATAGAGATTTCTTGTGTAAATTATTTGAGTTGTTTAATCTTTATAGTTTATTTTGTGTCTGCCAGACTTTCTCATTTATAAAGCTATGAAGTTTCCATAATATGCTTCCATTATCATGATATTTTAGCTAAATAGCTGGTTGTTAGTTAGTTGTTGTTGGTTCGGTGGTTATTGATTGGTTACCCGTTGACTGACTGACAGGCTGGGTAGTTTGTTAGCTAGGTGGCTGACTGACAGGCTGGTTGGTTGGTAAGCTGGTTTTCTGACCGACAGGCTGGTTGGTTGGTTAGCTAGGTGGCTGACCGACAGGCTGGTTGGTTGGTTAGCTGACTGACTGACAAGCTGGTTGGTTGGGTTTGCTTGTTGACTGACTGACAGGCTGGTTGGTTTGTTACCCTGTTGGCTGACTGACAGGCTGGTTGGTTGGTTAGCTAGGTGGCTACCAATATGCTGGTTGGTTTATTAGCTAGATGGCTGACCGACAGGCTGGTTGGTTGTTAGCCGCGTTGACTGAAGGACAGGCTGATTGGTTGGTTAGTTAGGTGGCTGTCTGACAGGCTGGTTGGTTTGTTACCTGTTGGGTACTGACAGCTGGTTGGTTGGTTAGCCAGTGACTGACCGACAGGCTGGTTGATTTGTTAGCTGATCGACAGGCTGGTTGGTTGTTAGCCGGTGACTGACCGACAGGCTGGTTGGTTTGTTAGTAATTTGGTTTGTGAAATGATTAGTTGGTTGGCTGGCTTGCTAGTTATTTGATGGTTGGTTAATCGGTTAGTTTGTCATCAGATCTTCTGGTTCAAGATGGGAACACCCAAGATACATTTTGTGTGCCGCTGCCATTTTCTCGTTAAGGGGGATAGTTAATTCCGTTCTTGTATGCACTTGTGGGCGTCCGTAGCTTAAGTGGCAGTGAGCTCGATGACAACCTAAGTGTACCTGGTTCAAACTCCGCGGCGGGCAGTTTGGAAGCAAATTTGTTTACGTGGAAATTTATGAACGATATAAACATCTCACCGTTTAGAAAGCAATGGCATAATAATGAAAGTATAGTTCTTCTTTTGTCGTCACACTGCTACCGGGTTGTTGCCCAGTGTCGTCACACTGCTACCGGGTTGTTGCCCAGTGTCGTCACACTGCTACTGGGTTGTTGCCCAGTGTCGTCACACTGCTACCGGGTTGTTGCCCAGTGTCGTCACATTGTTACCGGGTTGTTGCCCAGTGTCGTCACATTGTTACCGGGTTGCTGCCCAGTGTCGTCACACTGCTACCGGGTTGTTGCCCAGTGTCGTCACACTGCTACCGGGTTGTTGCCCAGTGTCGTCACACTGCTACCGGGTTGTTGCCCAGTGTCGTCACACTGCTACCGGGTTGTTGCCCAGTGTCGTCACACTGCTACCGGGTTGTTGCCCAGTGTCGTCACACTGCTACCGGGTTGTTGCCCAGTGTCGTCACATTGCTACCGGGTTGTTGTCCAGTGTTGTCACATTGTTACCGGGTTGTTGCCCAGTGTCGTCACATTGCTACCGGGTTGTTGCCCAGTGTCGTCACATTGCTACCGGGTTGTTGCCAGTGTCGTCACACTGTTACCGGGTTGTTGCCCAGTGTCGTCACATTGCTACCGGGTTGTTGTCCAGTGTCGTCACACTGCTACCGGGTTGTTGCCCAGTGTTGTGGTTTTCTGTTTTTGTCTTGCGCTGTTCGGGTGGCTTGGGTGATTGTTATTTTTGCTTTTTGACAAGATTCTGCTACGCCATCTAACCATCTTTTCCGTGGTCTGCCTCTTGCCTTTTTCCTGATGTTCTGTTGTAGAAGACTCTGTATACTGTGGATTTTGGATGCATTCTTATTAAGTGGCCAAACTACTTCATTCTTTGTTTCTCAATGTAATTCAAGCACGGTTTTGTGCCAACTTTCTTTCTTATGCTGATGTTGGTGACTGTCTTTTCTGGTGTTGTTGGTAACTTTTCGCAGACAGCGTATTTCACATGTAGTTATTTTTGTGACTGCGCTTTGCTCATTGTCCATGTTTGGCTCTGGTAACACAAAGTAGGTATGAAAATGCTGCTGATCATCTGTTGTTTAGCTGTCAGTGAAATTTTTGGGTGCCTTAATAATGGGGATAGCTGGTAGGTTACAGCATTTGCTTTTGTACTCTAGCCTCTATCTCTCTATCTAGTCTTCCATCTTCTGTGAATATGCTTCCTAAGTATATATAACGTAAAGCTTTGCATAGAAAATCAACGACTCTTTTACTGAGGGTGATGCTGACGTCAAGTAAAGGATATACCAGGATTTTCATTCTTTAAAACAGATTGTATGATATTTCCGTGTGGTACCGGGACCTGCCAGATTTGTATGATATTTCCGTGTGGTACCGGGACCTGCCAGATTTGTATGATATTTCCGTGTGGTACCGGGACCTGCCAGATTTGTATGATATTTCCGTGTGGTACCGGGACCTGCCAGATTTGTATGATATTTCCGTGTGGTACCGGACTGCCAGATTGTATGATATTCGTTGGTACCGGGACCTGCCGATTTATGATATTTCGTGTGGTACGACCTGCCAGATTTGTTGATATTTCCTGGGTACGACCTGCCAGATTTGTATGATATTTCCGTGTGGTACCGGGACCTGCCAGATTTGTATGATATTTCCGTGTGGTACCGGGACCAGCCAGATTTGTATGATATTTCCGTGTGGTACCGGGACCTTCCAGATTTGTATGATATTTCCGTGTGGTACCGGGACCTTCCAGATTTGTATGATATTTCCGTGTGGTACCGGGACCTTCCAGATTTGTATGATATTTCCGTGTGGTACCGGGCCTGCGATCTGTATGATATTTCCGTGTGGTACCGGGACCTGCCAGATTTGTATGATATTTCCGTGTGGTACCGGGACCTGTAAAGGAAGCACAGAATAGTACCACTGTAACCTACAAGGCATGCTGTAAGAGGCAACTGATGTAGAACCTAGGAAGCTACCCTATTAAATAAAAGCGTCGTGAAATATGATGTGCTGGCCTACTTGTAGGCGCATCAACATCATTAACATAGCGTAATGTAATATGTGATATCAGTGACTTAAGTTTGGTGATGCTATACAGAGATTTTTCTAGAAATTTCAAATAATTAAACAGTCACAAAAAGGTATGAAATATATCATGAAAACTGCTAATACAGTCTCGTCTCACATTGGTAACAGAGAGTTGGTAGAAATATGCAATTTATCAGTTGTCGCTTGACTTCTAAGAGTATCGTATTTATGTTTTTTTAAAACAGCCTACAGTGCAATTAACGCTCTCAAAGTCCATGCTGTGATTGGACCATACGATCCTGAAGTGAGCCTAGCAACCGAATCATTACGTATACCATACGTATGTACTACAAATGCTAACAGGCATCAGCGGTTTAACTATTTAGTTCAGGTAAGAAGTTTTGTTTTTACCCGGCTTAGCCGGGATTGTAAACTAAAAATCTTTGTTTTTTTATTGATGTAGAAAACTTTGATAATAGAAACTTGGTGATTGATTGATTGATAGGACAATCATCATTGCACTTCCGTGAGTAACCATGTGTGCTCTCATCTATTTCTTTCACAGGAAGATCTCAGTGACATTGAACTAACTCCATAGCACCGGCGAAGGTCACCCATGTAATTTTAAAGATGGTGAAAATATATTTAAAGACATTTATTGCTATTTTTTTCAATGATTTTTGCCATGGCTGCGTCTTTCTATCCTTCTCTTCTCAGTTTTGAACTGCTAAAAGTTCTTTTATGTGCTCAACATGAACACAGGACCTACGGTTTACCATCCGCCTTCGATAGGACTAGCTCAATCTCACCTACACTGAGATTGGGGATCTCTGGAAAAAGATCTCGATGGCTCTAAGAGAAAGTAAACCGAGTACCTTTGTTAGAGAGTTTTATCTTGTGTTTTGTTGCTGTTATAATTTGGTGTATCATGAATACTTTTATTTGGCTTAAATCGGATGCCCGTGTCCTAAACGTGTAGAAATCTATATGTTTAGGGGCCTACCAAACCAATATGCAACGTATACACGTTCTTGGCAATGATCAAACATATCACAAAGAGTGATTAAAATTGGTCGTAAAGAACGAAGGCAAAGAAGAAAGAAGAAAAAGAATACTTTTATACATAACAAAGTTTATACATAACAAAGTTTATACATAACAAAGTTTATACATAACAAAGTTTATACATAATAAAGTTTATACATAACAAAGTTTATACATAATAAAGTTTATACTTAACAAAGTTTATACATAATAAAGTTTATACTTAACAAAAGTTTAACGATAAATGTCTTGTGAAACATAGGTGAACCCGGAAATGAAACATGCTTGTGACGCCATGTTCGAGATTGCTCAAGCTTACAGTTGGACAAAGATCAGCGTATTTTATGACGACTACAACGGTACGTCAGTCAGACAACTGCCCGTCTCCTCACTTATTTATGTGTGTTTATTTCGTTTAGTTAATCAACATTAAATATCTTGTTCCGAGCAGAACTTTGCCACGCTAACAGTCCTCCGGAATTTCTCTCTCATAGGTCAGATGCCCTGCCTCTGCAGCCGTCATGTTCAAAACATCAGCTACATCCTGAATCCATCTTCTCCATGGAAATTTCTCTTCTCCTCTTTGCCGGGATGTTTCCTTGAATGACGATGTTCTCCAGCCCTTCATGTCTTTTTATATGTCCAAAATATCTCAATTTTCTCTTTCTTATTTGTAGCATCAGCCAGTTTTCTTTGATTTTGAGTTCTTTCTAGATAGATCTATTTGTTCTCTTCTCTGTTCATGATATACGGTGGACTCTTCTGTAACACTTATATTCAAAACCCCTTATATGTTTTTCAACTGCCTTGTTAAATGCCCATGCTTCACACCCATACGTTGCCACTGGGAATATGCATGCTCTTAGTATTCTGATCTTTGTTTTCTTATCAGTTCCATTCCAAACTATTTTTATCTGTTTAATGTTAGTTGTTTAATACGTCTAGTTAGAACATCTTATCTATTAAAAAAAAAATATATAACAAAAAGCTCGCATAAATCTGACACTTTATTTATATTTTACCGGAGTCTTTCTCGCTTATTCGTTTTATTCTTTTTTCCCTCTTATTTTCTCAAATCCTGTTTTGCCTAACAGTGTCAGGATAAGAAGAGATTTCTAGAACGGGATATTGTGTGCGCTTCATAAATAGTGTCTTTCGTTGCCTCTGTTATCTCTGTTATCTCTGAGGTCAAACACGTAATCACAAAGTACTGTAGTTTTACAAATTACAAAAACAATGACAAAATACAGCAACGTTTCGACCAACAAGGCCTTTATCAAGCAAACGAACAACAGGAGTGACAAATTTTAAAAAACAAATGGACGACCAAAAACAAACGTTTCTAATGAAAATCTGGAAATAAAATAAATAACGAAATAAATGTAACACAAAAACACACATAAAAACTAGAAATAGAACGGAAGAGAAACAATGAAAATCTAGTAAATATATAACTTGAAAACATGCAACATTTCGTTATACGTTTTTATTCCCAGATTTTCATTAGAAACGTTTGTTTTTGGTCATCCATTTGTTTTTTAAAATTTGTCACTCCTGTTGTTCGTTTGCTTGATAAACGCCTTGTTGGTCGAAACGTTGCTGTATTTTGTCATTGTTTTTGTAATTTGTAAAACTACAGTACTTTGTGATTACGTGTTTTGCCAATCAAATAGTTTTACTGCAGTTCCATCTATTTTGATTATCTCTGAGGTCTATCTTTTGCGTGGTCGGCCTTTGCTTTGTATCCATTGTATCGGAGTAACATTTCTCTTTGAGGTGCACTGTCTGTTGGTAATCTGCTTATGTGGCCGAACCATTTAATTTGTTGTTTCTTGATGAAGTCTAGTACTGATGTTGTACCCACTTTTTTCCTGATGTCTTCATTTCTCAACCTGTCTCTTTTTATTACTCCCAGTATTCTGCAAAGACACTTCATCTCTGTCGTTATTAGTTATCTAGTTTTATGTTTATTAGTGCTGTGTGTTTCAGTTACTTTCAAGTATTGTTATTATTAGTTACATTTGCATCTAATAGTCGTTATTTAGTACTTATTGTTATGCAAGGGAAAAAAAGGTTAGGTGTCATTGCTTTAGTAAATACAGTTTTAGTTAGCTGCAGAAGATATATGTTTGTGAAGGGAAATTCTTCTTCAGCGATCTCTGGTCATGCACTTAGTTTACTGGGGATAACAAACTGGACAGTCAACTTCAGGTCTGTCAGTTTTCCTTCTTCAGCTATCTCTGGTCATGCGCTTAGTTTACTGTCGACCACAAACTGGGCAGTCAACTTCAGGTCTGTCAGTTTTCCTTCTTCAATGATCTCTGGTCATGCGCTTAGTTTACTGTGGACCACAAACTGGGCAGTTAACTTCAAGTCTGTCAGTTTTCCTTCTTCAATGATCTCTGGTCATGCGCTTAGTTTACTGTGGACCACAAACTGGGCAGTTAACTTCAAGTCTGTCAGGTTTCCTTCTTCAGCTATCTCTGGTCACGAAAATTCGTTTTCTGGGGATCATAAACTTGGCAGTCAGCTTCAGATCTGTCAGGTTTCCTCAAAGCTTCGATTTAGGTCGACTGAGTGTGGCCACATGTTACTTCTCAGCTCACACAGGAGAGGACAGTTTTGCAGGTCAGGCTCTTGTCAGCTGTGTTTGTTCCGTCTGCTGACACTGGCAGAGAGCTGGTTGACTTATTCCTAGGCTATGCAAATGCTTCTTGGGTCTGCAGTGTCCGGTACGTAGTCAAAATATAATGACCTGGTCTGTTCTGGTTAAGTCTATGTGAAATCTTTTCCATAATCATATCCAGTGTTTGTCTTCCAGTCTACTGCAGAGTTCTCTGTATGAGTGTTTTGAGATTTAGAAAATTCAGTGGGTGGTAAATTTGCTCGTTGGCACTGTCCTCCGTAGCCAAGACATCAGCGCTCTTATTGCCTTCAAATTGCAGGCTGCAATGTCACAGTGAAACGGAATCCACTGAAAATAAATTTATACCTTTTCTGCTGAGCAAGATCTCTTTTTAGATTATGTACTGTGCAGTCAGTTGATTTAGCTTCCAGAGCTTGTAAAGCTGGCAGTGAGTCTGTAAGAATTGCCATATTGCCTGCAGGTGCTTACAGCTTATTCAACAGAAATACAAGTAGATATATATATATATTTGAATAGGAATTCAAGTATACATGTCTGTGAACAGAAATTCAAGTATATATGTCTGTGAACAGAAATTCAAGTATATATGTCTGTGAACAGGAATTCAGGTATTGGAAAAGATGATGACAAATCATACAATATCTGTCAAGGCGTGGCGGCTGCCCAAGAATGCGAGCCGCAAGGATGTCCGCGAGGCATTGGTGGAGATGCGGAAGGTTCTAATTGATAAATGTGTTGTGTTGTGTAATAAAGAAAATGTCAGACTCATTTTGGATGAGGTAAGGTTAATACATTTTATATAATCTGAGCCATAGAATCAGTCACGATTACTGGTTATTGGTTATAGTACATGTTGTTTTGAATAAGGTTAGGGTTAGGGATGCAATAAAACAAATCAAATTTTAAGACCGCCCGAGTGGTTACCGGGGCCCAACTTGGGGTGTAATGAATAAAACCTCTGTTACCTGCCACGCATGTTGTAAGAGGCGACGAAGGAAGTTAACTGTGGGGCTAGCTACCCCACACCTTAAAAACACTAGATGGCTACAGAACGGAGAGCGAACCGAGTAAACGCTGGCTGAAACCGGACACATCGCCGAAGATAAGCATCAGAGCTCCAAATGATGCTGAAGATGTGACGTAAACACACCAATGCTAAGACTGCATGAATCAGATCTCCACATGGATGGAATTTATGGGGGGATCTGGTACATCGGTCTGGGCGGTGATTGCGAGAGAGAGAAAAATCATAGGACAAATGTCACCAATTTGGAAATCCAACATAGATGCAATAAAGCAAATCAAATCTTAAGACAAATGGCGCTAATTTGGAAATGGAAACATGTCACCATGAACACTAAAATAACATTATTCAACACAATATTTCTCCCTATAGTATGCTATCAGTGTCAAACATGGACTCTGACATCAAATGTAAGATTTAAAAAAACCTAGTCACTACAGAAATGAAGTGGCTACACAGAATGATGGGAGTATCAAGAAGAGACCAGTTTAGAAATGAAGTGGCTACACAGAATGATGGAAGTATCAAGAAGAGACCGGTTTAGAAATGAAGACATCAGGAAAAAAGTGGATACAACATCAGTACTGAACTTCATCAAGAAACAAAAAATAAAGTGGTTCGGCCACGTAAACAGATTACAAACGGACAGTGTGCCCCAAAGAGCAATGCTGCTCCAATACAGCAGATACAAATCAAGTGCTCATCTGCCGGGCTAGGCAATGGCTGTCGTTATAATAAAGATGTATTATATGAATCCTCTGTTTGGTAGATTGGGTTATTTTCGAAGATCTTTACAACGTGTTTGTTGTATGTTTACTTGCCATGTTCATCGTTCCTGGTGCTTCCTCTGGAGTTCTTAAAACTTGCTATTCACTTGCTACATGGTGGCAATCTATTTCTCCATTCTTACAAACACTACCAGCACACTTTTTACCACTTTCATTATGTATTCCAGTGGCGGCTCGTCATTAAGTGCCAGTGGGGCCGGACCCCACCAAAAATAATATGTAACGTGTATTTATTATTTCATAAATTAAAATATAACCTAATCCTAAAAACCATGATTATTCCGAAAATGTGTGTCTGGCCCCACCAACAAAAGTGAACACGAGCCGCCACTGATGTATTCCATTGTATGTATTCCATGTCATGTGAAATGAAATGCTTGAGGAAGGCAGTGGGAGTCATCAGGAAAGATAGACTACGAAATGAGGACATCAGAAGCAGAGTTGGCATAACTTCATGCACTGAATACATCGGAAGACAACAAATGCAGTGGTTTGGATATTTAATGAGAATGAAATACAACCAACCACCAATAACAGCATACAATAAAAAGAGATCGGGTACTAGAGCTAAGGAAGACCAAGAAAAAGATTGATAGACAATATCAAGACCACACTAAATAAACACGGATATAACGCAACAAGTGTGCCCGCGTGCCCAGCGTGTTCGTAGCGCGTTGACTACGGGTGACAAGTCCTCTGTAAGTGCGGGTTCAACTCCGCGGACTGGCAGAAAAGCTACAGGTTCCCCAGATTTACTGTGTTCGTGGCACCGAACCGAAGGGTTACAATGTCCATGACACCGAGCCGAAGAGCTTTCAGCTTAAGTACTTCTGGATCGAAAAACCCAAAAAACACACGTGCGACTCATCTGGCCCTGGAAAACACATTAAAGCTCACACCCCTACGTTTAACGGCAAGAGTGGACAGCCAATTCTATCATCCACCCATCCATCTGGGGAATGACAATAGTCTATATGCTAGTTTCAGTAATGAAACACCTCATGTGACAAACAATTTAATTATAATTTTAACATTCTAATAGGCACGTAATCTAGCTATGCTGTCTACACCTCCATACGGTTGGATGTTCTATGATCCGGTAAGTCCTATACAGCCTGCACTACCACAAACCTTACAAACAACAGCTGTATTAAACACATTAATTACTAAATGACGCAGTGTGCGCCAGCTTGTTTGTTCCGTTTGGCCAACTTCCACAGACTGCGCTATAAATTGTCTCATTATCACATAATCTCAAAATTTACATAAATGCAAACTGATCTTTTCCTGCTGTTAATTTTTTTTTTTTTTTATTCACATTCTGTTATCTTACGATAAAAGTGCAGTCATATATCTATATATATACACCTATGGCAAGTAATGCAGATATCACACTAAAATCTAAAATGATAAAAATAACAGAGCAGTTCACCTATTTAGGTAGCAATTTTGATTGCACAGGAAATGTTAAAAAGAAATTATGATACGAATTGGCAAAACAACATCAGCTTTTAAAAGTCTAAATAAAATATGGAACTGCAAGTTATATAGTATTAAAACTAAATTACGAATTTTCAATTCAAATGTTGTATCAATCCTAACATATGCCAGCGAGAGTTGGAAAATGACTAAAGATATAGAAAGCAAGTTGAATACATTTGAAAATAGATAGAGAAAAATAATGAATATAAAATGGAATGAATTCAGGAGAAGTGATGAAATCAGAGACATGTCTGGTCAACCACTAGTGACAACTGTTATAAGAAAGAGAAGATGGAGATATGTTGGACACACCTTGCGGAGAAATGATCAACGAATATCAAAGCAGGCATTGAAGTGGGATGTAAAGGGTTCAAGAAAGAGAGGTCGACCTAAGGAGACCCTGAAACGAACTTTGATGAGAGAGGCAAGAAATATCTGTCTCAGTTCCATGGAGGAGATTGAGCGAGTTGCCCAGGATAGAGCGGTATGGATAAATTACTTGCAGGCCCTATGTAACGCGGATAAAGGTACGAGAGGAATTATTATTATATATATATATAATTTTATGTGACTTGGTTGTTAAATCCTTTTGTTCCAAAGATCGTGGTTTCGAATTTGAACTACGCAGTTCTGTTACCTAGAGTGTATTTTACCTAGAGGCCTCTAGTTTTGTTGCCAGAGACACGAAGCTCGTACTTTGTGCAATACTCTCTGCAGGTGGCGTGCCATTTGCCCTGAGAGAAACCGAACCATATGGGGTAAAACTAGATGCAGTGAAGTCAATCCTTCGGCTTTCGACTACATAGCTTTTTATCTAGAAAAGTACACGACATTCATGAAATTTCGCTTGTTAAAATAAAAAGCAGTAAGGAAATTACATCGTCTTTTGTACACCCCTGCAGAGTTGAAAAATGTTAACATCTACTGAATGCTTTTTTAATGCAATAGTTAAAGTGTTTGCTAGTGTGTTGACTTTGCTAGTGTGTTGACTTTGCTAGTGTGTTGACTTTGCTAGTGTGTTGACTTTGCTAGTGTGTTGACTTTGCTAGTGTGTTGACTGCTAGTGTGTTGACTGCTAGTGTGATGCTAGTGTGTTGACTTTGCTAGTGTGTTGACTTTGCTAGTGTGTTGACTTTGCTAGTGTGTTGACTTTGCTAGTGTGTTGACTTTGCTAGTGTGTTGACTTTGCTAGTGTGTTGACTTTGCTAGTGTGTTAACTTTGCTAGTGTGTTGACTTTGCTAGTGTGTTGACTTTGCTAGTATGTTAACTTTGCTAGTGTGTTAACTTTGCTAGTGTGTTAACTTTGCTAGTGTGTTAACTTTGCTAGTGTGTTAACTTTGCTAGTGTGTTAACTTTGCTAGTGTGTTGACTTTGCTAGTGTGTTGACTTTGCTAGTGTGTTGACTTTGCTAGTGTGTTGACTTTGCTAGTGTGTTGACTTTGCTAGTGTGTTGACTTTGCTAGTGTGTTGACTTTGCTAGTGTGTTGACTTTGCTAGTGTGTTGACTTTGCTAGTGTGTTGATTTTCTTAGTGTGTTGACTTTGCTAGTGTGTTGACTTTGCTAGTGTGTTAACTTTGCTAGTGTGTTGACGGGACATGAAAAGGAAACAAAGAATACTAACAATGTAACTTACCATACATAGAAGAAGAAGCACTGCAGTGTGTTCCTGTGGCAAGCAAGAGAAGCAAAGAATAGTGACACTACTACCTACCAAACATGTCGTAAGAGACGACTACGGTAGGGTTCAGCTTGGGGCTGGATATCCCATCCGGTAGAAAACTTGCTCTACAAAATCCAACCAAACATGAACAAACCAAATGCAAGGAAACTGTTAACTGCTTCAGCCATGAGGAAGGATTGACCATCTAGAAGAAATGTGAAGCGATGCAGCAGTTATCAGTTATTAGTTATATGAGGACTATCATCATAGCAATCCGGACATGTCCATAGGTGCTCCAATCTCCGCATCAGCAAATCCAGCAGCGTCCAGCGGCCAACACGCCAGTTCGATGTTGATTAATCAATCTATTTACATATTTAGTATGTCGTTCTTTTCGGGCTGCACCAATATTGACACCCATCTCTTTCAATCTGGTCAGCGAGTAGGATTCACAGCCCTGATACTCCTCTGTTCGGAAAGACTCTCTCAATGCGTGAAGAATGTCACTTCGATCCATTGCAGCTCCTCTGATATTGTAGCTAAGCCAGCAAATCTATCAGCTCGTTCATTACCCCTAACTCCTGCGTGCTCAGGGACAAAAGTGTAGGTGATTTCTCTGATCATTGTTTGTACCACTACCTCCACCCAGTTTCGTCTCACCATTCCTGATTCGACTTTATGAATCATGCTCATGGAGTTACTGAGTATGAAAACACGAGAGTAGTTGTGAGATGCCAACCATTTCACCACCGCCTCCGTAACCGCCCGAACCTACATTGTCAAATGCAGCAGTGAAAGTCACAAGAAGTCTGCACCTTAGAGTAGCTTCCTTCCATCTAACAAAAAAATGCTAACAATTGACAAAGTTAGAAACGGGAATATGAGAATCATCGTTGGTACTATACCATGCATACAGTACATCGAGAAGCAAAGAATCAAGTGGTTCGGCCATCTAATAAGAATGGAACCACATTTACCATCATCACGTGCCTACAACAATCGACACTCAGGGCGCAGAGCACGAGGCAGACCAAGAACACGATGGATAGATAACATCTCAGAGTCCCTGCGAAAGCACGAATTGGCAACTTCAAGCGCAACACACCTGGCACAAGATCATCTTCATCATCAAATAGCTTGTCCTGAGCAGAACTTTGCCACCCCAACAGTCCTCCGGAATTTCTCTCTCTCATAGACCAGATGCCCTGCCTCTGCAGCAGTCATGTTTAAACCATCAGTTACATCCTGAATCCGTCTTCTCCGTAGTCTTCCTCTTCTTCTCTTTGCCGGTAGCCTCCTTCCATGATGTTCTTCTCCAGCCCTTCATGTCTTTTTATATGTCCAAAATATCTCAATTTTCTCTTTCATATTTGTAGCATCAGCCAGTTTTCTTTGATTTTGATTTCTTTCTGGATAGATCTATTTGTTCTCTTCTCTGTCCATGATATACGAAGGACTCTTCTATAACACTTATATTCAAAAGCACATATATGGCACAAGATAGAAACTAAATCTCCCCACTACGCTTCACGGCAAATATGGTTAAGATAAGATAAGATAAGATAAGATAGGATCAACTAACAACAGCTGCAACAATAATTTTTTTTTCAGGGCGATGAACTAAAAAAATTATTCTTCAAGTACAGTGACATCGTCTGCAACTTCACAGTTATTACGTTGTTACCGTATAATGACAGTTTTAATTCGAAAGGTCACTCTCGGCTTGATTTCGCCCTGGCTCATGATGCTCTGCGACTAGTGACCAAGTCGTACCGTTTGGTGCAAAGAGGTGCAGAGGAAGCAGGTATAAATGTGACGGATGAAACCATACGGAACGAAATGAGTAGAGCTATACTTAACGTAAGTAATTATTTTGTTTAATTATGGTGTTACAGAAAAGTTCTTAGAACATCCTGGACAGAGAAAAAACAAAGACATCCCACAAGACCTGCATATCAAGGAGATTTGCTCTTAAATAACATCATGTCCTGGGCAGAGAAGAGAAAAACAAAGGCATCCCACAAGACTTGCAGTATATCAAGGAGTATTTGCTCTTAAATAACATCATGTCCCGGAAGATGAAATATTTTGGTAACGTTAAATGTCACAGTGGTTTTAGAGAGAACCATAATGGAAAGTTTGGTTCCTGGAGTACGAGGCAGGGGACGACCAAGACGAAGGGGGCAGCAGGACATCAAAGAAACCTTGAACATGTCGATGGAGGAGGTGAGAGAACTTGCTAGAGACAGAGTTTTTCAGGTTGGCTCTGATGATAGCGATGTTCTACAAGGGTTATGCTGATGCTTGATGATGTAGCTTTACGTTTTTACTAACTTTATCCCTAAAGATTGCAGCATTAGTAGTTATTAGTGTTTTATCTGTGTTACTGTCTTATGTTATATTCCATATAACAGATGGGAAATGGGATGAAGGAAATGGGATGAAGGAAATGGAATGAAGGAAATGGGATGAAGAAAATTAAAAGAAGAACAAGCATGGCTTTACAAAAAATTAAACAACTAAAAACAGTATGAAACGGAACTGATAAGAAAACAAAGATCAGAATACTAACAGCATACATATTCCCAGTGACAACGTATGGGTGTGAAGCATGGCCATTTAATAAAGCAGTGGAAAAACATATATGTGCGTTTGAATATAAGTGTTACAGAAGAGTCCTTCGTATATCTTGAACAGAGAAGAGAACAAATAGGTCTATCCAGAAAGAACTCAAAATCAAAGAAAACTGGCTGATGCTACAAATAAGAAAGAGAAAATTGAGATATTTTGGACATATAAAAAGACATGAAGGGCTGGAGAAGACCATCATGGAAGGAGGCATCCGGCAAAGAGAAGAAGAGGAAGACCACGGAGAAGATGGATTCAGGATGTAACTGATGGTTTGAACATGACAGCTGCATAGGCAGTACATCTGGCCAATGATAGAGAGAAATTCCGGAGGACTGTTGGGGTGGCAAAGTTCTGCTCAGGACAAGCTATTTGATGATGCCTATCTTGTTCACATCTTGTGTTTATTTTCGTCTTTGTCTTCTTCTTGACTTGTTATCTTCCCTGTTCATGGTCATGTCCAGGGCTGTGCTATGATACAGAGAGGCGGCCGCATCAGGCGGGACAGTAAAGAGACGACATAAGCAGCGAAATAAAACTCAAAATTAAAGATTATTTTAAAGAAAAAACATTTAAGGGGTGGCACATCGAAGACTTGCATCATACTGAGAAAATATACCGCACGGCCCTGATCATGTTATCACCAACGCAGATGGAGTATCCAGCGCAATTATCTATTGATGAATGTCTGCAACTTGTTGGTGTTCCCTACAATATTACATGATCTAATATTTACTATCTGTAGAATATGGAACGGGGCTTGACTGGAATGCTAGAATTCAACAGCTTGGGTCATCGCAGAAACTTCTCATTGACTATCACAGCAGTTACTGGTAGTGACACATACACGGTCAGTATATAGTGACACCAGTGGCGGCTCGTCATTAAGGGCCTGTGTGGCCGGGCCCCACCAAAAATAAGGTGCAACGTGTATTTATTATTTTATACATTAAAATATATCCTAAACGAAACCTCGATTTTTCCGAAAATATCTGTCTGGCCCCACCAACAAAAATGATCACGAGCCGCCACTGAGTGACACAAAACACGGTCAGTATAGACTAAGATTATGTTGAGGTTCGAAATGATTATTTTTTATTTTATTTGAAATCTTTTATCATTTTTATTTCATTCATCTCATGGGGATCTGGAAAGATTCATTGTTTCATACAAACTACTCAACAAATTTTGTAATAATTCCTCAATTTTTTCATATTTATTTCAAATCATTCCAGATTTGTTATTGGTATTAGTTACTCGGGCATGGTGATCGTGATGATGGAGTCGGTGGCAGCGGCGGGATGTTGTAGTAGGAGGAGGTAATCTTGGTGTAGGGGGAGGTAATGTTGGTGTAGGAGGAGGTAATGTTGATGTAGGAGGAGGTAATGTTGGTGTAGGAGGAGGTAATGTTGGTGTAGGAGGAGGTAATGTTGGTGTAGGAGGTAATGTTGGTGTAGGAGGAGGTAATGTTGATGTAGGAGGAGGTAATGTTGATGTAGGAGGAGGTAATGTTGATGTAGGAGGAGGTAATGTTGGTGTAGGAGGAGGTAATGTTGGTGTAGGAGGAGGTAATGTTGGTGTAGGAGGAGGTAATGTTGATGTAGGAGGAGGTAATTGGTAGGAGATGTAATTTGGAGGAGAGTAATGTTGTGTAGGAGGAGTAATGTTGATGTAGGAGGGGGTAATGTTGGTGTAGGAGGAGGTAATCTTGGTGTAGGAGGAGGTAATCTTGGTGTAGGAGGAGGTAATCTTGGTGTAGGAGGAGGTAATGTTGGTGTAGGAGGAGGTAATGTTGGTGTAGGAGGAGGTAATTTTGGTGTAGGAGGAGGTAATGTTGGTGTAGGAGGAGGTAATGTTGGTGTAGGAGGAGGTAATGTTGATGTAGGAGGAGGTAATTTGGTAGGAGGAATGTTGGTGTAGGAGGAGGTAATGTTGTGTAGGAGGAGGTAATGTTGTGTAGGAGGAGGTAATGTTGATGTAGGAGGAGGTAATGTTGATGTAGGAGGAGGTAATGTTGATGTAGGAGGAGGTAATCTTGGTGTAGGAGGAGGTAATGTTGGTGTAGGAGGAGGTAATGTTGGTGTAAGAGGAGGTAATGTTGATGTAGGAGGAGGTAATGTTGATGTAGGAGGAGGTAATGTTGATGTAGGAGGAGGTAATGTTGATGTAGGAGGAGATAATGTTGATGTAGGAGGAGGTAATGTTGATGTAGGAGGAGGTAATGTTGATGTAGGAGGTAATGTTGGTGTAGGAGGAGGTAATGTTGATGTAGGAGGAGATAATGTTGATGTAGGAGGAGGTAATGTTGATGTAGGAGGAGGTGGTGGAGGTTGACGAAGAGTGTATTATTTATTTGAAGAGTACAGAATACGAAGGAAAAAATCAAGATCCAGTATTGATAGTTATAGGTTACTAAACTGACGTCATTGCACACCGGACAGACCCATAGGTGCTCAGTCTCCCTCAACAGATATCGAAGAGTATGCATACTGATGGTTCCCGTGGCTCGCTGGGTTAGGGTTAGGGCTCGTTGATTAAACACACCTCTCACTCTGCCTCTCAGGCATCTAGTTCAACTTTTACAACGGGTAATTCCAAACTGTCTAAATCGCTTGATCAATTCAACATCGATGTTAGTGTCCTCATCCAACAGACAGTCGCGAAGAGACCGAAGCCAGTTTTGATAATAATATGTGAACATAAAGTTAGGGCAAATTTAGCACACAATAAAGAAATCTTTGTACATTACACGAAACTTGGCCAAATAGGAGTAGAAAACAGACATAGGCTGCGGCTTTTGGTAGTTAACATGTTATGAAGTCAAAAAATGATACAGCTGGTATTTGATTTCTTTGGAAAACCTTAAAGAACTGAAAATACTAACCACTTTGCCTATTAATACTAATATATAGTATTACAGTGTGGGCCGTACGACGGTGCTGGGGCTCACAATGCAACACAGAATAGTAACACTGCGACCTACCAAAAATGTCTTAAGAGGTAACTGAGGTAGGAGTCTAGGGAAGCTACACTAGTAAATAAAAAGCGCCGCAGAAATCGTATGTGCTGGCCTACATGTAGGCGCATAACTGGCACAATGTACAATCGTTTTTAGGCTCAGATCACATACAATTCACAAAGTGTGGCTAACAAGTGGTCGATATAGAGCGTTCGATGAAGAAGAAGAAGAACAGTGTGGGCGTCCGGGGCTCAGAAGTAGTGCGCTCGACCACAACACAAGAGCACCTGTTTAAAACTCCGCTGCGGGCAGTTTGGGAGTAAATTTGTTTCGTCAATTTTTACGAATTGTGAAAATAGACCTCACCGTTCAGAAAGCAATGTCAAACTACTGAACGTATAAGACGTGGTGCCTATAAAATCAATAACTCGTTTACTGTGGATGCTGGCAACGTCTTGTACAGGATATGCCACGACTTTCAGTATTAAATAATATAGCTATGTGTATCATTCTGCGTTGCACTAAAGATACACAACCTGGATATATTATTGATTCTCCATGAAGTATTGAATCAAGGTAGCTAGGGGATCTCTGTTGCCTAGAGGTTTGGTACTCGTCTCTCCTCGCGGAGAGGGACCGAGCCATATGGGGTAAAACCCGGTGCAATGAAGTCAATCCTTCGGCTTTAAAACCCTTTTTTTTCTCCTCCTAAAGATACCAGGTTCGCTCCTTCGTGGAGCGATCGGGATATTTTTCCAGAGATCCCTAATCTCAGTGTAGGTGAGATCAAGTTCCTAGTCCTATCGGAGATGGACGATAAAATGAAAGTCCTGTGTTCAATATGAACACGTAAAAGAACCAGTGGCTGTTCAAAATCGAGAAGAGCAGGCTGGAAAGCCGCTGTCCGGGCAAAATTTATAAGAAAAGATTAAAATTAGAATTCCTACAAAAATATCTTCACCATCCTCAAAATTACATCAGGGACCTCGCCGGTGCTAAGGAGTTAGTGCACTGCGATGAGATCTTTCTTGTAAGAAAGATCCAGGAGCAATCACATGTTACTCACTGAAATGCAATTATGATGGTCATATCTATCAAGGTAGCTATAATAGAGACTGTGTGTGTCTCAAATTAAGTGATAAAACAGATCATCATCCCTCACGAGTTGCGCAACATATTTTTAAATTGCATAACCTTCAGGACTTTGCGAATCAACCAAGCTTTTAACACTGTGATTTTTCTAGGCATTATTACGTTCAGTAATTTGCCATTGCCTTCTGAACGGTGGTGTTATCGTTCTTTTGTAAAATCCGAACGAAACAATTTGACAAATTGTCCGCAGCGTGATTGGAACTCAGAACGTCGGGGTTAAACGACCGAGTCACTATCCTCTAGGCCACAGACGCCACCCTGCGCAACATCAGAAGTGGGAATTAGAGCAGGGCAAGCTGTGTGTTGGTCGTGCTGCATACACTGTTCAGTCGGTATGTGGGCTCACGAATATTGACTCTGGGGAGGAATAGATACCAGTGCCTTCAATATTTGGGAACGTTTTTTCGATCATCATCAAATTTGACAAAGTTTGCACAGAAAGGAATACAGTGGTGGAGGATGCAGATGCTATATGCATCATTAATTACAATTATAGTGAGGGCAGTGGCGGCGCGTGATCCTTTTTGCTGGTGGGGCCAAACACACATTTTCCTAACAATATTAGTTTTAGGGTATATTTTATTTTATTAAATAATCGGTACACGTTATACATTATTTTTGGTGGGGCCCAACCCCACTGACCCTTAATGACGAGCCGCCACTGAGTGAGAGTGACGTGATCTATAAAGATGAAACACTAGTTCATCACCAAAAGTCTGCTTGGACATTCTACACTAACTCATACGTCAGAAACGCCAAGGAAGCCAGTGGTGCATTTAGTATGACAATAAGTAGCAAGGCAATGGAACGGGTTTCTGGCGGTTGAGTCCAAACATACTCATGCTGACTACTTTGGTTGGAGTCACAAAACTATACTCATGCGTGACTACTTTGGTTGAGTCACAAACTATACTCATGCGTGACTACTTTGGTTGGAGTCACAAAACTATACTCATGCGTGACTACTTTGGTTGGAGTCACAAAACTATACTCATGCGTGACTACTTTGGTTGAGTCACAAACTATACTCATGCGTGACTACTTTGGTTGGAGTCACAAAACTATACTCGTGACACTGTGAGTCACAACATACCATCGTGACTACTTTGGTTGGAGTCACAAAACTATACTCAAGCGTGACTACTTTGGTTGAAGTCACAAAACTATACTCATGCGTGACTACGTGACATCTCATTGATTGAGTCACAAACTATACCAGGTGACGATAGGGCTGGTTTGGTACGCAACACTACACTGTAGATTAATCAACACACTGTTGGAAATATTGCAATGGAGATTTTGAGCACCTATGGACATGTCCAAAGTGCAATAAAGCAGTGGCAGCTCGTAGATCGTTTTGTTAGTGGGACCAGACACACATTTTCGGGAAAATCATGGTTTTGGGTTAGGTTATATTTTAATCCATTACATAATAAATACACATTATTTTTGGTGGGGCCCGGCCTCTCTAGCCCTTAATGACGAACCGCCACTGCAATAAAGATATGCCAAAACTGAAACTGTGAGGTCTACAACATGTCATATTACTACGTACTGATACGCTGTAAAATTACTTTTACTTACTCACTTCAAGATGTAATTGTTAAGTTTCTTACTTCCACAGCGGGGTCATTGGCTCGGCTTGGATACTGCACATGGAACAAGATTAAAACTCTACAAAGAGAAACATCATGGAAACAGATCTTCATCATTTCCATTACGCGGCAGAACTGCTAAAGTTGTGATGATTGAAGTAATGTATTGTAATACTCTTACCTTCGTCTTCCTAACAACATCTACTACATCCTTTACTGTTACTGCAACCTTTTGTAATTCAAAACTCAAACTCTGATTCAAAGTTGTAATGATGTTTCTATTACTATACACTAAACCTGGTTTAAAATGTGTATATGGTCATGTTCAAACTCTGGTTTAAAGTTGTAGAAATGATTGCAAGACTATATCCAAACTCTGGTTTAAAGTTGTAGAAATGATTGCAAGACTATATCCAAACTCTGGTTTAAAGTTGTAGAAATGATTGCAAGACTATATCCAAACTCTGGTTTAAAGTTGTAGAAATGATTGCAAGACTATATCCAAACTCTGGTTTAAATATATAATAAGGGAAAAGACCAGAAGTGGACTTTGGAGAAATGAGAAACTCATTGTAGAGAGGTTACAGATTGTAAATCTGTTAAAATACATCAGACATGAGTTGTACGTCTGATAAAATACATCAGACATGAGTTGTACGTCTGATAAAATACATCAGACACGAGTTGTACATCTGATAAAATACATCAGACATGAGTTGTACATCTGATAAAATACATCAGAAATGAGTTGTACATCTGATAAAAATACATCAGACACGAGTTGTACGTCTAATGAGATACAATTTCCTGAGACTGGTCTTACTAGTCACATGATTCATTAGCATGGATTGGTCCACAATGTGTGTACTGTGTCCGGTTCAAATATTCAGCAGAGTTGGGGTTAGCTAGTCTTTCTTAGGGTTTTCAACAAGTTAATATTAATAACCTTCTGGTGGCTTTAGATTACACAAGCCAACCTGATCTTCCGGAGGTGTAGACTGATAAACTAGGACTGCGAGATTCAAGACTATCAAGTCTCTGACTCGCCGAGGTGGGTGGGCTTCCATATGTCAGTTTATTTTTCAATTTTATTTAATGTAGGGAGGTGAACCCGAATTTTTTTTTAAACTTGTAGAAACCGGATAGGCTGGGCTATGGCTCTGTATGCGCCTGTTACAACACACTCACGTGTTAATGCGCAAGCCACACGCATACCCCACAGAGTAGTTTAACACTGCACAAACCACACGCATACCCCACAGAGTAGTTTAACACTGCACAAACCACACGCATACCCCAAAGAGTAGTTTAACACTGCACAAACCACACGCATACCCCACAGAGTAGTTTAACACTGCACAAACCACACGCATACCCCACAGAGTAGTTTAACACTGCACAAACCACAACACATACCCCAAAGAGTAGTTTAACACTGCACAAACCACACGCATACCCCAAAGAGTAGTTTAACACTGCACAAACCACACGCATACCCCAAAGAGTAGTTTAACACTAACAAGTGGCGTGAATGTAGAGCGAACGAAGGCGAAGAAGCATAAGAAGAAGGAAAATGAAAACACTATTGAATGATTGATTGATTGATTAATTAATTGATTGATTATTTGATTGATTGATTGAATGAATGAATGATTGATTGATTGATTCATTGATTCATTCATTCATTCATTCATAGGACCATCATCATTGCACTTCGACAAGTAACTATGTGTGCTCAAATCTCTTTCTTACAAAGGAAGATCTCACCGACAGTGCACGAACTCCGTAGCATGACTCTGAAGTCGTCCTACTTTAAGTGATTTCAGCTTTCTGCTTCTGGATCATCAACTAACGCTTTATGCAGGGTATGCTCTCTGGACAATACTTGAATCTGCCTGTACTTGAGGGACAGGGTCATAGAAGTAGTAGACACCACAAGACAAGAAAAGATGTCCTCCTAAAGGGAGGCAGCGCCCGAGTGGTTAGCGGGGCCCAAATTTAGGGTGCAAAGAATAGAACCACTTTTACCTGCCGCGCATGTTGTAAGAAGCGACTAAGGAAGTTTGGATGAAATCGGATGCACATATCCTAAACATGTAGAAGTCTATGCGTTTAGGGCCTACCAAACCAATGTGCAACGTATACACGTTCTTGGCAAAGATCAAACATATCACAAAGAGTGATTAAAATTGGTCGTAAAGAACAAACTCAAAGAAGAAGAAGATGTTGATATTTTTGTTGTTTTTATTTGCTACCAGCTGTTGTTTCTTACGTTATAAATGGACATTTTTGTGTATTTTTTAAGGAACGTCCATTTACTATGAAGAAACGAGATCATATGCTACGACGAGGCAACGACAGGTTCGAAGGGTTTGCTGTTGATCTGATTGAGGAGATTGCTAAGCTGCTGGAGTTTGATTATGAAATTTATCTTGTGAATGACGGGAAATTTGGCAACAAGATGCCTAATGGAGAATGGAATGGAATGATTGGGGAATTACTTTCAGGGGTAAGTGAGGAAACCTGATAATGTTTTGTTTTATTAACTATAATGCTTGTCTCCATTGGCTCTCCTTGACTTCATTTGCTGGGTCCGTTGTTGTACCTGACTCTCAGTCGATGCTTCACAAGATCCAGAAGGGGAGGTTTCGGTATGAGTGGATGTCGTCTATAGAAGTTTCTAACCCCCAGCGGCTTACGTGGATATACTGTCCTGGGCATGCGGGTGTTTACGGTAATGAGAGAGCGGACAGACTTGCATCAACAGCATCGATTTTTGGGGAGTTGAAGATGGATAAGGGGATATTCTTCGGTCTCTTCGCGACTGTCTGTTGGATGAGGACAATAAAATCGATGTTGAATCGATCAAGCGATTTAGGCAGTTTGGAGTTACCTGTTGTACAAGTCGAACTGGATGCCTGAGAGGCAGAGTGAGAGGTGTGTTTAATCAGCGAGCCACGGGAAGCATCAGTATGCCTACTCTTCGATTTCTATTGGGGAGACTGAGTACCTATGGGTCTGTCCGGAGTGCAATGGCGTCAGTTTAGTAACCAATAACTATAATATGTTTATTATAAAAGGTTCTATCGATGAAGGATTGACTTTGTTACCTCATTTTTACCTCATAGAGCTCTGTCCCTCCCGCAGAGATGGCACGCTACCCGTCACAAGTATTACACAAAGCAAGAATGCCGTAGATCCGGCAACAATTATCCGAGAGGCCTCTGGAATTAAAATGTCTCCGTATCCTATTTCCTTTGATATCTCACTCATCATCATCATCATCATATAGCTTGTCCTGAGCAGAACTTTGCCACCCCAACAGTCCTCCGGAATTTCTCTTCTCATAGGCCAGATGTCCTGCCTCTGCAGCTGTCATGTTCAAACCATCAGTTACATCCTGAATCCATCTTCTCCGTGGTCTTCCTCTTCTTCTCGTTGCCGGTATGCCTCCTTCCATGATGGTCTTCTCCAGCCCAACATGTCTTTTTATATGTCCAAAATATCTCAATTTTCTCTTTCATATTTGTAGCATCAGCCAGTTTTCTTTGATTTTGATTTCTTTCTGGATAGATCTATTTGTTCTCTTCTCTGTCTAAGATATCTGACTAGACAACGTAAAATAGCCATTGGCAGTTTAAAATCAAGAAGGGCAGGCTGGAAAGCCGCTGCCCATTTAAAAACATTATAAAGATTTAACAAATAAAATTCCCACAAATTGATTTTGCCATATTCTATATTACATCGGGGCTCTCGTTGGCTCTAAGAAGTTCGTGCTCTGTAGCTGAGATCATTCAGTTCTAGTAAGAGATCTCAGTTGTGATGGTGTTTGTGATCGTGGTAGGGAAGGTGGTTATGGTGATAATGATGATGATGCGGATGTGGTGGAGAAGAAGGGCGTTGAGTAGAAGAATGAATAAGGAGAAAGATGATGAGTATGATGAGAATTTTGATGAAGAGAACGAGGAGGATGTTAACGAGGAGGAAATGAAGATGATGGGAAGGGGAGTGAAAAGGATGATAATGAGGTAATGAGGATGAAGTGAAGAAGGATGAGGATGATGATAATGATGATGATGAGGAGAATGAAGGTGTGATGGAGAAGGATGTTGATGAGGTAATGAGGATGAAGTGGAGAAGGATGATGATGATGTTAGACTGTCTAAGATGGTTAAATCGAGACACCATAATGTATGTGTGTCTATATATAAATATATATATGAATATTGTTCCCTCTTCAGAACGCCACAATGTGTGTAGCTCCACTGTCTGTGAACGCCCAGAGAGAAGAAGTGGTAGACTTTACTAAACCGTTTAAAACCCGCTTCATCTCAGTTCTAATAATGATACCAAAGAACGAGAACTCCTACTTTGAATTCCTCAACCCGTTATCTCCCATCGTCTGGATCTGTACCATGTGTTCCTTTGTTGTAGTCAGCATTATTCTCTATACACTGGAGAGAGTTGGTACACAGAAGAATCAACAGTCGGATAGTGTACAGATTACAGTCAGGAGTCGTTTTGGTTTATTTTTGGATCTTTGCTGCAAGGTAAAATACTATCATAGATTCTAATATCATTATTATCATCATCGTAACCATCATTATCATCATTATTATTGTCATCATCATCATTATCATTATCATCATAGGGGACTGCCTAGAGTAGTTGATAGTAGCTCGGCCTGCTAGCTGTGAGACGCATCACAGCTCGGGTTCGAACCTACTGTCCGGCATTTGTTCGAGTCCCTGGTCTTACTCAGGACGATAATGTGAGTACCTCTGAAGTCGGAGAAAATCTGCCTGTATGACGAGGGAATACTAATTACAAGTACATTGAGCACACGGCTGCCAGTGTAAAGTAATTTACAATGTGCACGCTGCTGCCATTGTAAGAAATTGGAAAAACGGATTTACACGCAAAAATCAGTTTCAGAGATGAAACTTCGTCTGAGTTGAAAGCGGACGAAAGAAAAAAAAAAAAATTATCATCATCATAATCATCATCATTATTATCATCACCATCATCACCATCATCATGACCCTCATCATCAGCGCCATCATCATCACCATCGACATGACCATCATCATCATAATTACCATCATTCCCACTATCATCACCCCCATCACCTCAAGAAGGAATAAAAACATCCTCACATATGGAGTCAAAAGAAGCGCAGAGGACAGAGAGACCATCCTACGTATCAGCTCCAGTCTCCAGTTTTACCTGCAGCAATTGTGACAAGGAATGCCACTCAAGAATAGGCCATTACAGCCACAAGAAACGTTGTGATTCAGTGCAGAACATACTACGTGATGCAAGATCTATTGTCTCTTGAGACAAAGAGGCAGATAATGATACAAGAATCCTTTAGTGTACTCTCATAAATAAAAAAAAACGCTGTAAAAATTGTTATTTAAAATAAATTTCATCTTGCAATGTTATTTCTCGATGGTTAATATATGTGTCAACGACCACACACACTAGAAAGAGACGACAACTTTGAATACCTTTTGACATTGCTGACATTGCTGACATTGCTGACATTGCTTACATTGCTGACAAATGATGGAAAGGCTTTAAAAGAAATTAAAAGAAGGCTGTGCATTGCTTTTCAAACAACTAAAAAGAATTAACTAACCTATGGAAGAGAACTAACCTATGGAAGAGAACTAACCTATGGAAGAGAACTAACCTATGGAAGAGAACTAACCTATGGAAGGGAACTAACATATGGAAGGGAACTAACCTATGGAAGAGAACTAACATATGGAAGAGAACTAACATATGGAAGAGAACTAACCTATGGAAGAGAACTAACCTATGGAAGAGAACTAACCTATGGAAGAGAACTAACCTATGGAAGGGAACTAACATATGGAAGGGAACTAACCTATGGAAGAGAACTAACATATGGAAGAGAACTAACATATGGAAGAGAACTAACCTATGGAAGAGAACTAACCTATGGAAGAGAACTAACCTATGGAAGAGAACTAACCTATGGAAGGGAACTAACATATGGAAGGGAACTAACCTATGGAAGAGAACTAACATATGGAAGAGAACTAACATATGGAAGAGAACTAACCTATGGAAGAGAACTAACCTATGGAAGAGAACTAACCTATGGAAGAGAACTAACCTATGGAAGAGAACTAACCTATGGAAGAGAACTAACATATGGAAGGGAACTAACCTATGGAAGAGAACTAACCTATGGAAGAGAACTAACCTATGGAAGAGAACTAACATATGGAAGAGAACTAACATATGGAAGAGAACTAACATATGGAAGAGAACTAACCTATGGAAGAAAACTAACCTATGGAAGAGAACTAACCTATGGAAGAGAACTAACCTATGGAAGAGAACTAACCCATGGAAGAGAACTAACCTATGGAAGAGAACTAACCTATGGAAGAGAACTAACATATGGAAGAGAACTAACCTATGGAAGAGAACTAACCTATGGAAGAGAACTAACCTATGGAAGAGAACTAACCTATGGAAGGGAACTAACCCATGGAAGAGAACTAACATATGGAAGGGAACTAACCTATGGAAGAAAACTAACCTATGGAAGAGAACTAACCCATGGAAGAGAACTAACCTTTAGAGAAGGAACTAACCTATGGAAGAGAACTAACCTATGGAAGAGAACTAACATATGGAAGGGAACTAACCCATGGAAGAGAACTAACATATGGAAGGGAACTAACCTATGGAAGGGAACTAACCCATGGAAGAGAACTAACCTATGGAAGAGAACTAACATATGGAAGAGAACTAACCTATGGAAGAGAACTAACCTATGGAAGAGAACTAACCCATGGAAGAGAACTAACATATGGAAGAGAACTAACCTATGGAAGAGAACAACCTATGGAAGAGACTAACCCAGGAGAGAACTAACTTATGGAAGAGAACTAACCTATGGAAGAGAACTAACATATGGAAGGGAACTAACCCATGGAAGAGAACTAACATATGGAAGGGAACTAACCTATGGAAGGGAACTAACCCATGGAAGAGAACTAACCTAGGGAAGAGAACTAACCTATGGAAGGGAACTAACCTATGGAAGGGAACTAACCCATGGAAGAGAACTAACCTATGGAAGAGAACTAACCTATGGAAGGGAACTAACCTATGGAAGGAATACCCATGGAAGAGAACTAACCTATGGAAGAGAACTAACATATGGAAGGGAACTAACCATGGAAGGAACTAACCTATGGAAGAGAACTAACATATGGAAGAGAACTAACCTATGGAAGAGAACTAACCTATGGAAGAGAACTAACCTATGGAAGGGAACTAACCCATGGAAGAGAACTAACCTATGGAAGAGAACTAACATATGGAAGGGAACTAACCTATGGAAGAGAACTAACATATGGAAGGGAACTAACCTATGGAAGGGAACTAACCCATGGAAGAGAACTAACCTATGGAAGAGAACTAACCCATGGAAGGGAACTAACCCATGGAAGAGAACTAACCTATGGAAGAGAACTAACCTATGGAAGAGAACTAACCTATGGAAGGGAACTAACATATGGAAGAGAACTAACCCATGGAAGAGAACTAACATATGGAAGGGAACTAACCTATGGAAGGGAACTAACCCATGGAAGAGAACTAACCTATGGAAGAGAACTAACCCATGGAAGGGAACTAACCCATGGAAGAGAACTAACCTATGGAAGAGAACTAACCTATGGAAGAAAACTAACCTATGGAAGAGAACTAACATAAGAACAAAACCCAAGTGTTTAAGAGCCTGCGTTTCTCCCTTGGTAACATATAGTTGTGAGACATGGACAATTAGCAAAACGGCAAAGAAGATCAGTAATAATCACCAAATAGATGAGACTGCAGTAAAACTATTTGATTGTCGAAACACGTAATTACAGAGTACTGTAGTTTTACAAATTTACAGTAGATCATTAACACCGTTGGATGCAAATTCTTGGTTATTGGTTGTTGGTTATTGGTTGTTGGTTATTGGTTGTTGATTATTGGTTACTAAACTGACGTCATTGCACTCCGGGCAGACCCATAAGTGCTCAGTCTCCCCCAACAGATATCGAAGAGTACTGATTGTTCCTGTGGCTCGCTGATGCAAATTCTACAGAAGAGTACTTAGAATATCACGGACAGAGAAAAGAACAAATGCTTCTGTTCTGCAACAGCTTGATATTAAAGAGAGTTGGCTATTAAAGAGCATAAAACAAGGAAAATTAAATATTTCGACACATCAAACGACATGAGTGCCTAGAGAAGATAATTTTGGAGGAATGGTGCATGGAAGAAGAATGAGAGGAAGACCTAGAAGATGATGGTGCAAGATGTCATTGACGATCTGAGAATGACTGCTGCTGACGCCGGTCAACTTGCACAGAACAGAGAGTTTTTCAGGACTGCTGTCATGGGAGCTAAGTTCCGGAAGAGAGAAGCTACTTGATGATGATGAACAATGTTATTTTTATAAATCCAGAAAAATGTAATTTCAAGAAATATTTAATTTTTCTTTTCATTTCAGGCAACACAGATTCAACCCCTTCAACAACTCCTGGTCGTATTCTAACAAGCGCCTGGTGGTTCTTCGCTCTGATCCTTATATCATCATACACAGCCAACCTGGCAGCTTTTCTGACGGTGAAAAAAATTAACACTCCAATAAAGGTATGCCTTCTTTGTTTATGTTTAGGTGTTGGTATCGTGAAGTTTATGTTTAGTTCTTGGTATCGTGAAGTTTATGTTTAGTTCTTGGTATCGCGAGGTTGTGTGAAGATAGGAAAAACAAATATACAGTAATGAAGTATTAACTCTTTCGTACTTCTGAATGAAGGGCAGCAGTAACGGCCTCAACCTCCATTCTCATATTAGAAGTAGGTGGCATGTACGCTCCACTTCGCTCTGCAACAACCCTACCGTGGAGGAAACAAAAAATCAATCGAACAATCAAAACACAACTAGTTTATACAAATATAACAAATGGCTGAGAGATCACCCAGGGCATGAAAAGGACGATGCTTACCATCAACTAAGTAGAGAGGAACAGGTTGTCATTTTTCGTCTACGAACAGGGCACAATAGACTGAGGTACCATCTGTTTAACAAGTATAAAATAGGCCCATCTGACATATCTACATGTGGTACCAGCAAGATGACAGAGACACACATACTGTAAGAATGTCCAACATACATGGAACAGAAAGAAAACACATGGCCAATCCCCATATCAGTCCAAGACAAGCTATACGGAGATGTACATGGACTCCGGTTGACCACTAACTACTTTAAAAGTATACAAATCGATGTCAGTTCAAGACAAGCTATATGGAGATGTACATGGACTCTGGTTGACCACTAACTACTTTAAAAGTATACAAATCGATGTTTTATATTTGTCTTTATACCAGGGTCTGGTCCTTTCTGTGCTTGAGTATGCGCTGGCAATCCTGACTCTCAATCATAGTCAGATAGAACGACTGGAAAGAATACAGACGAGGCGATGCGCATTATACTTGGTTGCACTAAAGACACGTCGTGCAGGGCGATGCGCTATCTCCTTGACTATCCTACTATGGAGTATAGAATACTGATGAGCCGTGCACGAGCATACCTTCGAGTCAATGCTGACAAACAACATCCTCTGCACTTGGAAATAAAGAGACAAAAAGGAAATAGGTTAAAAGAGGAAAATCTTGGATGGGTAAGGCCGAAGACTGTATTGAACAGGTGTGTACACTTGAAGACATTGATCCCGGTGAAGAATGGATACCAGTGCCAAGAGGAATCGCTACATCCTTTTCTGTATGCATCGAACTTGATAAAGAATGCAGGCAACATAACCCACTTGTTGTGGAGGCAGAGGTTCAGGCATTAATTTCTGAGAACGCATCTGAGCATGATGTAATCATTTATATGGATGGTTCGGTGATTCGACATGTGCGGAGCTCGTGGGCTTTCACTGCTCAGGTCGGAGGTGATGTTTTGAAGGAAGACAGTGGTGGTTTTGCCGTGACTACGAGCAGTCTCACTATGGAAATCATGGCGGTTACCAAAGCGATGATTTGGCTAGAATCACAGACTTTTATCCATGCATGTTTTCTCAGTGACTCAATGAGTATGCTCAGGAAGATTGAAACAGGATGGGCTAGGAGACATTGGATAGAATCGCTGGGGAGGTCTAAGCTGACAAAGATCAGTTTTATTTTTGTACCAGGGCATGCAGGTGTAGGGGAATGAACGTGCGGATAGGCTTGCAGGTATGGCTGCTGTCCAAAGCGGACGAGCAATGGACCAGGCTGATATTATGAATTCCTTAAGGGAGAGAGGGCGTGTACATGATTCACGTAATAGCGGTGAATCCACAACACTAACCAGACTGCAAGAACTCAAAGTTAAGTGTGGTGTAGCTCGACAAGAACGCTATGCTGGCAGACAAAGAAGAATTGTAAACCAACAAAGAACCGGTGTCGTTAGTCGCCACACGCTGATGGACATACTGAGGAGAGATCGGAGCACTTATGGACTAATTTGTTCGACGTGCAGTGATGATGATCCGACGACTAAACTAAACTAAACTAAAGTGTACAAATCGATGTCAGTCCAAGACAAGCTATACGGAGGTATATATGGACTCTGGTTGACCACTAACTACTTAAAAGTATACAAATCGTCAGTACAAGACAAGCTATATGGAGATGTACATGGACTCGGTTGACCACTAACTACTTTAAAAGTATACAAATTGATGTCAGTCCAAGACAAGCTATATGGAGATGTACACAGACTCTGGTTGACCACTAACTACTTTAAAAGTATACAAATCGATGTCAGTCCAAGACAAGCTATACAGAGATGTGCATGGACTCCGGTTGACCACTAACTACTTTAAAAGTATACAAATCGATGTGAGTCCAAGACAAGCTATACAGAGATGTACATGGACTCTGGTTGACCACTAACTACTTTAAAAGTATACAAATCGATATCAGTCCAAGACAAGCTATACGGAGATGTACATGGACTCGGTTGACCACTAACTACTTTAAAAGTATACAAATCGATGTCAGTTCAAGACAAGCTATATGGAGATGTACACAGACTCTGGTTGACCACTAACTATTTTAAAAGTATACAAATCGATGTCAGTCCAAGACAAGCTATATGGAGATGTACATGGACTCCGGTTGACCACTAACTACTTTAAAAGTATACAAATCGATGTCAGTTCAAGACAAGCTATATGGAGATGTACATGGACTCCGGTTGACCACTAACTACTTTAAAAGTATACAAATTGATGTCAGTCCAAGACAAGCTATATGGAGATGTACACAGACTCTGGTTGACCACTAACTACTTTAAAAGTATACAAATCGATATCAGTTCAAGACAAGCTATGTAGAGATGTACACAGACTCTGGTTGACCACTAACTACTTTAAAAGTATACAAATCGATGTCAGTTCAAGACAAGCTATATGGAGATGTACACAGACTCTGGTTGACCACTAACTACTTTAAAAGTATACAAATCGATGTCTAAAAACGTTGAAAGAAGAAGAAGAAGAAGACAAATATAAAATTATTTCTTTATTCTGTTTTCTAGTCTGTAACAGATCTTGCTCAACAAACAAGAATTAAGTATGGAACAGTTAAAGACAGTGGAATCATGGCGTTCTTCAAGAATACTAACATTGAACACTTTGCCAAGATGTGGTCACAGATGTCAGATATTGAGCCAGACTCGATGGTCGACAATACTACAGAAGGATATCAGAAAGTTAGTACACAATTTCTGTTCAGTATTTTGTGATTTTTTTTTTTTTTTTTAGAAGATACAACTTGTCTGCGAAAAATCCTACGCGTGTACTGGCCGACTACTATCTCGAACCAAGAATTGCTTGCACGATGCCAACAAGAGAATATGGGCACTATCATCTGAAGACGACGCTGGAGATGGATTGGACATGTGATGCGCATGGAGACTGGCTCCGACACGAAAACTGCACTGAGATGGACTCCAGAGGGTAGGTGAAAGCGTGGAAGACCTAAGACGACCTGGAGGAGAACGATAGAGCAAGAACTGAAAGAAATGAATCATAGCTGGAACACAATACAGACGAAGGCCATGAACAGGGAAGAATGGTGTGCGTTTGTTGCTGCCCTAAACGCCAAGGGCGTAACAGACTAAAGAGAGAGAGAGATTTTGTGATTATCAGTTATCTGTTATATATATACAGTAGGGCGACTGGAACAATAGCTAAACGTGACTACAACACACAACTCTTGCCTGTAGTTTAGTTGTAACATGCACAGCGACTACAACGGTTACATCGCCTATCCGGCGGTCAAACCAGGTGAGGGTAACCGATTGGTCTAACACCTTCGGTAAGCTAGGCACTGTCTGCCTATGCATGCAAAGACTGGATCCGGCTGAGTTCGCGGATGAGGCCACTAGCTGGCTCAATAGTTAGACATGTGGATCACAGCAGAGCGGTGTGGATTGCATAGAGCACGGCAAGGGACTTTAGAAAGCCCTGGTCATCCACTGCATCTGGCACTATCTCCAGTCGTCTTGACTTGTCTTGCCCTGGATACAGATAGTCCTGGACGAGAGAGTGAGGCTGACGAATAGCGCAACTTCTCCTCACTATAATCCAAATACAGCGCAAGCTACAGTTTCAGACAACTACACACAACACAAATCACACAACATGAAGAACAAGCTTGAAACTCTCACCATAGACGCGTGGAACGTGCGAACATTATTATAAAACAAGCTGCGCGAAAAGACAGAACACATGTCTAACCTTGATCATGTATGCCCCACCTGTGGTAGGAGATTGTGTTTTAGGATTGACTTACAGTCACCTCTGCACAAACCAGAGAGGTGCAGCAGCACAGGTTGTTATCGCCTGCAACAGACGACTTTTATTATGATATATAACCTTGTTTGTCTTTACAGATGGTCAATTGGCAAGTGTTTTTATTGTGACATCTTTTTCACGTGTCCTTGTTGCGTTTCAGCTCATCCCTTAGTCCCTTTTAAAATGATTTTGCACATTTTCGTAATGCCACCCGTATGTTGCCGAGGCTCGTAAGGGAGCAAAGAATAGTAACATTGCGACCTACAAGGCATGTCGTAAGAGGCGACTGAGGTAGAGACCTAAGGAAGCTACCCTAGTAAATAAAAAGCGTTGCAGAAACCAGATGTGCTAGCCTACTAGTAGGCGCATAACTGGCACACCGTACAATCGCTCTTAGGCTCAGATCACATACAAATCACACAGAGGGGTCGATGTGGAGCGCTTGAAGAAAACTTTAATGGAAATAAAGTGTAACATTTCATGCGAATTAACATAGACCTAAGTGTCTGTCAATGTTGAAGATAAATATATTTCCGTACAGAGCCTAACGTTAGAGAAGGCACGCCACTATGACGAGGATGGGCGGGGGGGGGGAACTAATAATAAGGAAGGAAGCCTTCAAGATAAAAAATTGTCCGAAGAGTCATACCATGCGCCCTAGCTACGCTTAGATTCATTGAGGGTTAACACAAGAAGACGATACGTAGTGAATCAGTCATTAAATAATACAATTGTATTGATTCTTGCTCAGGTGAAGAAAGGAAACTACGCTTTCTTCTGGGACACAACAGTTAACAAATATCAGACAATTGTAGACTGTGATGTGATGGAGATTGGACCTGCATTTGATCCAAAAGGATTTGGTATCGGGGTACCTCCAGGAGCAACATACAGAGAGGAATTATCTATGGCTATTCTTAGACTCAGTGATCGAGGAAGATTGCATGAAATTGAAACAAAGTAAGTCTGTTGGTTAGTGAACTCGCTCGTGTGTTACCGGAGCTCGCGCGGGGAGCAAAGAATTGTAACACTGCGACCTACAAGGCCTGTTGTAGAATGGGTATCTGTGACGTGAAGCTTAGGTGCTCGTCTCTAGTGCCAAAGGTACCAGGTTCGCTCCCCCGTGAAGCCATCTGGATATTTTTCTAGAGGTTCCTGATCTCAGTGTCGGTGAGATCGAGTTCCTAGTCCTATTGAAGCTGGGCGATAAAACGTAGGCCCGGTTCAATTTGAGCACTAAAAGAACTCGTAGCAGTTCAAAATCGAGAATAGCAGGCTGGAAAGCCGCTTCCCGGTCAAAATTCGTTAGAAAAATTAACAAAAGAATTCAAACCAGATATTGTCAACATCATCTAAATGACACTAGGACCCTCGCCAGTTCTACGGATTTCCTGCACTGCTGTCGAGATCTTCCTGTGTAAGAAAGATATCTGATCACACATGGTTACTCACCGAAGTGCAATGTAAGAAAGAGATCGGAGCACACATGGTTACTCACCGAAGTGCAATGATGATGGACCAATCAATCATTTACTTCTTCATCGATCTCTGGTCATGCGCTTAGTTTACTGTGGACCACAACTGGGCAGTCAGCTTCAGGTCTGTCAGGTTTCCCAAAGCTTAATTTTAGGTCGACTGGGTGTGGCCACAGAAAGGCTACAGAAAGATCCTACGAATACCATGGACATAAATAAAAGAACACTGATGTCCTGAAAGAACTAAATGTTAAAGGAATTGGCTGATAAACAATATACTATACATAAAAATTAGATACTTTGGTCACATTAAGCGTCACGATGGCCTGGAAAGAACAATATTAGAGGGCAGGGTACCAGGACGCAGAGGCAGACCAAGAAGAAGATGGCTACAAGATATTAAAGAAACCATGAACATGACCATCGACGAAGTGGGTGAACTGGCTAGAGACAGAGTGAATTTCAGATGCACTGCAAAGAGAGCAACGTCCTATAAAGGATATGCACCTTGATGATGATGTGTGACCACATGTTGCTTCTCAGCTCACACATGAGAGAATAGTCTTGCAGGACATGCTCGGTATCAGTTCCACCTGCTGACACTGGTAGAGAGCTGTTTGACTTATTCCTAGTCTATATAAGTGTTTGTTGAGACTGCATTGTCCGGTGTGTAGATAAGTAATAGGAAACATGATCAATCATTAAAAAAACTAGTTTATTTTATATCAGCATAATACAAATTGAGTTGCGAACCTATGCGTCCCTAGGGGCGAAGGGTGAAGAAGAAGAAGAAGAAGAATACAAATACCAATACAAGAATGAGGGTCTCTGTGGTTAAGTGGTTAAGCCCTTTGCCTTGTGAGTCGAAGGTCGTGAGTTCGAATCCGGATCGCGCCGTTCTGTTCACGAGTGCAGTTTTTTTCCAGAGACCCTAGGATTGTTGCTGGAGTTACGGAGATCGTTCTTTGTGCAATACTCTCAGCAGGTGGTGTGCCATTTCTGCGGAGAGGACTGAGTCATATTGGGTAAAACCGGTGCAATGAAGTCAATCCTTCGGCTTTAAAACCCTTTAATACAAGACAATTACTATAATATGAGCAGATTGGACCAAGTTGTCATTCTGTCAGAACAGGACACAATCGACTCCGTAGCCACATGTATACAAAATTCAAGATTGGTACTTCAGCAATGTGTACAGGCACACCAGACTGCAGAGCACATACTTCAAGATTGCCCCAAATATGATATACTGAAGCAAACTCACTGGCCTAACAAACAACACTCGACATAAAACTACACAGACCTCTGTGTGAGCTACAAGAGACAGTGAAGTTTATACAAGAGACAACATTGAATATATAGACAATATTTCAAGCGAACGAAAGGAAGGAAGGATATTCATCAACATCAAATAGCGTGTCCTAAGCAGAACTTTGCCACCCCAACAGTCCTCCGGAATTCTCTCTCTCATAGGCCAGATGTCCTGCCTCTGCAGCCGTCATGTTCAAACTATCAGTTACATCATGAATCCATCTTCTCCGTGGTCTTCCTCTTCTTCTCTTTTCCGGTATGCCTCCCTCCATGATGGTCTTCTCCAGTCCTTCATGTCTTTTTATATGTCCAAAATATCTCAATTTTCTCTTTCGTATTTGTAGTATCAGCCAGTTTTCTTTGATTTTGAGTTCTTTCTGGATAGATCTATTTGTTCTCTTCTCTGTCCAAGATATACGAAGGACTCTTCTGTAACACTTATATTCAAAAGCACATATATGTTTTTCCACTGCTTTATTAAATGTCCATACTTCACACCCATACGTCGCCACTGGGAATATGTATGCTCTTAGTATTCTGATCTTTATTTTCTTATCAGTTCCGTCCCATACTGTTTTTAGTTGTTTAATTTTTTGTTAAAGCCATGTTTGTTCTTCTTTTAATTTCCTTCATCCCATTTCCATCTGTTGTTAGCAGTGAACCAAGATATTCAAAACTGTTCACATTTCCATCTGTTGTTAGCAGTGAACCAAGATATTCAAAACTGTTCACATTTCCATCTGTTGTTAGCAGTGAACCAAGATATTCAAAACTGTTTACATTTCCATCTGTTGTTAGCAGTGAACCAAGATATTCAAAACTGTTCACATTTCCATCTGTTGTTAGCAGTGAACCAAGATATTCAAAACTGTTCACATTTCCATCTGTTGTTAGCAGTGAACTAAGATATTCAAAACTGTTCACATTTCCATCTGTTGTTAGCAGTGAACCAAGATATTCAAAACTGTTCACATTTCCATCTGTTGTTAGCAGTGAACCAAGATATTCAAAACTGTTTACATTTCCATCTGTTGTTAGCAGTGAACCAAGATATTCAAAACTGTTCACATTTCCATCTGTTGTTAGCAGTGAACCAAGATATTCAAAACTGTTCACATTTCCATCTGTTGTTAGCAGTGAACTAAGATATTCAAAACTGTTCACATTTCCATCTGTTGTTAGCAGTGAACCAAGATATTCAAAACTGTTTACATTTCCATCTGTTGTTAGCAGTGAACCAAGATATTCAAAACTGTTCACATTTCCATCTGTTGTTAGCAGTGAACCAAGATATTCAAAACTGTTCACATTTCCATCTGTTGTTAGCAGTGAACTAAGATATTCAAAACTGTTCACATTTCCATCTGTTGTTAGCAGTGAACCAAGATATTCAAAACTGTTTACATTTCCATCTGTTGTTAGCAGTGAACCAAGATATTCAAAACTGTTCCCATTTCCATCTGTTGTTAGCAGTGAACCAAGATATTCAAAACTGTTCACATTTCGATCTGTTGTTAGCAGTCAACCAAGATATTCAAAACTGTTCACATTTTCATCTGTTGTTAGCAGTGAACCAAGATATTCAAAACTGTTCACATTTTCTACTTTCTCTCCGTTGATAAAAATATCATTTGTCATGTTCATTTTATCTGTTGTTATTATTTGGAGGATATTAAGAAAATGAAAATGTTCATAATTGCCTTGCTAATTAATGTATATATATATATTGTCAGATGGTGGGATACACGGACATGTCCAGATCTGTCAAAAACATCAACAGATGAAACATCCTCGTTACAGATTGAGAACGTTGCAGGCGTGTTCTTCATACTTATTGGTGGCATAGCCATTTCTGCTGTTGTCTGTCTTGGAGAATACTTTGCTCACGCAATGATTCGTGCGTCCACTTTGGTAAGATTTAGATTCTAGTTCAGGTATTACGTGTGCTTTCATGGGGAGCACTTTTGTAAGATTTAGATTCTAGTTCAGGTATTACGTGTGCTCTCATGGGGAGCACTTTTATAAGACGCAGATTCTACATGGTGTTCAAGATAAAAGTAGCCACAGTGACAAATCAAAAGTTGCCAGTTACGCTTTGCGTTTTGTCCATTTCTTCCGGTTCTGCTAGCTCGTCCTACGTCACATTGGTTCATCGCCCCTTTCCGCACCATAATTGTACACCAACACAAAAAGACTAGCGTACTTGAACTATACTACGTCATAATTGAACCTTCTCATTTTCGTAAATATATGCCAGATTGGCTCCCTTGACAAGCTACTTTTATCTTGAACAGCCTGTAGTTTCGGTGTTATGGGGGCTCTCATAGGGAGAAACGAATAGTAACACTGTGACCTACAAAGCATGTCGTAAGAGACGACTGAGGTAGAGGCCTTGGGAAGCTACCCTAGTTTTAAAAAAGCGTCGCAGAACTCGAATGTGCTGGCCTACTTGTGGGTGCATAACTGGCAAAACGTTCAATCGCTCTTAGGCTCAGTTCGCTTACAAATCAAACAGAGTGGTTAACAAGTGGTCAATATGGAGCATTCGAAGAAGAAGTTTCAATGTTGTGAAACAAGTGGTCTAACCACATGACTATGCCAGTGCTCTAACCACTTAACTAAACCAGCTGTCGAACCAAATGACAATGCCAGTGCTCTAACCACTTAACTAAACCAGCTGTCGAACCACATTACTATGCCAGTGCTCTAACCACTTAACTAAACCAGCTGTCTAACCACATGACTATGCCAGTGCTCTAACCACTTAACTAAACCAGCTGTCGAACCACATGACTATGCCAGTGCTCTAGCCACTTAACTAAACCAGCTGGCGAACCACATGACAATGCCAGTGCTCTAGCCACTTAACTAAACCAGCTGTCGAACCACATGACTATGCCAGTATTCTTGCCACGGGACTGAAACAGTTGTCTAACTTCTTAACTTAACTAGTTGTCTCATTAGTCACTATGCCAGTATTCTAACCACTTGACCTAACCAGTTAGCTAACCACTTGACTATCCACTTTTTTAGTCACGTGACTAAAACAGTTATCTAACGACTTGATGATCCAGTAGTCTAGCCACCTAACTTAACCAGTTACCTAACTTTAATGATCCCGTAGTCTAACCACTTAACTTAACCAGTTACCTAACTTCTTAATGATCCAGTAGTCTAACCACTTAACTTAACCAGTTATCTAACGTCTTGATGATCCAGTAGCCTAAAACTTAACTAACCAGTTGTCTAACGTCTTGATGATCCAGTAGTTTAACCACCTAACTTAACCAGTTGTCTAACGTCTTGATGATCCAGTAGTTTAACCACCTAACTTAACCAGTTGTCTAGCGTCTTGATGATCCAGTAGTTTAACCACCTAACTTAACCAGTTGTCTAACGTCTTGATGATCCAGTAGTTTAACCACCTAACTTAACCAGTTGCCTAACTTCTTGATGATCCAGTAGTTTAACCACTTAACTTAACCAGTTGTCTAACTTCTTGATAATCCAGTAGTCTAACCACCTAACGTAACCAGTTGTCTAACCCACTAGACTATTTAATATTCTAACCACTTGTCTTAACCTGCAAAATGGAAGGAGGTGTGGGGAGAGGGGGAGTTCAATGTGTTACCGTTCTATGCCCAACTCACATAGATAACAGGAGTGGTTAAATGACGTTGATAAGATCAGGGCCGTGCGGTATATTTTCTCAGCATTATGCAAGTCTTCGAAATGCCACCCCTTAAATGTTTTTTTTCTTTAAAATAACTTTCAATTATGATTTTGATTTCGCTGCTTATGCCGACCCCCATTCGGCACCACCTGATGCGGCCGCCTCTGTATCATAGCACGGCCCTCGATGCGATCAATCGCTTAATATAAACTAATCAAGACATTATTATATGTTGATGTTTACTTCGGCAAATACGGCAATTTGTGTATTCCCAGCAGGTGGCGGGTAAAAAAGTGACGGATAAATCCAGCAGTAAATACAATTCTACCAATCAGCAGCTTGCAGAGAAAGACAGCTTTATATGAACTTAACAACAAAAACAATTGCATGATGCATGGTTTGTTTGTTTGTTTGTTTGTTTGTTTGTTGGTGGCTTGCGTAGATTTGGGGTTTTTTTTTGTACCAGAATAATTTACGAATGTTTCCTTCTTCGCGTTCGTTCTTTACGACCAATTTTAATCACTCTTTGTGATATGTTTGATCTTTGCCAAGAATGTGTATACGTTGCACATTGGTTTGGTAGGCCTAAACGCATAGACTTCTACACGTTTAGAACATGTGCATCCGATTTCAGCAAAACCTCCTTAGTCGCCTCTTACGACATGCGTGGCAGGTAACAGTGGTTCTATTCTTTACACCCCAAATTTGGGCCCCAGTAACCACTCGGGCGTACTAATGTCTGTTGTCTTTCTCCAGGTGTATGCTTTCTCCAGGTGTATGCTTTCTCCAGGTGTATGCTTTCTCCAGGTGTATGCTTTCTCCAGGTGTATGCTTTCTCCAGGTGTATGCTTTCTCCAGGTGATGGAATTGGTTGTCCTCTACCGCTAAGTTTGTTTTCATCCAGAAGCCTTGCTCAGTCTTCTTTCGTGCCAGGACATCGTATCCTTCGTTCGGTGACAGAACACCGTAATCTGAGAACCTGTGGTTTTTCTCCAGCCGGAGTTGAACTGCACTCCAGGGGCTTCTTCGAGCTTTTATTTTTGAGTGACTGTGCGATGGCATTTTTTGTATCACGGTATCAGGACATTGCTCGTGATGCGTACTACTTTGGTAACTGGGTATGTGTCGATCATTTTCATGTTGTTGTTTCTTGATGAAGTTCAATATTGACGTTGTACTCACTTTTTTCCTGATGTCTTCATTTCTAAACTGGTTTCATCTTGCTACTCCTACCATTTTGCGTAGACACTTCATCTCTGTCAAGAACGCTATGCTGGCAGACAAAGAAGAATTGTAAACCAACAAAGAACCGGTGTCGTTAGTCGCCACACGCTGATGGACATACTGAGGGAGAGATCGGAGCACTTATGGACTAATTTGTTCGACGTGCAGTGATGGTGATCCGACGACTAAACTAAACTAAACTTCATCTCTGTCGTGGCTAGTTTTCTACTATCCTTTAATGTCAGCATCCAGGTTTTCTTTCTAATGTTTTTGGTTTGTTATGTAGGGAATTAAATCGCCTTTAAGCCGAGGCACACCTCTTTCAACCTAATGACGAACCTTGTTTTGGTTATATCATATCAGACCGTCTAAGTCATAGGTTCCCAAAGTGGGCGGTACTGCCCCCAAGTCTGAAGCCTTCTAGAAGGGCGATAGTGGGTTCAAAAGCATTTGGGAGGCGTTCAGGCGATCTAGGGGGTCGTTGGCTTCTTATAGAAGAAATTGATATTATATATTTTAAAATAAATTATTTTGCGATTGAATAACTGTATTCACGATGAAGCACACATTGATCACTATTTTTTCAAATACTTTAACGACATAAGCAGTAATGTATCATTAGTTGATATTTACGTTGAAAATATCATACTGCATGGAAGCAGGAAACTGTTATAATGAAGAGGGCGGGGGGTGTTACAAAATGTATGTCTTACTAAGTGGGCGGTGGCCTGAAAAATTTACCTATGGTGTAGGTCAAAAAAAAAAAAAAAAATTAACTCCTTTCAGTTTCAATCAATCAAGTGCCATGCCTGCCGGCGAGGCGATCATGTCTCTCCACAACTCTCTTTGCTTGGTGCATGTAATCAGTTCTGACGTCGATATTTTGTCGAACCATGATGTCAGGCCATCCAACATCTTCTCCCTCTGTCTTCCACGATCTCTACTTCCCTGAATTTTACCTGTAGTCACCAAATGTTCTAAACCTTCTCTTCGCATTATATGCCTGAAGAACCTTGATTGTCGGATTCTTATTCTTTTGAGAAGGTTTCTTTGTGTGCAGACCTGATTTAAAACCTCCACGTTTGTTTTCTTTGCTGTCCATGGAATTCTCAACATTCTTCTGTAAAACCACATCTCTGTGGCTTCCAATGATCGTATTGATTGTTTGTTCAGTGTCCATGATTCGCTGCCATACATAAGAATTGGTTCAATATAGCATTGGAGTACTCGTTTTCGCAGTGTCATTGGTACTTTCAGTTTATCAGATCCATATTTCGCCGGAGTGGTTACCGGGGCCCAAATTGGGGTGTAAAGAATAGAATCACTGTTACCTGCCATGCATGTCGTAAGAGGCGACATGCATGGCAGGTAAGGAGGTTGAGTGTGGGCCTAGCTACCCCACACCGTTTAAAAACACAAATGGCTACAGAACGGAGAGCGAACCAAGTAAACGCTGGCTGAAACCGGACACATCGCCGAAGGATAAGTACCAGAGCTCCAAATGGTGCTGAAGATGTGACGTAAAACACATCAATGTAAAGGCTGCATGAATCAGATTTCCACTTGAATAGAATTTATGGGGAGATCTTGTGCATCGGTCTGGGCGGTGATCGCGAGAGAGATCCATATTTTTCATGCCATGCCATTGTTTAAATTCACTGACATTGTCCTGTTGTATCTTCCCCCAAACAGGGTAAGCAGAAAAAAACATTTCAAAATGGTGAAGTGAGGCCTTGTCGATGTAGATGGACCACATGGTAGTTAATGGTTTTGATCACTGATGCTGTACATGTTTGTACTTGTGTTTTATGTGCCTGGAGGTCAAGTGTTAACGTCATGCCAGGTGTATCTTCCTTATATCAGAACAGTGGTCTACTTAATTTGTATTACACAAGATGTTCAAGATAAAAGTAGTCCCATCAAGGGAGCCAATCTGGCATATCGTTATGAAAATGAGAAGGTTCAATTATGACGTAGTATAGTTTAAAGGGTTTTTAAGCCGAAGGATTGACTTCATTGCACGGGTTTTACCCCATATGGCTCGGTCCCTCTCCGCAGAAATGGCACGCCACCTGCTAAGAGTATTGCACAAAGCACGAACTCTGTAGCTCCAGCAACAATCCTAGAAGTCTCTAGAAAAAAATTTCACTCCTGAACAGATCATAACGGCCCTATCCGGATTCTAACCCACAACATTCGACTCACAAGGCAAAGGGCTTAACCGCTTAGCCACAGAGATCCCTGATGTAGTATAGTGGTCAAGTGAACGAGTCTGTTTGTGATGGTGTGCAATCATGGTGCGGGAAGAAGTAACAAACAAATGTGACGACAGGATGAGCTAGTCAGAATCAGTTTAAATAGTAAATAGACAAAACCTAATGCGTACCTGACAACTTTTGATTTGTCAATGGGGCTGCTTTTATCTTGAACACCCTGCATATAAACTTCAGTTCTCCATGGTGGCTAACAGAAAATGTGGACCAGATGAAGAATTATAAATCTACCTATCTCTTCTTCTATTCTTGTTTGACACATACTTCTTTCTTTTATCCTTCTCTGTTTTTATTTCGTTAGGCGTAGCAGGTTTAATCGGTTTCCGAGATAGTGCACGATCGGTCGCTTGATATGCTGTTGTTTTGTGGAGTTTTAAGATGTCTGTAACTCCATCAATACATCTTTTTCTTGGTCTGCCCTTTCCTCTTGATGATTCCATTTTCAGGTTGTACGCTCTTGCAACTGGTGTATTCTGATTCATTCTCACCAAGTGGCCAAACAATTTGAGTCTCTGTTTTTCAATGAATCTAATAACAGGTGTTGTTTCGACTGTTCTAATTTCCTCATTTCTTATATGGTCTCTTCTTGTTTTATTTACAACTTTCCTCAAACATCTCATTTCACAGGTGGTAATTTTCCTTTCCTGTTCTTTCAGCAGTGCCTATTGTCAGTGCTCATTGTCAGTTTCCATTGTCAGTGCCTTTTGACACATACAGCTTCCACAAAATATTTCTCAACAGGAAATGTTATCATTACACTTGGAAGATAATCTAGAGATTATGACATCACAAAGACTGAACTCGTTATTAACTCTTAGTGGACAAGGGCAAAATACATTATAGAGTAAAAACGGCGCTTAGTGTGGCACCTGGTCCACAGGGAGTTATGTAGCTGATAGAAGACAAAAGAAACCACTAGAAAACTACAGACTTTCATAAATGGATGTTTACGTAGAATAGAGGGAGTGAGATGGTATGATAAGATTACAAACGATAAGCTCAGAGAAAGAACTAAGCAGGTACCAGTGGAGAAAGAGCTCAGGAAGAGACGCTGATGATGGATAGGACATACATTGAGAAGACTGTCCTGAATCATTGCAAGACAGACACTATTTTGAAACCCGCAGAGAAAGAGAATGCCTAGACAGACCTGGAGAAGAGAGTTGGAAGCTGATATTAAAAGGATAGGTAAAACATGAAAAGAATTGGAAGGGATGGAAGAGAGAGGAAGAGCTGGAAGAAGTTTGTTGAAGACCTGTGTCTCGATTGGGAGTTGAAAAGTGAAGAAGACGACACTACAAGTAATGATGATGATCAGTGGCGGCTCGTCATTAAGGACCAGTGGGGCCGAGCACCACCAAAAATAGAGTGTAATGTGTATTTATTATTTTATAAATTAAAATAAAATCTAACCCAAAACCATAATTTTCCCGAAAATTTGTCTCTGGCCCCACCAACACAAAAGATCATGAGCCGCCACTGATGATGTTTATAACGATGGGTCGGTGTAGCATGATGAGAAGTCAGGCTGGGGTTTCTTGGCTAGCACGCACTGTAGGGTTGTTGCAGAGAAAAGTGGAGCGTACAGAACAACTATTTCCAGTGAGGATGAAGGTTGGGGACGTTACTGCTGCCCTCTCTTGGCTCTCTAAGACTCGGTTTACTGGGGGCCGTTGTTCTTTCTGACTCTAGGTCGATGTTTTGAAAGATCCAGAACGGCAGCTTGCGGTATGAGTGGATGTCTTCTATAGAGGTTTTCAATCCCTTGTAGATTTACTTGGATCTACTGTCCTGGACATGCGGATGTTTACAGCAACAAAAGAACAGATAGACTTGCATCGATGGTTGGGAAGCTTAAGATGGATAAGGGGGGTATGTTCTTCAGTCTTTTGGTGACCTAATGTTAATAATTAGCCATCTATCACAAGCGATGATGACCACAGCCTCATGTGTGTGCTGTTGCACCTCTCTGGTGTGTACGGAGGTGAACGTAGAGTCCAATCCTAGAACACAATCCCCTACCACAGGTGGGCCATACATGATCAAGGTTAGACATGTGGGTGTTGTGTGTTCTGTCTTTTCGCGCAGCTCATTTTTTCTGTGCCTCAACGACACGACGATTCTTAGCTATGCGGGTTCCTCTTGTGTTGTTACAACGCCACATTTGGCGATCCTGCGACAGGGATTCCCAGTACGTGCTGTCTATATCGAAGCATTTCAGAGACACTTTAAGATTGCCTTTAAAGCGTTTTTTCTGTCCACTAGCAGAACGTCTGCCCCCTTCAAGCTCGTCATATACCAACTGTTTTGGGATGCGTTTATCAGGCATCCGAACAACGTAACCCGCCCATCTCACTTGGGTTTTCCGCAACAGTGTGTTGACGTTTTGGTGACCTACTGTTGGAAGTGGACACTAAAATTGACATCACATAACTAACCAGAACATAGCAATAACTATGGTCGCCTGTGCTAGATGTTCAGCAAAATTATTCAACATAAGAACTTTGTTTTATACTGAAAGAATTGTTCCTACTAGTTTATTTACTATTGTATAGAAATAAAAATCGTAGCATATCCTAAAGGATGTAGCCATCAACCCCAGTAAACGAGTCGTTGATTTTCTAGGCACCACTTATACGATCAGTAGTTTGCCATTGCTTTCTGAACGGTGAGGTCTATTTTTAAATTCTGTTAAAAAATCCACGGAAACGAATTTGCTTCCAAACTTGCCACCGTGGGGTTTGAACCAGGTACGCTTGGGTTGTGATCGAGCTTACTACCGCTTGAGCTACAGACGCTCACATTGTATAGAGCATATACCATAATATACAGGGTGCTCAAGATAATTGCAGCCCCATTGACAATTCGAAAGTTGCCAGGTACATATTGAGTTGTGTTTATTTACTATTTAAACCGGTTCTGACTAGCTTGTCCTACGTCACATTTGTTCATCGCCCTTCCCGATTACAATTACATACCGTCACACAACCTTGACCTATACTACGTCATAACTGAACCTTCCCATTTCCATACATATATGCCAGATTAACTCCATTCACGGGCTGCTTTTAAGTTGAACACCCTGTATAAGAACTCAAAATTAAAGAAAACTGGCTGATGCTACAAATAAGAATGAGAAAATTGAAATATTTTGGATATATAAAAAGACACGAAGGGCTGGAGAAGACCATCATAAAGGAGGAAACCGGCAAAGAGAAGAAGAGGAAGACCATGGAGAAGATGGATACAGGATGTAACTGATGGTTTGAACATGACGTCTGTAGAGGCAGGACATCTGGCCTATGAGAGAGAGAAATTTCGGACTGATGGTGTAGCAAAGTTCTGCTCAGGACAATCTATTTCATGACGACGATAGAGTATATAATCTATTACTGTATATAGTGTTGAATGTATTTGGTTAAATTTCTCATTTGTCATGAAACTATTGAATTGAATATTACAAAATAAAGCAATGAGTACAATGTGTTCAGAATCTCTTCATCTTTGTAGTAACAAGTTTTCTCCCATTGTTTGATGCCATTATCCAGGTTTGGCACCGTTAACGTAATGTTGGGAGGAAATTTGCACTGTACAGTTGATGTATGGCGAGCTTGAAGGGGCAGACGTTTAGCTGGTGGACAGAAAAACGCTTTAAAGACACTCTTAAAGTATCTCTGAAATGCTTCGATATAGACAATACGTGCTGGGAATCCTTGCGCAAGATCGCCAAATGTGGCGCTGTAACAACAAAGAGGAACCCGAATAGCTGAGAATCATCGTATTGTTGAGTCACAGAGAAAACGAGCAGCACGAAAAGACAGAGCACACAACACGCACATGTCTAACCTTGATCATGTATGCCCCACCTGTGGTCGGGGATTCTATTCTAGGATTGGACTCTACAGTCACCTCCGCACACACCAGAGAGTGCAACAGCACACGTCTGAGATTGTTGTCATCATCGCTTGCGATGAACGGCTATTATTATTATGTTATGGGAGGAAATTTGCGCTGTACAATGCCCTGTTAATGTTCTTCATAACTCTAACCCTGTTTTGTCTCACACCGCCAGGATAAGAAAGGATGTCTAGAACATGTCTTTGTGTGTGTGCTTTATAAACAGTATTTTTCACCGCCTGTGTTATTTCTGAGGTCTACCTTTTGCGTGGACATCCTTCTGCTTTGCTAGAGTAACATTGCTCTTTGAGACATACTGCCTGTTGGTAATTTGCCTATGTGGCCGAAGCATTAACTTCGTGTTTCTATTTGAGTTCAGTACTAATGTTGCTACATCAGTACTACATCGGCCACACACTTAGAATGGATGAGAGAAGACTCCTTACCAATCCCTCATATGGACACCAGAGGGAAAAAGAAAACGAGGAAGACCAAGAGAGACTCTGCGTAGAACCATCAACAGAGAAGGCTCAACGATGGGCCTAGTAAACATTAAAGACCTAAAACAGATAGCAACGAACCGCGAGACATGGAGAGCTATGACCTCTGCCCTATGCGCCGCACACAGGCCCAAGAGGAAAGACTAACTAACTAATGTTGCGAACTCGCTTCGCAAGGCGGGTGGTCTGGGTTCAGTTCCCGCAATGCGCGTGGAATTTTTCCCGACCACGGCGGCTCTCAGGTCGACCCAGCCTCAACTGGGTACCAGACATGCTCTGGGAAAGTAAAGGCGACCGGCGTGATGCTGACCACATCACCAATTGTGTGCCGACGGTCAATGAAAATACAGGCCTAACACTGTATTGACCTATATACCAAGAGGTATGAAAGGGTTCCTTTCCTTTTTTTTTTTTAAAACTAATATTGCACCCACTTTTTTTCTGATGCTTTCATTTCTAAACCGGTCTCTTCTTGACAGCGAAACACGTACAAACAAAGTACTATAGTTTTACAAAATACATAAACAGTGACGATAAACAGCAACGTTTCGACCAAAAGGTCTTTATCAAAAGGCCGTTATCTCTTCTTGATACTCTGTATATGTGATACTCCGTCACTTGTTCCAAACGTACTAGGTTCTCTCCCTTGTGGAGCCATCGAGATATTTTTCTAGAGATCCCTGAATTCACTGACATTGTCCTGTTATATCTTCCCTCAAACAGGGTAAGCAGAAAAAAACATTTCAAAATGGTGAAGTGAGGCCTCGTCGATGTAGATGGACCACATGGTAGTTACTGGTTTTGATCACTGATGAGTAGGTGAGATCGAGTTCCTAGTCCTATCGGAGACGAAGAATAAAACATAGTAAGAGAACCAGTGGTTGTTCAAAATGAAGAAGAGCAGGCTGGAAAGTTGCTGCCCAGATCAAATTACATCGGGACTCTCACCAGTGCTAGCCCTGGAGTTTCATGTAGCAGTTTCCGCTGAGAGTATCTTCCTGAGTAGAAAGAGATCAGAGCACACATGGTTACTCACCAAAGTGTAATGATGTAGTCTTATCAATAATAAATCAATAAGCTATGCTCAAAGAACACTTCAAGTATATCAAAGTTCACGCTGATAGTTTCATCCTAAAAATACCTAGGAAGCTACCTAGTAGATAAAAAGCATCGTAGAAATCGGATGTGCTGGCCTATTTGTAGGCGCATAACTGGCACAACCTATAAACGCTCTTAGGCTTGGATCACATACAAATCACATTGTTCCTTTTAGGTTCATCTTCATCGCACATGTCCATAATTGCTCCGATCTCCTCCAAGCATGTATTTCAGTGTGTTTAGGCTAACAACTCCCGTTCTGTGTCGATTGACTGACTGGGTTTTCTCTCGTGGTTTTCCCATCTTGACGCACCTATCGGTACCTTTATCTTCATCGTTTAAATCTTCAGAGCGTATGTTTTCTCTCAGAGCGTTGATGTCACTTCTGTCCATAGAAGACCCATTCTACATAGTCATCACAAAGAGTGGCTAACAAGTGATCAATATTGAGTGGTCAAAGAAGAAGAAGAAAATCCTACAAATGATGAGTTCTGACACCGTGATAGAATATCCTCCTACTTCTTTGAACGTTCCACTTGTTGATCCACTCTTGAAACAGCGTAAACTTACGTGGTTCGGGCATGTGATGAGACATAGCTCACTCTCTAAGACTATCCTACAAGGAACAGCTGAGGATGGCAGAAGGAAAGGAGGGCAGAGAAAATCCTGGTTTGACAACATCAAGAGCTGGTGAGGACAGAGTTTCTCCACACTCGCTTGAGGAGTTGAAGACAGAGATTCGTGGCGTGCTTTTTGTGCTGATGTCTCCACAGTGATACCCCTACGACCCTAACGGGTTATGAGCTTTATTATTATTATTATAAACCACTCTTTATGATCTGAGCATAAAAGCAACTGTACGTTGAGCCAGTTATGTAAGTAAGTACAACCTACAAGTAGGCCAGCACATCCAATTTCTGTGACACTTTTTGTTTAATAGGGTAGTATCCCTCAGCCCCTACCCCATTCGCCTCTTAACTAATTCGCTACAGAGCCTCTTGATGGCATTATACAGGGTGTTCAAAATTAAAGCATCCCCATTGACAAATCGAAAGTTGCCAGATAATCTATCGCGTTATGTTTATGTACTATTTAAACCGGTTCTGACTAGCTCGTTTTACGTCACATTTGTTCATCGCCCCTTCCCGCACTACAATTACATACCGTCACATAACCTTGACCTATACTACGTCATAACTGAACCTTCTCATTTTCATACATATATGCCAGATTGACTCCATTCACAGGCTGCTATTATCTTGAACACCCTGTATTATGCGATCTACGTCATGGCACGTTGGGTATTCCCGTTTGTGCTCTGTCCTCCGCTGCAGCAGTATCCCAAAGTCCATTTGCTCACAGTACCAATGAGAAGTTGATTACTATACCTTCTCTCTCTACCAGCGAGACGATACTGTCTGGCATGTCCAAACTTAACGCCTAATTCTCGAACTCGTTCCAGTGTCTGAGACTTACCCATGTCACATAATTGAGAGATTACCGCATTTATGATATCGGCTCTGTCCATACTTCTGTCCGTTTGAGTCGGGGCATTGTTTGCAAGAAAGTCAGCACACTCGTTACCCCGCACTCCAACATGTCCAGGTGGACGGCATTATTTTTTTAGTTCCCAAAAAATTGCACTTGCAGTTTAGCAAAACTAAATAATTGTTTCTAAATATGATTGACAATATGACTTATTATAATTCAAATTGAAGACAAATGGATGCAGTTTCACAAAATATTTACTATATTAGCAAATATAATGCAGTGTTAATTATACAGGAAATATATTAGTACATATATATAGTATGCATTCAAAATAAACATTGGAAGAACAAAAATCCAACTTACAAAGGTCTTGATGAACAATAATAATAATAATAATAATTCCTCTCGTACCGTTATACGTTACATAGGGCCTGCAAGTAATTTCTCCATATTGCTCTATCCTGGGCAACTCGCTCAATCTCCTCCATGGAACTGAGACCGATATTTCCTGCCTTTCTCAGCAAAGTTCGCTTCAGGGTCTCCTTAGGTCGACCTCTCTTTCTTGAACCCTTTGCATCCCACTTCAATGCCTGCTTTGATATTCGTTGATCATTTTTCCTCAAGGTGTCAATAGGGTTTACGACAATAGGTTGAATAAATATGTCCAACCACTCTCTTTATATTGGTAATACATTTATGAATACATAAATATTAAGAAAAGTGTGAATAGATGCATTGCTTATTAACTGTTTGCAAACTACTCTGTCAATGCCGGTTCCAAGCCCGGATAAAAAGGAGGAGGACTTGTGCGTGAGGCCAGCTACCTCATCACAAGAAATTGAAAGAGCTACAGAAACTTGCAAGAAATGACCCTGAAACGAACTTTGCTGAAAGAGGCAAGAAATATCGGTCTCAGTTCCATGGATGAGATTAAGCGAGTTGCCCAGGATAGAGTGGTATGGAGAAATTACTTGCAGGTCCTATGTAACGTATAACGATGAGAGGAATATTATTATTATTATAAATTAGTATCATGACCATTCATAAAAATCTCGTTTTTGTTTCAGTCACAAGGTCTCCTAGAATGAATGATAAACTTCACTTCTACATCTAGCATAAGCCACGATGAAATGTGTTGGTTATCATTTACACTTCACCTTTAAGTACTTTTCAGTCGGTGAATGGTTACCAGGGCCCAAATTTGGGGTGTAAAGAATAGAACCACCGTTACGTGCCACGCATGTCATAAGAGGAGACTAAGGAGGTTTGGGCTGAACTCGGATGCACTGTCCTAAACGTGAGAAGTCGATGCGTTTAGGGGCCTACCAAACCAATGTGCAACGTATACACGTTCTTGGCAAAGATCAAACATATCACAAAGGTGATTAAAATTGGTCGTAAAGAATGAACGCAAAGAAGAAGAAGGTGTTTTCAGTTAACATAAAAGTGTAGATCTTTCAAATTAACGAAAGTCATGGAAAGCAATGAAATGTGACCAATCTTTAAAGCGACAGCTTGTCCCTGCGATAAGCCTTGGGGATCTTTAAAGTGACGGTTTGTCCCTGTGATAAGCCTTGGGGATCTTTAAAGTGACGGTTTGTCCCTGCGATAAGACTTGGGGATCTTTAAAGCGACGACTCGTACGCAATCAGTTAAGAGATACCTTGTAGGTCACAATGTTATTATTCTTTGCTCCCCTTGCGAGCCCTGGAAACACACCGATACAGTATAACTCTTCTTCTTCTTCATTCTCACTGGATTGGGATTTCGGATTCTCTATCATAAGGCAGACGTCTGCCTCAGATTATCAGCCCCGCCATACAGTTTGTCTTCTGTGTTCTCACTATATTGGGATTTCGGATTCTCTAATAAAGGCAGCCATCTGCCTCAGATTATCAGCCGCGCCATACAGTTTGTCTTGGACGCTAGTGTGAGTGGGCCACATTTCTTCTCAAGTCTGTATACTGGGGGCAATTCTGTAGGATATAATTCCTATGCTTTCTGCTTTTGCTTCCCCGTTTGTGTCAACCTCTTCCCACAGTAAGTTTTGGCCACCCACGTGATGGTAGGTCTGACATTCTTACTGCGTGGCTAAATCTCCGAGACAGATTGGTGACCGTAGAATCCGTTATCCCATTTCTCATTGTGAGGGTCGTTGCACCATGTTATGCACCTTACGGCCTGGTACATCCGTTTTCTGCAAGCATTTGTTTCGGGTTAGCATTCCCTAGCAGACACACGCATCCGATTTCAGCCAAACCTCCCTAGTCGCCTCTTACGACATGCGGGCAGGTAACAGTGGTTCTATTCTTTACACCCCAAATTTGGGCCCCCGTAACCACTCGGGTGAGTATAACTCAATATATGTGATAATATAACATTTAGTGTTTTATTTCTAACATCTTATCAATAATACACCTGTACAAATGAGTGTCACTTGATATATCGTTATACCTGAAGTCCAAGCAATTGTTGCGTGCTGTGGGAAGAGAGATAAACACCAAATGTGGGTATAATTACATATAAATACATCTTATAATTGATTGTTAAATATGCAATAGCAAAACACGTAAAAACAAAGTACTGTGGTTTCACAAAATACAATAACAATACAAAGAAATGTTTCGACCAAACGGTCTTTATCAAGCAAAGGATACAGCAGAAGTGAAGAAATTCGCCGGTGGTTACCGAAAATCTGGCCAACAATGGCGGAATGCGGGAGAGCCATTCAGAGTCAGAACTGTGGATTCTGAACACGACTTTGCTAGCGCATTCCCGCCATGTTTGGTCGGGTATTTTCCGGTTTCGTTTGCCGAGCTACTGAGTTAGTACTTGAGCAACGCTGTGAGCTGTGACTGTTACATGGAATGCTTTTGCTGTGTCAACCGTGCGTTTGTTGTGTGTATTCAGAAAATGGCGGACAGCGGTTATGACGAACAAGCTCAATCTGCCGTATGCAGTTATATTGTGAGTGCAGAAAACTGGATTTTGTCATGATTGATGTTCCCTTCGACAAGAATTGCAATTCAAGTGATGAACAGTTTTGTGTTGCTACATTTGCTACGGCCATATGCATTTTATGCGGTGCAGGTTGCTTTTTGTGGCGGTACGCGGGTGTTTAATTCTGGAATTAGTTCACACAGGAAACTTTTCACAGGTGTTAGCATTTCGTGTGATATTCATTGGCACAGGAACGGAGCAATTATGGGGTGACCCGTTTCAGTGAAGTTGGAACCGTACTTATGAACTATGAGCATTTGCTTTTTGCACTCTAGCCTCTCTCTCTCTATCCAGAACAAATGTATAAAGGGTTAATATGTCGAAAATAGATCGTCTATTTTGTAGTTACAGATGGTTAATTGGCAAGTGCTTTACTGTGATAACTTCTGTGTTTGTGCTCGTCTCTCTTGCCTTTCAGGTCATCCCTAAGACTTTTACTTTCCGTGTTGTGTCCAATCTAAAAGTATGTATGAAGTGTCCTCTCATTTATGCCTAGCTTGGGCAGCTTACATGGGAATGTGCTGTGCCCATTTGGCACAAAACCAACTCTCTACCCTACTGTTTCATTCAAAGAAAAGACAAAGTCCATACACTTGGAATCAAGCAGGGGATGCCAGAATATGGAATGTAATACACACACAACCATCATCTGCCTTAGGGTTCTCCCTCTGGATTTGTGGTCGAGGTTTACTCCTCTAACCTTCTGCATAATTATGCTGACACACAAGGCAGTAGGGATTTTTATCAGGGTTCAATCTCTAGTCTTTACCTCTCCCGAGCCTACCTCGACAACACAGCAGGTTTAACAGTTGCAGATGGTACTGTCTAATGTCATATGGTAGCAGATAAAACATCTGATCTGACATCTAGATAATAGTGGCATGCTTACTATATATGTTATGTATGTTATCGGCAAAGAGAAGAAGAGGAAGACCACGGAAAAGATGGATTCAGGATGTAACTGATGCTTTGAACATGACGGCTGCAGAGGTGGGACATCTGTTCCATGAGAGAGAAATTCTGGAGGACTGTTGGGGTGGCAAAGTTCTGTTTAGTACAAGCTATTTGATGATAATATTTGTCAAAATAATGTTTATCATTATTTTCTGAAACTGAATAAAGTAATTAGTTTAAAGGGTTTTAAAGCCGAAGGATTGACTTCATTGCACCGGGTTTTACCCCATATGGCTCGGTCCCTCTCCGCAGAAATGGCACGCCACCTGCTGAGAGTATTGCACAAAGTACAAACTCTGTAGCTCCAGCAACTCCCCTTCTTCTTCTTTGTGTTCGTTCTTTACGATCAATTTAAATCACTCTTTGTGATATGTTTGATCTTTGCCAAGAACGTGTATACGTTGCACATTGGTTTGGTAGGCCCCTAAACGCATAGACTTTTACACATTTAGGACATGTGTATCTGATTTCAGCCTAACCTCCTTAGTTGCCTCTTACGACATGCGTGGCAGGTAACAGTGGTTCTATTCTTTACACCCCAAATTTGGGCACGGTAACCACTCGGGTGCTCCAGCAACAATCCTTGGGATCTCTGGGAAAAACTGCACTCGTGAACAGAAGGCTGCGGTCCAGATTCGAACCCACGACCTTCGACTCGCAAGGCAAAGTGGCTTAACCACAGAGTTTATGGTATTGAATGTGGGACAACGACGGGTGGAAAATAAGGGGTAGAAGGTGGCGATGGATAGAACACACACTGAGGAGATCCGCTGAGAGGATCACAAGACAGGCCCCCCCGATGAAAACCACAGGGTGATAGAGGTAAGGGAAGACTAAAGAACACCTGGGAGTTGAAGATGGAATGCAAGAAAATGGGGAGAGATCTGGAAAAGATGGCGTCTGATAGGGGAGGGTCTTGGAAGGCTGTGATTGCGGACATATGCTTCCCTAGGGGTGAAGAAGAAGATGATACTGAATAAAATAATGAGTTTCTAATAATGAAGAAATTAATGAGTTACTGAATAATGAGATGTCTGTTGAGTTCATGAGACAATGATAAGCGTTTTGAGTGGTTTTCACTGACACAGAAACGGAGCAATTATGGGGCAATCTGTAGCTGTGGCCTAGTAACTATGGCTACCTAACACAAACATTCTTGTTGATTTCCAACTGAACTGTCACAGATGTTTACGAAGTAAGCTCTAACATGGAGCCAATTTTAAAATGCAAACATGTCACCATGAACATAAAAAGAGTATTGTTCAACTTAATATTTTTGTCCCCACAATATGCTATCGGTGCCAAACTTGGACGCTGACATCAATTGATAGAAGAAAACTAGTCATGACAGAGATGAAGTGTCTACGCAGAATGCTGGGATTATCAACAAGAGAACGGTTTAGAAATTAAGACATCAGGTAGGTACAACATCAGTATTGAACTTCATCAAGAAACAACAAATTAAATCGCTCGGCCATTTAAGCAGATTACCAACAGACAGTGTGCCTCAAAGAGTAATGTTACTCCGATACAGTGGATGCGAAGCAAAACGTCAGCCATGCAAAAGGTGGACCTCAGAGAAAACAGAGGCAACGAAACACACTGTTTATGAAGTGCACACAAAAGCATGTTCTAGTAATCTCTACTTATTCTGAAGCTGTGGCGCAAAACAGGAAGAAAGAAGACTATTACATGGGATGTACATTTTATTATATGTCTCCAATAGGAATAGAAGCTTGATCTCACCTACATTGAGATGAGGAATCAGTGAAAATTAGTCTGAGTGCTGTTCATTGGATGTGAACCAAATGCTGTTGAAGCAAGAGACGAGCACTGTACATCAACGACACCCCTTCCCTCCGATTCCCAAAGAAAACTCCACTTACAGATACTAAAGGGTTTTAAAGCCGAAGGATAGCCCGCCTGCCCAACGTGCTCGTAGCGTGTTGGACTGCGGGTGACTAGCCCTCTGTGTGTACGGATTCAATTCCGCAGGCTGGCAGAAAAGCCACAGGTTCCCAAGATTCACGGTGCTCGTGGCACCGAACCGAAGGTTACGATGTCCATGACACCGAGCCGAAGAGCTGAAAGCTCAAGCGCTTCTGGATCGGGAAAAATAAAAAAAGCTGAAGGATTGACTTAATTGCACCAGGTTTTACCCCATATAGCTCGGCCCTCTCCATGAAATGGCACTCCACCTGCCGAGAGTATTTCACAAAGCGTGAACTTTATAGCTCCTGCAACAATTATAGGGATCTCTGGAAAAAATGCACCCATGAACAGAACGACACAGTCCAGATTTAAACCTATAACTTTTGGATTGCAAGGCAAAGACTTAACCATTTAGTCACAGAGACTCTCAAAACCAGATTTACAGACACACAAAAACTAAATACAAAACTAAAAAATCATTTAGTTTAAAAACACTGCAAGAATAAATAAGAAGAGAAATGTCAAAATATGAAATATAACAAAACAGATCTCAACAGAACAAAATTATATTATTAAAATAATTGTTGTAACTGGGATGTATAAAAAGATAGTTACTTGAGTAAATAGTCGTAATAGTTATACGGTTCTTCTTCTGAAATATTTCAACATTAACTAGATCAATTATAGAGAATATTGCAGTAAATACTGTTATTGGTTACTAAACTGACAAAAACAGAAAACCACGACACTGGGCAACAACCGGTAGCAGTGTGACGACAAAAGAAGAAGAAGAAACTGACGTCATTTCACTCTGGGCAGAACCATAGGTGCTCAGTCTCTCCCAACAGATACCAAAGGGTATGCATATGGATGGTTCCTGTGACTCACTGGTTAAACACACTCCTCATTTTGTCCATCAGACATTCAGTTCTACTTGTACAACGGGTAACTCCAAACTGCTCAAATCGCTGGATTGGCTCTGCTCGTGTGGTGCCGGGGCCCGCAAAAGAAGCAAAAATAGTAACACTGCGACCTACAATGCATGTCGTAAGAGGTGAGTAATGTAGGACCTAGGGATGCTACCCTAGTAAATAAAAAAGCAGCGAAGAAAAAGGATGTGCTGGCCTACTTGTAGGCGCATAACTGGCACAATGTACAATCGCTCCTAGGCTCAGATCACATATAAATCACACAGAGTGGTTGACAGGTGGTTGATATGGAGAGTTCGAAGAAGATGGATCGACTAAACATCTATTTTAGTGTCATCATCCAACATACAGTCGTGAAGAAACCGAAGAACATCCCCCTTATCCATTTTCAATTCTCTGATAATCACTAGGCATGAAGAAACAATTATTAAGAGAAATAAAATTCAGACAAGTAAAGTATTTTGGGCACATAAAAGGCATGACACCATGATAAAACATTTACTAGAGGGGAAAGTTGAGGGAGAAGAGCAAGAGGAAGACCGAGAGATAAGTGGGAGGAAACTTTAAGAAATGGACAGGTTACAGTCTGGCAGTGTGCAACACCAAGGCGAAAGACAGAGGATGCTGAGATTCATTGCAGCCAACCTTCGATGTGGAACGGCACCTGATGATGATGATGATGATGATAATCACTGCTGTTGATGCAAGCATGTCCGCTCTTCCATTGCCGCAAACACCCGTATAATAGATTCACATAAGTATCTAGAGGTTGGAAACCTCTATAGATGACACCCACTCATACCAAAACCTGCCCTTTTGTATCTTGTGAAGCATCGACTGAGGGTCAGATACAACAACGGTCAGATACAACAACGGCCCAGAGAGCCAAGTATGCACCAATTATGACATATGATAAGAATGAAGTACAGTAGTTTTATCAAGGACATTGTTCATTTGAGAATCATCTTCATCAGACATGTCCATAATTGCTCTGATCTCCTCCTAAGAAGGTATTTTATTGTGTTTAGACTAACAACTCCCCTTCTGTGTTAGTTCTTCCTCTTCTTGGAACGCTCCATATCGAGCGCTTGTTAAGCCACTCTGTGTGATTTGTAACTGATCAGAATCTAAGAGAGATTGTACGTTGTGCCAGTTATGCTCCTACAAGTAGACCATCACATCCGATTTCTGCAATGCATGGGTATTTACATGGGTATCTTCCATATGCTAGCGAGAGTTGGGAAATGTTGTATCAATCTTAACATATGCCAGCGAGAGTTGGGAAATGTTGTATCAATCCTAACATATGCCAGCGAGAGTTGGGAAATGACTAAAGATATAGAAAGAAAGTTGAATGCATTTGAAAATAGATGTCTGCGAAAAATAATGAATATAAAATGGAACGATTTCAGGAGAAGTGATGAAATCAGAGACATGTCTGGTCAACCACTAGTGACAACTGTTATAAGAAAGAGAAGATGGAGATATGTTGGGCACACCTTGAGGAGAAATGATCAACGAATATCAAAGCAGGCATTGAAGTGGGATGCAAAGGGTTCAAGAAAGAGAGGTTGACATAAGGAGACCCTGAAACGAACTTTGCTGAGAGAGGCAGGAAATATCGGTCTCAGTTCCATGGAGGAGATTGAGCGAGTTGCCCAGGATAGAGCGGTATGGAGAAATTACTTGCAGGCCCTATGTAACGATATAGGCATCGAGAGGAATTTATTATTAGTATCTTCCTTAGGTCCTACATTAGTCACCTCTTACGACATGCCTTGTAGATCACAGTGGTACTATTCTTTGCTCCCCTTGTGACACCACACAGGCGAAAGAGAACAGTAATGGAGGATGTGGTTTCTGGACCAAGATAACAGTGGCAAGAGAATATGAACTCCTTCATCATTCTAAGTCGATTTAATGGCTCGCAGTAATATTTTAAGGTAACACAAAGTCAATATTCTGGTTAATTCAGTATTCATTGCAACATAATGATCTCTGTAGCGTAGAGGTTAGGTACTGCTCTCGTACTAAAGGTACCAGGTTCGCTCCCTCGTGGAGCCCACCTGGATATTTTTCCAGAGATCCCTGATCTCAGTGTAGGTGAGATTGAGTTCCTAGTCCTATCGGAGATGGACAATAAAACGTAGGTCCTGTGTTCAATTTTAGCACATAAAAGAACCCTTCATCATCATCATCAAGGTGCGTATCCTTTATAGGACGTTGCTCTCTTTGCAGCACATCTGAAATTCACTCTGTCTCTTGCCAGTTCACCCACTTTTTCGATGGTCATGTTCATGGTTTCTTTAATATCTTGTAGCCATCTTCTTCTTGGTCAGCCTCTGCGTCCTGGGACCCTGCCCTCTAGTATTGTTCTTTCCAAGCCTTCGTGACGCTTGATGTGACCAAAGTATGTAATTTTTCTGTATAGTATGTTGTTTATCAGCCAATTCTCTTTAACATTTAGTTCTTTCAGGACATCAGTGTTCTTTCTTTTTCTGTCCATGGTATTCGTAGGATCTTTCTGTAGCATTTAGTTTCGAAGGACTGAATTTTCGTTCTTGTTTTTTGTGTAATAGTCCAAGATTTTGTGTAATAAAAGAACCCTTGGCAGTTCAAAATCAAGAACAGGCTGGAAAGCCGCTCTGATCAAAATTGATTACAAAACTTTACAAATAAAATTCTTACGAAACATATCTTCACCATCTTCAAAATAACATCGGGGACCTTAGCCGGTGCTACAGAGTTCGTGCACAGCTGCTGAGACTTTCCTGTGTAAAATAAGATCGGAGCACATATAGTTACTCACCAAAGTGCAATGATGACGGTCCTGTCAATCAATCAATCAACATTACAACATAAAAGCATCTAAAGGTAAAACAAAATGACAGAATTAAAGAAACATTGGAGGAGAAGAGAGAACATGCTAGACAAGTTTTTCAAGCAGGCTGTGTTAAGAGTGGCATTCAGCAAAGAACATACTACATGATTAGTAGTTATCTAATCTTAAGATGGCCGGGACACGTGTGCCGTATGAGCGATGATAGAATCCCAACGAACATTCTATATGGTCAACTCGCAACAGCATGGGCGCCCATTATTACGCTTCATTGACACCCGCAAGCGTGATCTAACTTCATGCGGCATTGACAAAGAACACTGGGAGCGGCTGGCCAAAGACAGGCAAGCATGGCGAGCTGCAGTGAGGGCGGCTCAAAAAGAAAGAAGAAAAACATCATCACATGAGGAGACAAAAGAGAGCGCAGAAGGCAGAGAGAACATCCTATGTATCAGCTCCAGCAGCAACTTACCCACAAGAACTGTGGCAAGGAGTGCCACTCCAGAATAGGCCATTACAGCCACAAGGAACGTTGTGATTCAGCGCAGAACATACTAATAATAATAGCCGTCCATCGCAAGCGATGATAACAACAATCTCAGACGTATACTGTTGCACCTCTCTGGTGTGTGCGGAGGTGACTGTAGAGTCCAATCCTAGAACAGAATCCCGACCACAGGTGGGGCATACATGATCAAGGTTAGACATGTGCGCGTTGTGTGCTCTGTCTTTTCGCGCTGCTCGTTTTCTCTGTGACTCAACAATACGATGATTCTCAGCTATTCGGGTTCCTCTTTTTGTTACAGCGCCACATTTGGCGATCTTGCGCAAGGATTCCCAGCACGTATTGTCTATATCGAAGCATTTCAGAGACACTTTAAGAGTGTCTTTAAAGCGTTTTCTGTCCACCAGCTAAACGTCTGCCCCTTCAAGTTCGCCATACATCAACTGTTTTGGGATGCGTTTATCAGGCATTCGAACAACGTGACCGACCCATCTCAGTTGGGCCTTCTGCAACAGGGTGTTGACGCTTGGGATCTTTGCTCTTGTGAGGACTTTGCTGTCTAGAATTTTGTCCTGCCAGTTTATTTTTAGTATTCTGCGTAGACAGCTTGTGTGGAAATGGTTTGATTTTCTTCCGTGTCTGCTATACACTGTCCATGTCTCGCTTGCGTACAGCAGCGTGGTTAGCACTATGGCCTGGTAAACTTTCAGCTTTGTGACTATGCTTATCCTCTTCCGTTCCCACACAGTGACACGTAACCTTCCGAACGCAGCACTGGCTTTGGATATCCTATTGTGGACCTCAGAATCTATGTTTGCCGATCTGGATAGGAGGCTGCCAAGGTAAGCAAAGTTGTCCGTTGACTGGAGACGCTGGTGTTTAATGTTGATGACTGGATCGTAATACTGTTCTCTAGGGCGGGCTGGAACATGACCTCTGTTTTTTGGTGTTAATGGTGAGGCCAAACTTATCACAGGCCATTGAGAACTTGTCCATGTAAGTCTGCATTTCTTCCTCGGAGTTGGTAGCGAGGGCACAGTCATCAGCAAACAACAGGTTTGAGATAGTTGATTCTTTTACCTTGGTGGAGGATTTTAACCTCCGAAGATTGAATAGGTTACCGTCTGTCCTGTATCTAATCTTTACCCCATGTTGTCGCCTTCCCAAAAGACATCCGTGAGCATGGCAGCAAACATCATGCTGAAGAGTGTTGGGGCCAGTACACAGCCCTGTTTGACGTTGGTGACATGGAAGGCTTCCGACAGCTTCCCTTCGTCAAGTACACATGCCATCATGCCCTCGTGAAACTGTTGGACGATCTTGATGAATTTCCTTGGGCATCCAAATTTTCCATGATCTTCCATAGATCCTCCCTGTTAACGTGAAGAAAGCCTTTGTCAGATCGACAAAGACCATATAGAGGTTACGGTGCTGCTCTTGGCATTTCTCCTGTAGTTGGCGAGCAGCAAATATCATGTCTGCTGTTCCACGACCTGCTCTGAAGCCACATTGGGTCTCAGGAGTAAGTCCTGTTCCAGGTGATCGATTAATCGATTGAGGAGGACTCTGGCCAGTATTTTGCCAGCGATTGACAGGAGGGAGATCCCCTGTGGTTATCGCAGGCCTGGCGGTTTCCTTTCCGCTTGTACAGGTGGACAATAGTGGCATCCTTTAATTCCTGTGGCACACGTTCGTTGCACCAAATGGATGTAAATAACTCTGTCAATTTTAGCATCAACGTGGGCCCTCCTTCTTTGTAGACTTCGGTTGGTATTGAGTCCGCACCCGGTGCCTTCCCGCTGGACATCTGGCTTGTTGCCTTCTTGACCTCTGCTAAGGTATGTGGAATATCAAGCTTGGCATTGATTGGGACCTGGGGCATGCGCTCTATGGCTTTATAACATATAGTGGATGGATGGTTGAGGACAGAACGGAAGTGTTCTGCCCAGCGATTTAGTATCTGAGGCTTGTCAATTAGTAGCCTTGCTCCATCTGCATCGAGTATGGGAGTGGGGTGAGATTGTTGAGGGCCGTAAACAGTTTTTAGGGCATCGTAGAAGCGTTTGAAATCATGTCTGTCTGCATATATCTGGATTTCATCAGATATTTTGCTTAGCCATGCGTCTTGTAATTTCCTGATTCTCTCTTGAGCCCTTCTACGAGCATCCAGGAAAGCTGTTTTTTTTGGATGATGATGATGGGTCATTTTGATAGGCTCTGTATGTCTCATGTTTCGTGAGAAGAATAGACTTGATTTCTTCGTCATTTTCGTCAAACCAGTCGTGGCTCTTGCGTACAGAGTGTCCTATGAGCTCAGAGGTAGATAGGTACACATAGGTACACATAGGCAGAACATACTACGTGACGCAAGACCTATTGTCTCCTGAGATAAAGAGTCCAATGATTAATCTTAATATTTTATTAGAAACAACTAACCTTCGACCTCGCTTTTGGCCAGCCAACCATGCTTTGAATGGCTCCACACACAAGCCTCCTAGAACAATCTGCATAGGGTTGTAGATTAGCAATGGTATAGAGAAGATACTGATGTCTGGGTTGCCCTCAAAGATAATCTCAATAATGGGAATACCTGTACCCAAACATTTACAATTTATTAAAGAATTTAGAGAAAATATTCTACCTTATGATTTGAATTCATTAGAAAGGTTAAAAAATGAATTTAGTGTGTGTTGGCACTCTGGTGGCTGCCTTATGCATTTAATGTGTGTGCAGGCTGCTGGTTTATGTCGGGACTTTGGTTTCTTTCACTAGTTCGCATGAAAAAATTATAAATATTTTGAGTTGTGTTTGCTTGTGCAGGAATGGATCAATTATGGGGCAACCCGGTGCCGTAAAGTTAAAAAGACTAACTGATATGGTCTTTTTTGTCTTTACAGACAGTCAATTGGCAAGTGTTTACTGTGACAACTTTTGAGTTTGTGCTTGTCTCTCTTGTCTTTACAGACAGTCAATTGGCAAGTGCTTTACTGTGTCAACTGTGAGTACTGTGCAGTACTCTTGTAGGGTGACATGTCAATGCTGCGGAGAGGGATCAAGACATACAAATGAAGACAAAGAAAATCCTGGATTGACAACATTAAGAGCTTGGTCAGGATATAACTTCACATTTGTTTGAAAATTTGAAGACAGGGAAGGTGAGCTTTTTGTGCTGATGTCTCCACTATGAGAGTAATGGGTTACCATTCTTATTATTCTATTATACATGTGCGGAGCTCATGGGATTTCATTGCTCAAGTCAGAGAGGATGTTGTGAAGGAAGACAGTCGTGGTTTTGTTGTGACTACAAGCGGTCTTACTATAGAAATCATGGCAGTAACTAAAGCGATAGTCTGGTTGGAGTCAGACTGTTATCCAGGCATGTTTTCTGAGTGACTCAATGTGTATGCTCCGGAAGATTGAAACAGGATGGCCTCGGAAACAATGGTTGAAGCCGCTGAGGAGGTCTAGGTTGACAAATATCAGTTTTACGTTTGTGCCAGGGCATGCAAGGGTAAGGGAAATAAACACGCAGATATGCTTGCAGGTATGGCTGCTGTAAAATGTGGGCGAACAATGGACCAGGCAGATATTCTAAATTCCCTAAGGGACATTAAAATGGTACATGAAAATGATTCAAGTAATAATGGTGAATCTACAACCCTAACCAGGCTTGTCGAATTCCAAGTCAAGTGTGGTGTAGCTAGACAAGAAGGCTATGCTGGTAGCCACAGAAGAATAGTAAACCAACAAAGAACTTGGGTCGCTAGTCATCACACGCTGAGAGACATACTGAGGAGATCGGAGCACTTATCGACTAATTGGTTCGATGTTCAGTGATGATGATCCAAAGACTAAAATAAACAAAACTATTATTATACTACTCTGTCCCTTGCCACAGAAATAGCAAGCTACTGGCCCAGAGTATTGCACAAAATGGAAGCACACTTAATGAGGACTGTGGTGCCTTCGAGAGAACATCGAGCTTGACTACGGAGATCACCGCTGCCCCCAGAGCTTTCGTGGGTGGCTGAGCAACAGGTCAATTATCATATCCGACTTGATGAACATGCTTCAAAGGATTGAATCTAGAAGTCTGCGTGTGGAATGGGTGGACAGCATTCATAAGTCACATCTCAAGACAATGACTTGGTTATATACACCTTGACATGCTGGAGTGCAGGGTAACGAGCGTGCTGACTTTCTTGCGAACAATGCCCCAATTCAAGCGGGCAGAAGAATGGACAGAGCCGATATCAATGTTGTACGCTCTCATTTATGTGATATGAGCAAGTCCTAGACACTGGAACGACTGTGAGAATTAGGAATTAAGTTTGGACATGCCAGACAGTGTCGTCTTCATGATAGAGAAGAAAGATATACTAATCAACTTCTCATGGGTACTGTGAGCAAGTGGGCTTTGGGATGGCTGCTGAAGTGGAGGATGGAGCACTCATGGAAATGCCCAATGTGTCATGACATCGATCGCATAACATCTTCTACTTCTTCTTACGCCCCATATCAACCACTTGTTAAACCACTCTTTGTGATCTGAGCCTAAGAGTGATTGTACATTATGCGAGTTATGCGCCTACAAATAGGCCCGTAGATCCAATTTCTGTGATGCTTTTTATTTACTAAGGTAGCTTCCCTAGACCCTACCTCAGTCGCCTCTTACGACATGCCTTGTAGGTTGCAGTGTTACTATACTTTGCTCCCCTTGCAACACACTGGCAATAACAACATAACATAAACTCTGTAACTCCAGCAACAATCCTAGAAAAACGCAGTTGTAAACCAAACAGGACAGCCTAGGTTCAATCCCCCAACCTTCAGAATGCAGAACAAGCAGTTTGACCACTATGGATAACTAGTATATTTGTTTTATTGAGCTCCTTACCTAATGTTAGAGACTTGTGAGTACCACAAAAAGTGATTGCGACAGAATCATCACAATTAAATCCAAACATCGAGCTGGAACTTATCCCCAATAGCAGTGCCATGATGCACAATTGGAAACATGTAACTAAAAAACAAATAAGAATACAATAAAATGGTTACTTGTTTGATAGAGTTTAAGTAGATTAATGAAATTCTTCGTCTTCTTCAGCGTACAACTCGTTTTATAGAGTTTAAGTAGATTAATGAAATTCTTCGTCTTCTTCAGCGTACAACTCGTTTTATAGAGTTTAAGTAGATTAATGAAATTCTTCGTCTTCTTCAGCGTACAACTCGTTTTATAGAGTTTAAGTAGATTAATGAAATTCTTCGTCTTCTTCAGCGTACAACTCGTTTTATAGAGTTTAAGTAGATTAATGAAATTTTGATAACAATCACACAAGCCAAGAACAGCAAGACAAACGAACAACTGGAAGTCAGTTGACGAAAGAAGAGAGGTGATCTGTTTCTTCAGCTATCTCTGGTCATGCGCTTAATTTACTGTGGACAGCAACCTGGGCAGTCAGCTTCAGGTCTGTTAGGTTTCCCCAAAGCTTAGTTTTCAGATCGACTAGGTGTGGCCACAAGTTGCTTCTCAGCTCGCCAAGGAGGGGGCAGTCTTGCAGGATATGAAACGGTGTCTGTTCCGCCTGCTGACACTGGCAGAAAGCTGTTTGACTTATTCCTAGTCTATATAAATGTTTGTTGAGTTTGCAGTGTCTGGTGTCCCGCCTGCTGACACTTGCAGAGAGCTATTTGACTTATTCCTAGTCTATATAAGTGTTTGTTGAGTCTGCAGTGTCCCGCCTGCTGACACTGGCAGAGAGCTATTTGACTTATTCCTAGTCTATATAAGTGTTTGTTGAGTCTGCAGTGTCCCGCCTGCTGACACTGACAGAGAGCTGTTTGACTTATTCCTAGTCTATATAAGTGTTTGTTAAGTCTGTAGTGTCCGGTGTCCCGCCTGCTGACACTGACAGAGAGCTGTTTGACTTATTCCTAGTCTATATAAGTGTTTGTTGAGTCTGTAGTGTCCGGTGCCCCGCCTGCTGACACTGACAGAGAGCTGTTTGACTTATTCCTAGTCTATATAAGTGTTTGTTGAGTCTGCAGTGTCTGGTGTCCCGCCTGCTGACACTGGCAGAGAGCTATTTGATTTATTCCTAGTCTATATAAGTGTTTGTTGAGTCTGCAGTGTCCCGCCTGCTGACACTGACAGAGAGCTATTTGACTTATTCCTAGTCTATATAAGTGTTTGTTGAGTCTGCAGTGTCCAGTGTCCTGCTTTCTGACACTGGCAGAGAGCTGTTTAACTTATTCCTAGTTTATATAAATGTTTGTTGAGTCTCCAGTGTCTGGTGAGCAAGACAAAAGAATACAATAGAAAGGGTTATTCTAAGTTTCAGTAAAAAGGAAAAAAGGGAACCCTTTCATACCTTGTGGTACATAGGGCAATACAGTGTTATTCCTGTATTTTTCATTGACCGTCGGCACACGATGGCTGATGTGGTCAGCATCACGCCGGCCGCCTTTACTTTCCCAGAGCATATATGGTACCCAGTTGAGGCTGGGTCGACCTGAGAGCCGTCGGGGTCGGGAAAATTCCACGCCACTGCGGAGTTGAACCCAGACCACCAGCCTTGAGAAGCGAGTTCACTAACAATTACGCTACGCGCTCTCTTATGTGTCAATTGGTTTTAGTAGATTCATGAAATTCAACAACACAATTTATTTTGAGGCAAAATGTAAAATCATGACATATCGTTTACAAGGCCTCACCATCAATCACGTTAAAACGAGTTGTCGATTTTCTAGACACAACTTAAATGTTCAGTAGTTTGTCATTGCTTTTTGAACTGTGAGGTCTATCTTTACGGTTGGTAAAAATCGACAGGAACGAATTTGCTTCCAAACTGCCTGCCACGGAGTATGAACCAGGTACTTTTGGGTTGTGATTTTTTTTTTTTCCGATCCAGAAGCACTTGAGCTGAAAGCTCTTCGCTCGGTGTCATGGACATCGTAACCCTTCGGTTCGGTGCCACGAACACCGTAAATCTGGGAACCTGTAGCTTTTCTGCCAGTACGCGGAGTTGAACCCGCACTTACAGAGGACTTGTCACCCGTAGTCCAAAGCGCTACGAACACGCTGGGCACGCGGGCTTGGGTTGTGATCAAGCTCACTACCACTTAAGCTACAGACTCCCACGAACATACAACTTAAGGGGGGATTCGGTAGTATGGGGATCAAGAAGCTATTTTCATTGGGTCTGGTGGGTAACAAACATACAATTTAGTGACAATGCTACAGATACAAACTTACTGAGAACAATGGTGGATATGAATGAAAGTGTGTCAATATTGGAATCTGTTCTTGAAAATGTGGCGCAGAATGTTGTGTAGATGATAAACAGTATCAACACTCTGAAACACAATCAAGGTATAATTAGATGGTTAGTAACAAGAACGGAGACACGATGAAAGAAATAAACTCTCGTATTGCTATAGCAGCTAGTGCCTTCACTAAGTTAACAAATATCTGGCAATCTCAAGACCTTAGTATATGTACAAAAGTTAAATTATTTAGGTCATGTGTGATTCCTGTACTGACCTACGTTGTGAAAGTTGGAAATCAACAAAGAAAATTGATAAGAAACTGGACAGCTTTGAGAATAAATGTCTCCAAAAACTATTAAAAGTAAAATGGAGTGATTTGTTTCTAACAACACAGTGAGAGATAGAACACACCAACAACCCATATCAAATATTATAAGAAACGAAGGTGGAAATATTTAGGTCATGTTCTTAGATCAGACAAAAGAGACTAAATCGACAAGTCCTTATGTGGTCACCAGTTGGGAAAATAAAACGAGGAAGACCAAAGACCACTCTTGAAGAACCATCCAACAAGAAAGTAAACTATTGGGTTGTAAAACCATACAAGATCTCCAACTGCTAGCAAGAACCGCATCACATGGAGATCTAAAACCTCTGCCCTATGTGCCGCCTTTGGCACGAAAGGAACAAACTAACAAGACTATAAAAATAAATAGAAGTCTGCGAAAAATAATGAATATAAAATGGAACGAATTCAGTAGAAGTGATGAAATCAGAGAAATGTCTGATCAACCACTAGTAATAACTGTTATAAGAGGGAGAAGATGTTGGGCATACCTTGAGAATAAATGATCAAAGAATAACAAAACAGGCATTAAAGTGGGAAGCAAAGGTTCAAGAAAGAGAGAACTAGAAAACTCAGAAAGAACTTTGCTGAGAGGCAAGAAATATCAATCTCTTCCATGGAATTAAGTTTGATATTTCTTGCCTCTCAGCAAAATTCGTTTCTGAGTTTTCCTAGGAGTTCTAAGAAATACAAGGAAGACTGCAGTAAAACTATTTAGAAATGACGAAACACGTAAAAACAAAGTACTGTAGTTTTACAAAATATAAAAACAATAACAATACACACAACGTTTTCATTTTAGATCTGTTAGGAACTTGTTGTTTGACTTTACATGTTTTTTTGTTGTGCGAGTAGTGAAATTCTTCATCTCTCTTGTATCCTTTGCTTGATAAAGGCCTTTTGGTTGAAACGCTGCTGTGTGTTGTTTTTGTATTTTGTAAAACTACAGTACATTGTTTTTACGTGTTTCGCTATTGGAAGAGATTGAGCGAGTTGTCCAAGACAGAGCGGTATAAAGAAATTACTTGCAGGCCCTATGTAACGTATAATGGTATGACAGGAATATATATATACTAGCAGTTTACCCGTTCTTCGCACAGGGGTTTAGTTTAAATCTAAACTACTTTTAAAGTTAATTTGTTATCCTATTTCGCTGATCTTCCAAGCTCACATAAACTGTAGTTCATTCCGATAGCCAGTAAAACCTGATACAATTGAATTTCCGTAAAAGTTGAAAAATAATAATTGACAAATTAAATTTATTCAGATTATTAACTTCTCGATGTGTTTAAAAATAAATTGTTTTTTAAAAATTGGGCAAGCGTGAGATTGAACATGTTGTCTTTAGGATAGCAGTCGAGCATCTTATGCATTCGTCTAAAGAACTTACATGTTGAAATACCAATAAATGTGTTAGTATTTGTGTGATGTGTGAAAGACGTCACCGGGCTATAACAACATGATCATTTTGCGCATCATGTGACCGGCAACGTCGTGAAATCATGGATATACGCTTTCGGTGATTTCTATGCAGAAAGACCATGTGCGTTAAGTTGGGGATATGGTTATAGAAACGTACAAAAAGTCTAGTTTGATACTTTTTCCCTCTTCGTATCCATGAAAGCCACCTTCTTGTCAAATTTCAAGTCCATAGGATGTCCAGGTATCTTCAAACAATTGGGACAGACATACAATTTCATTGATCTTTGTCTTATATATATAAGATATATATATATATATATATATATATATATATATATATATATATATATATATAAAAACAGAGCGGTATGGAAAAATTACTTGCAGGCCCTATGTAACATATAAAGAGACGAGAGGAATATTTATATGCCAAGGGTGAAAACAAGCTAGAGATAAAGAGAGATTATTACACTCTAAATAAAAGATAAATATAAAACCAAAGAGATATCTTACTGGCCCGTTGTGCTATAAGGTAATTGCTGACGCTGTAGCCACCTGTACCAGTTGTTGCGGATAAGTTGACCAATGACCAGTGGAGCAACCACAGTCATAAACAATTGCTGGAAGATTTTTTCTGTTGGTACTTCAACTTCTGATGAGCTGAGCTGAAAAATAAAAAAATATACAAGTTACCATGAATAGAAAAAAAAAAGAACACTGATATCCTGAAAGAACTAAATGTTAAAGAGAATTGGCTGATAAACAACATCCTATACAGAAAAATTAAATATTTTGGTCACATCAAGCGTCACGATGGCCTGGAAAGAACAATATTAGAGGGCAGGGTCCCAGGACGCAGAGGCAGACCAAGAAGATGGCTACAGGATATTAAAGAAACCATGAATATGACCATCGACAAAGTGGGTGAACTGGCTAGAGACAGAGTGAATTTCAGATGTGCTTCAAGGAGCGCAACGTCATGTAAAGGATACGCATCTTGATGACGACAAGTTACCAGACTTCATTATCTTTGTTTATCTTCTTCTTATTTCTTTCTTCTCTCTAATCCTGTTTTACCTCACAGTGTTAGGATAAGAAGAGATTTATAGAATGGGCTTTTGTGTGTGCATCATAAATAGATATCTGATGATGATGCTCGTCCATCACGGGTGAGATGATGACCATACAATTTTCATCCAAGGAATGTAGTTGCGTTATGTTTGTCTGTGTGTGCGTAGATGACTAGTGAGTCCGATACGGGCTTGAAATGTTCGTGTACAGTGTGGGTAAGGTATACTTGCACGTGGGGGGTTTTACTGCCTTTCTATTTTGACGTTTTTGTTCCATAGGTGCTGTTCTACCTGCCTCGCAGGCCGAGGAACCTTGTCGAAGAAGTGTGCACCAGGCTGATCTGTCTTGAGCAACATTCTCCCAGTTGTTGATATCTATGCCAAAGGATTTAATTGAGTTCTTGAGTGTGTCTTTGAATCGCTTTTTCTAAATAGATATCAGAGTTATGAGGACTATCATCACACTATGCATGAATTCACTACCAATGGCACTGCGAGCGAATACTCCAGTGATATATATGGAACCAATACTTATGTAGGTCTAAGCTGATGAAGATCACTTTTATTTTTGTGCCAGGGCATGCAGGTGTAAGGGGAATGAACGTGCGGATAGGCTTGCAGGTATGGATGTTGTACAAAGCGGACGAGCAATGGACCAGGCTGATATTATAAATTCCTTAAGGGAGAGAGGATGTGTACATGATTCACGTAATAGCGGTGAATCTACAACTCTAACCAGACTGCAAGAACTCAAAGTTAAGTGTGGTGTAGCTCGACAAGAACGCTATGCTGGCAGACAAAGAAGAATGGTAAACCTAACAAAGAACCGGTGTCGTTAGTCGCCATACGCTGAGGGAAATACTGAGGGAGAGATCGGAGCACTTATGGACTAATTTGTTCGACGTGCAATGATGGTGATCCGACGACTAAACTAAACTTATGTATGGCAGCAAATCATGGACAATTAACAAACAATCAATAAGATATTTGGAAGCCACAGAGATGTGGTTTTACAGAAGAATGCTTAAAATTCCATGGACAGCGAAGAAAACAAATGATGAGGTTTTAAATCAGGCATGCATACAAAGAAACCTTATCAAAATAATAAGAATCCGACAATCAAGGTTTTCGGGCATATAATGGAAAAGAAGGTTTAGAACATTTGGTAACAAATAAAATTTAGGAAGGAGAGATTGTGGAAGGCAGAGGGAGAAGATGTTGGATGATCTGACATCGTGATTCAAAAAAAAGATCTACGTCAGAACTGATTAACTGCACCAAGGTGAGAGAGTTGTGGAGAGACATGATCACTCTTAAAGTGTCTCTAAAATGCTTCGATATAGACGCCACATGATGGGAATTCCTCTTGGCGCAAGATCACCAAATGTGGCGCTGCAACAACACAAGAGGAGCTGGCATATCTGAGAATCGTCATTCCTTTGAGGCGCTGAGAAAGCGAGCTGCGCAAAATTACACAACACCCAAATGTCTAACCAGGACGATGCCCCACCTGTGGTAGGGGATTGTGTTCAAGGATTGGAATATACAATCACATCCGTACACACCAGAGAGGTGCAGCAGCACACGTCTGAGGCTGTTGCCATCATCACTTACAATGAACACTATTATGAATTTGGCCAAAAATGTATTTTTGTTGTTGTTGATCCAGAAGCACTTGAGCTGAAAGCTCTTCGGCTCGGTGTCATGGACATCGTGACCCTTCGGTTCGGTGCCACGAACACCGTAAATCTGGGGAACCTATACATTTACCACCAGTGTGTTGGGGCTCTCAAGGGGAGCAAAGAATAGTAGCACTGCTACCTACAAGGCATGTCATAAGAGGTGCATGAGGTAGGGGCCTAGGGAAGCTAATCTAATAAATAAAAAGCGTCACAGAAATCAGATGTGCTGGCCTACTTGTAGGTGCATAACTGGCACAACATACAATTATTCTTAGGCTAGGATCACATACAAATCACAAAGAGTGGTTAACAAGTGATCAATATGGAGCATTAGAAGAAAAAGATTTGTACTTACAAGCAATAAGATCAGCATCGGAGTAACAAATATACCCTGACAAAAAAGAAATAAAATGAACGATTAATTTATTAAAATGTATTCGAGATAAAATGTGGGACTTTACATCATCATCAGGTGCCGGCTGGCGTAGATGATCATGGATCTCCACAAATCTCTGTCATTGGTGTTTGCTATCATCTCAGATGTTGACACTCTACCATGCCATGAAGTCAGGTATCCAAAATTTTCTATCTCTGTCTTCCTCTGTCTTCCTACAATCGATTTTACCAGTTGCTACAATGTGTTCTAAACCTCCCTTCCTCATCACATGCCCAAAAAATGATGAATGCCTCTTTCTTATATTGATGATAAGTTTTCTCTGTGTCTTGATCTCATTCAATACCTCAACATTAGTTATTTTAGCAGTCCATGGGATTCTCATTATTCTTCTGTAAAACCACATTTCTGTGGTGTGCAGAGATTTTCGATCTGTGTGTTCATTGTCCATGACTCGCATCCATATGTCAGGACTTTACATACACTTTATAAAAGCATATAGGTGAGAGTCATGGACAATAGACAAAAATATCAAAAAATCTCTGAGGGTCACAGAAATGTGGTTTTACAGAAGAATGATGAGAATTCCCATGGACGGCAAATATTACTAATGTGGAGGTGTTGAATGATAAAGCTTATTATCGACCGAGTGGTTACCGGGGCCCAAATAAGGGTGTAAAGAATAGAACCACTGTTACCTGCCATGCTTGCCGTAAGAGTCGACTAAGGAGGTTGGTAGTGGGGCTAGATACCCACACCATAAAAAAACTAGATGGCTACAGAACGGAGTGCAAACCGAGTAAACGCTGACTGAAACCGGACACATCGCCGAAGGATAAGGATAAGCACTAGAGCTCCAAATAGTACTGAAGATGTGATGTAAAGCACACCAATGCTAAGGCTGCATGAATCAGATTTCCACATGAATAGAATTTATGGGGAGATCTGGTACATTGGCCTAGAGCGTGATCGCGCGTGAGAGAAGAGAGAAACTTATTATCAATATAAGAAAGGGAAAGTCATTATTTTTCGGGCATGTGATGAGAAAATGTGGTTTAGAACACATTGTAACAACCGGTCAAATCAAGGGCAAATGAGACAAATGAAGACAGAGAAAGAAAATTTTGGATAACTTGACTTCAAGGCATGGAAAAGTGTCAACATTTGAGATACCAAACACCAGGGACAGAGATTTGTGGAGATCAATGATCGCTTACGCCAGCCGCCACGGCACCTGATGATGATATAAAAGAAGTGATGAGAAAAAATTTCTACTCATCTATATTCTCTTTGTTTCCCATTTGACACACAAAGCTTCCACAAGAGATTTCCATTGCTGTCGTTCTACCACCTTTCTACCAATGTTTCGCATGTCCGGCCACAATCTTTCTCAACTCTCTTTCCACAATAGATTTCCATTGCTGTCATTCTACCACGTCCGCTTTCAACTCAGACGAAGTTTCATCTCTGAAACTGATTTTTGCGTGAAAATCTGTTTTCCAATTTCTTACAATGGCAGCAACGCGTACATTGTAAATTACTTTACACTGGCAGCCGTGTGCTCAATGTACTCGTAATTAGTATTCCTCGCCATACAGGCAGATTTTCTCCAACTTCAGAGGTACTCATGTTATCGTCCTGAGTAAGACCAGGGGACTCGAACAAATGCCGGACAGTAGGTTCGAACCCGAGCTATGAGGCGTCTCACAGCTAGCAGGCCGAGCTACTATCAACTACTCTAGGCAGTCCCCCAGCCAATGTTTCGCATGTCCGGCCCCAATCTTTCAACTCTCTTTCCGCAGTTTCTTTTTAACCATGTTTTTCCATGTTTCCTTTGAGCTTCCAGGCCTTCTTTTTCCATCTGCTGTCCACCGTAGAGCTATCAAAAATGTTGCAGAGGTGAAAATGATATCATCATCATCACGTGTCATCTCCGCATTAAAGGTTGGCTGCAATGAATCCCCAGCATCTCTGTCTTTCGCCTGATGTTGCACGTTTCCAGACTGTATCTTGTCCATTTCTTTACATTTCCCCTCCCCTTATCTCTTGGTCTTCCCCCTCAACTTTCCCCTCTAGTAAATGTTTTATCATGGTGTCATATCTTTTAATGTGCCCACAATACTTTACTTGTCTGAATTTTATTTCTCTTAATAATTGTTTCTTCATGCCTAGTTTTCCTAAAACTTGTTTATTTGTCTGTTTTTCTGTCCATGAAACTCTGCCTATTCTTCTATATATCCACATTTCAAATGCATCAATTCTGTCTTCTAACTGCTTGTTCATTGCTCATGTTTCCGAGCCATACATTAATATAGGATATATATAGCATTTGATCATTCTCATTTTTAGAGAAGATCACTATGCTCCCAACACTTCTATAAAGAAGTAAAGGGTGGAAGAGAAGAAGGAGACGCCACATATTTTCATTTTACGGCTGTTAAGGATTGATTGTCTAATTGTGTAATGTCTGCCGTTTAAGAAGTGATTTTGTTCCATTCTGGTGTATCTTTTCCTTGATCAAGCAGTTTAGAGTTACCCATTGTACAAGTAGCACCGGATGCCTGAGGGGTGGAGTGAGGAGTGTACTTAACCAGCGAGCCACTGGAAGCTTCTTCTTTCTTCTTCTTCTTCTTCAAACGCTCAATATCAACCACTTGTCAACCACTTAGACAAGAGCACTATACTGGTTGTGAAAGAAGAATAGTCAACCAACAAAGAACCTCGTCCGTTAGTGATACACGCTGAGAGACGTACTGAAGATGAGATCTGAGCACTTTTGGACTAATTGGTTGGATGTGCAATGATGATGATCCGACTACTAGAACTAAACAGAGGATGGCCAAGAACAGAAAAGAATGACATGCAGTTGTTGCTGTTCTAAAAGCTAACGGCATAAATTACTAGAGATTTTTTTTCCTTCTTCTTCTTTGAACTCTGCATATCGACCACTTGTCAACCACTCTGTGAGATATGCATGTGATCAGAGCCTAAGAGTGATTGTACACTGTGCCAGTTATGCGCCTACAAGTAGGCCAGCACATCCGATTTCTGCGAAGCTTTTTATTTACTAGTGTAGCATCCCTAGGGCCTACATCAGTCGCATCTTACGACATGCATTGTAGGTAGCAGTGTTACTATTCTTTGCTTCCTTGCGCGCCCGGCACAACAAGGCGACGGAACCATCAGTATGCATTCTCTTCCATATCTGTTGGAGAAGACTGAGCAACTATGGGTCTGTCCAGAGTGCAATTATGAAGTCAGTACAGAAAACAAAATTACAGTACTTTGTACATGTTTCAACATTGCTACATAGTTTTACTGCAGTCTTTCCTTATATATGATACTAATTGACCTTAAGACTAGAGAAAAATGTGGACTAACCAGAATGCTTCCAAATACTGAATTGAACACAGATGCTGCCTGTCAACAGAAGAAAAAAACAATTAAAAAGCAATTAATTTTGCTGATATGCACATCAAGCTGAAGGTGTTACATGGAATCAATACAGTGTTATTGATATGTCATGGACAAGCAAATAAATTAAAATAATTTCAACCTGTACGGTGAATTTTAGTGTTCTTCTTCTTTTGTCGTCACACTGCTACTGGATTGTTGCCCAGTGTCATGGTTTTCTGTTTTTGTTATCAATCCTTTATGTGTTATACATAATGTATTCTGTGTTTTGTGGAGCATCTGGTCAAATGGATTATAGCACGGGCTTCCAATCAGGACACCCGGGTTCAATCCCTTGAAAGGTCAAGGAGTTTTTTTGTGTGGGGAATAAAGAAAAAAATCTTAACCTGAACAGTTTTGCAGCGATGCAACCATTAAATTCCCCAGACTCGCATCCCCCCTGTAGTACACCACCCTGGAGAGCGGTAATACAAGCAGTAAAGACAGTTTTATTCTTTTGATTTTTTTTTTAAATTTGGTGTTTAGGGGGGGATTATCGTAATGCATATGTGTTAGCCTATCAAATCAGACACAAAAGGATTGTGGGTTCAATCTAACACTTGATGTTCCACATGTGAGGAAAGGAATTGACCCTCATACCTCCTGCATACTAAATGAAATCCTGGCAAATCCTTTACATGACACAGTAAACGAGTTGTTGATTTTCTAGGAACCACTTATATGTTCAGTAGTTTGCCATTGCTTTCTGAACGATAAGGTCTTTTTTAACATTCGCAAAAAACCAGGAGAACGAATTTGCTTCTAAACTGCCCGCCACAGAGTTTGAACCAAGTGCTCTTGGGTTGTGATCGAGCTCAGTACCACTAAGCCACAGACGCCCACCTGTACACTAAAAGTTAAAGTTAATTGTATATCCTTTACAGGACTTTGTGAATCAACCCCAGCTTTCTAACGCTATTTGTGATTTTTCTAGGCATTATTACGTTCAGTAGTTTGCCATTGCTTTCTGAACGGTGGTGCCATCGTCCTTTTGTAAAAACTCACACGAAACAATTTGCAACCAAACTGTCCGCAGCGTGAGTCGAACTCAGGACGTCGGGGTTAATATACCGAGTCACTATCCCCTAAGCCACAGACGCCACCCTGTACCCTAGGGTCTAGAAATATGAGATGACAGAGAATATGAAGAGATTGAAGCACCTATGGATGTGTCCGGAGTACTATGATGATAGTCCTCAAATAACTGATAGCAGTGGAGTTTATCCAAACTTTTGTTTGAGATTTCATTTCTTTAGACTTCCATATGTTCCCCAGTGCAATAAAAGCTCCGCTTGTCTTCTGTATTCTTATTTTGACATCTCTATCTATTCCACCTTCTTTGTCTATATTGGTGTCCAAGTATGTATACAATTCTACCTCTTGAGCCACAGCCAACTCTAGATAACTAGGCCAGACAACTGACGTTTGATAGAACACTGCAAGCTTTTTTGCAATTTTACTCAATTCTCTGAGTCCATGGTTATTTATTGGTGAAAAATATTCATAATATTGATATTCCTTATTGTTAAACTTAACTTGTTGTATAATATAACTTCGATTTAGCATTTTGTGTTGATTTTAAAATGAATTCGTCTATATACACCAATATTAGAATGTGAGGTCACGTGGTGTAGTTGTGGTCTGATTTCCTATAATTCTTACCAGAGTCCAAAGTCCCATAAGTTTATAGTTGGTTCTGCTTGAACTGTGATTTCACCCAGGGAGATCGGATTGTTGTTTGCTTAGTTAATTCTTATTATCGTTGTCTTTCCCTTATGAATGTTTAGCCCTAGCTGTTGAGACTTTTGATTCAAAGAACCCACTTCTTCTTCTTCTTTTGTCGTCACACTGCTACCGGGTTGTTGCCCTTCGCAATAGTGTCAGTGTGTTTTCTGTTTTTGTCTTGCGCTGTTCTGGTGGCTTGTGTGATTGTTATCTTTGCTCTTTCACAGGATTCTGCTACGCCATCTAACCATCTTTTCCGTGGTCTTCCTCTTGCCTTCTTTCCCGATGTTCTGTTGTAGAAGACTCTGTATACTGTGGAGTTTGGATGCATTCTTATTAAGTGGCCAAACCACTTCATTCTTTGTTTATCAATGTAATTCAAGCACGGTTTTGTGCCAACTTTCTTTCTTATGCTGATGTTGGTGATTCTGTCTTGTGTTGTTGGTAACTTTTCGCAGGCAACGCATTTCACATGTAGTCAAAGAGCCCACTGAAGAAGAAAAACCCTAACATACTAAGATTACAACCTTAGTGCTTACACCTAGTACAGTCTGAACCATGGGTTCCCAAAGTGGGCTATACCTTCCCCTAGGCGCAGCCAGGAGGCTAGTAGTTCAGAAGCATTTGGGGGAGATTTCGTGATTTTGCATTGAATAATCATTAAATTTGAATGATTTTAATTCAATTATGCCCTTCTTACACAATATTTTTCATCAATTTTCTATTTCATGCATATAATCATTTGAAAAATTTGAATCTCATGTCATGAAGAATTTATATATCTTGAATTTATGCCATTTTATGTCATAAGTGGTCTATCAATTTAGTCATGCATGCTATATATATCGGGAGGAGCTGTTGAAAATGTTATGTCAGAAACTGTATAAAATTTTAATGCAAAGTGGAGGGGCATGTCATAAGTTTATGTGTGGGCGTGGCAAATGTTCATAATGGGGTGGGGCGTTACAAGTTTATGTCATGCAAAGTGGGCGTGGGTGAAAAGGTTGGGAATCTATGGTTTAAACCAATACAGTCATGAAATTTACCTCATTCCCTCCAACCAGTTTTGTCAAAATAAATGCAGAAGAGACAGGAGGTGGCATTGTACTGAGTATGGTCATACTGTGAATAAAGAAAATAGTACAATTCAACAGAATGTTTGTTTGTTGTTTCGTTCGTTCATTTTTATCAACAAAAATAGCCTCTTGTGTGTTCTGTGTGGTTTGCGTTAAGAACGTGAGTACATTGCTAGGCCCAGCATGTTCGTAGCGTGTTGGACTACGGGTGACTATCCCTCTGTGTGTGCGGGTTCAATTCCGGGATGGCAGAAAAAGCCACATATTCCCCAGATTTACGGTGTTCGTGGCACCGAACCGAAGGGTTACGATGTCCATGGCACCGAGCCGAAGAACTGAAAAGCTCAAGTGCTTCTGGATCTCAAGGCAGTGGCAGCTCGTAATCCTTTATGTTGGTGGGGCCAAGGACAAATTTTTGTAAAATCATGGGCTTGGGATAAGTTATATTTTAGTGTCCAAAAATAGTGCGCTGGAAATGCGTGAAGTATACTAATTAGGAGGAAAGATGCAGAATATCAGATTGTATATCTCTCTTCTGCGAGATCCCCTGATTGTATATATGTTAGTGTTTAGACGTTTAGCTGGTGGACAGAAAAACGCTTTAAAGACACTCTTAAAGTGTCTCTGAAATGCTTCGATATAGACAATACGTGCTGGGAATCCCTTATGCAAGATCGCCAAATGTGGCGCTGTAACAACAAAAGAGGAACCCGAATAGCTGAGAATCATCGTATTGTTGAGTCACAGAGAAACGAGCAGCACGAAAAGACAGAGCACACAACACGCACATGTCTAACCTTGATCATGTATGCCCCACCTGTGGTCGGGGATTCTGTTCTAGGATTGGACTCTACAGTCACCTCCGCACACACCAGAGAGGTGCAACAGTACACGTCTGAGATTGTTGTCATCATCGCTTGCGATGGACGGCTATTATATATGTTAGTGTTATATATTCAACTTTCAAAACTAATCATTAAAACGTTAAAAGTAATAATTATGAACAAATAATTTATAATTGCACGTTACACATTATTTTCGGTAGGGCTCGGCCCCACTGGCCCTTAATGATGAGCCGCCACTGCCTCAAGGTAAACAGAGTAATATGGTGTTGGGCCCGTATTTTTCATTCACCATCGGCTCATGATAGGTAATGTGGTCAACATCACGCAGGCCGTCTTTACTTCCAAGCACTTTTTCTGGTAGCCAATTGAGGCGTGGGTCCACCTGAGAGCCGTTGTCAGAAAAAATTCCATGCCCACTGTAGAATCGAATCCAGACCAATAGCCTAGAAAGTGAGTTCACTAACAACTACGCTACTGCAGCTCTCTTCTCTTTCATTAAGCCCCTACAACATAGATGACAGTCGCATTCTAATTTGACTAAAGTGTATGCATTTTATCCTTCTTCTTTCTTCAGCGATCTCTGGTCATGCGCTTAATTTACTGTGGACTACAGACTGAGCAGTCAGCTTCAGGTCTGTCAGGTTTCCTTCTTCAGCGATCTCTGGTCATGCGCTTAATTTACTGTGGACTACAGACTGAGCAGTCAGCTTCAGGTCTGTCAGGTTTCCTTCTTCAGCGATCTCTAGTCATGCGCTTAATTTACTGTGGACTACAGACTGAGCAGTCAGCTTCCGGTCTGTCAGGTTTCCTTCTTCAGCGATCTCTGGTCATGAGCTTAATTTACTGTGGACTACAGACTGAGCAGTCAGCTTCAGGTCTGTCAGGTTTCCTTCTTCAGCGATCTCTGGTCATGCGTTTAATTTACTGTAGGGCTACAGACTGAGCAGTCAGCTTCAGGTCTGTCAGGTTTCCTTCTTCAGCGATCTCTAGTCATGCGCTTAATTTACTGTGGACTACAGACTGAGCAGTCAGCTTCCGGTCTGTCAGGTTTCCTTCTTCAGCGATCTCTGGTCATGAGCTTAATTTACTGTGGACTACAGACTGAGCAGTCAGCTTCAGGTCTGTCAGGTTTCCTTCTTCAGCGATCTCTGGTCATGCGCTTAATTTACTGTAGACCACAGACTGAGCAGTCAGCTTCCGGTCTGTCAGGTTTCCTTCTTCAGCGATCTCTGGTCATGCGCTTAATTTACTGTGGACTACAGACTGAGCAGTCAGCTTCCGGTCTGTTAAGTTTCCTTCTTCAGCGATCTCTGGTCATGTGCTTAATTTACTGTGGACTACAGACTGAGCAGTCAGCTTCAGGTCTGTTAGGTTTCCTTCTTCAGCGATCTCTGGTCATGTGCTTAATTTACTGTGGACTACAGACTGAGCAGTCAGCTTCAGGTCTGTTAGGTTTCCTTCTTCAGCGATCTCTGGTCATGCGCTTAATTTACTGTGGACCACAAACTGAGCAGTCAGCTTCAGGTCAGGTTTCCTTCCTCAGCGATCTCTGGTCATGAGCTTAATTTACTGTGGTCCACAAACTGAGCAGTCAGCTTCAGGTCTGTCAGGTTTCCCCAAAGCTTAGTTTTTCCAGGTCGACTGGGTGTGGCCACATGTTGCTTCTCAGCTCACCCAGGAGAGGACAGTCTTGCAGGATATGCTCCGGTGTTTGTTCTGCCTGCTGACCCTGGCAGAGAGCTGTTTGACTTATTCCTAGTCTATATAAGTGTTTGTTGAGTCTGCAGTATTCGGTGCATAGTCGAAATATAATGACCTGGTATGTTCTGCTTATGTCTTTGAGGGAGTCTTTTCCATAATCATATCCAGTGTTTGTCTTCCAGTCTACTGCATATTTTCTCTGTATGAGGGTTTTGACCTCTTGAAAAGACAGGGTTGGTAAATTTGCTCTTTGGCACTGCCCTTCTTAGCTAAGACATTGGCACTCTCATTGCCGCACACAAATTTGTACAGATGAATAATTGTAAGATTTTACAATTTATTTAGGGGGTTTCTGTAGTGCAGAGGTTAAGTGTTCATCTCCCATACCAAAGGTACTCGGTTCTATGCCTTGTAAAGCCAACTGGATATTTTTTCAAAGATTCCTGATCTCAGTATAGGTGAGATCACGCTCCTAGCCTTATCAGAGATGGACGATAGAATGTAGGTCCTTTGTTCAAGTTTAGCACGCAAAAGAAACCTTGGCAGTTTAAAAATCAAGAAGAACAAACTGGAAAGCAGTGACCCGGACCAAATTCATTAGAAAGATTTTTTTTAAATTCCTACAAAATATTTTTACTATTTTCTAAATTACATTGAGGACCCGTTAAGGCAATCCCAAACATCTCACTGACAGCTAAACAACAGATGATCAAGCATTTCCTTAAGGCAATCCCAAACATCTCACTGACAGCTAAACAACAGATGATCAACAGCATTTCCGTAAGCAACCCAAACATCTCACTGACAGCTAAACAACAGATGATCAACAGCATTTTTCAATTCTTTTTGTGTTACCAGCGACAAACATGGACAATGAGCACAGAACAGTCACAAACAATAGCTACATGTGAAGCCTCCGAAAAGTTACAAGAAAAGACAGTCACCAACATCAGCATAAGAAAGAAAGTTGGGACAGAACCTTGCTTGAATTACATTGAGAAACAAAAAATGAAGTGGTTCAGCCACTTAAACAGAATGCAACCAAACTCCAATGTATACAGATTATTCTACAACAGAACGTCAGGAAATAAGGCTAGAGGAAGACCACAAAAAAGATAGCATAGAAGAATCCTGTCAAAAAGCACAAATAACTATCCCCCAAGCCACTAGAGCAGCGCAAGACAAAAACAGAAAAACCACAACACTGGACAACAAACCGGTAACAGTGTGACTACAAAAGAAGTCACTAGAGCAGCACAAAACAAAAACGCTACAACACTGGGTAAGATGACAAAAGAAGAAGAAGTAAAGGATTAGAATAATTGAGATGAGATCTAAGTTTCGCTTACCCTTCAAGTAATGCAGGATGGAAGAATGTATACTGGAGTAGTAAGACTAAACCATACATGATGCATGGGAAGATTACAAATGTGAATCCTTGTATAAACAGATGCAGGTCCCATCTCAGGAGGGCTACAGTTAGTTCCTGAAACAGAGATAAGTGAGAAACATTGAAACAATTACTAGTTACTATTGACATGAAAATCGTTGCATATACTTTACGGGATGTAGCAATCAACCACAGTAAACAAGTCGTTAATTTTCTAGGCACCACTTTCAGTAATTTGCCCTTTTTCGACGGGGTCTATTTTTACCTTTCGTAAATATACCACGGAAACAAATTTGCTACTAAACTGCCTGATGCAGAGTTTGAACCAGGTACGCTTGGGTTGTGATCAAGCTCACTACCTCTTAAGCTACAGAAGCCCACATTTTACAATTACAATTACTTGGGGATGGAACCCTCACAGGTGCTACAGAGTTCATGCACTGCTGCTGAGATTTTCCTGCATAAGAAAGAGATCGGAGCACACATAGTTACTCTTTGAAGTGCAATGTAAGTACCATTCTAAAGCTGAGCATGTAAAAGAACCCTTGGCAGTTGAAAATCGAGAAGAGTGGGCTGCAAAGCTGCTGCCAAGGCAAAATTCATTTTAAAATAAGACCAAAAACATTCCTAAAAATTTCGATCATCTTCAAAAATTACATCAGAGATCCTTGTCAGTGCTACAGAGTTTGTGCACTGCCACCGAGACCTTCCTGTGTAAGAAAGAGATCGGAGCACAAATGGTCACCCACTGAAGTGCAATGATGATGGTCCTATGAATCAATCAATGAATTCTGGAGAAGAGATCAGAGCAATTATGGATAATTAAGATGATCCTCAAATGAACAAGTGTTAAAACTATTGTCAACAAAAATTAAATTACACAAAGTGTTTACCTCGGAGGGAAGCGAAAGTCCAGTGTTTAGAAAAATCAGTGAAACAGCAATGTACTTGACTGTAATCTCTGGTTTCAGGAATCCTGATATATTGAAAATTGTAACATAGATTAGGTTCTCATGAATTAAGTCAGTGTTACTTGGGAGTCTCGGTGGTGAAGTGGTTAAGCCATTTACGAGCTCGCCTGCCCAGCATGTTCGTAGTGCGTTGGACGACGGTGTGACAAGCCCTCTGTGAGTGTGGGTTCAATTCTGCGGGCTGGCAGAAAAAGTCACAGGTTCTCCAGATTTACGGTGTTCGTGGCACTGAATCGAAGGGTTACGATGTCCATGGCACCGAGCCGAAAAGCTGAAAGCTCAAGTGCTTCTTGATTCGGGAAAAAAAACACATTTGCATTGCATTCTGAAGGTTGTGGATTCTAATTTATACCACATCGTTTGATTCGTGACTGCATTTTTTCAGCCATGTGGGACAAGGTTTGATGATGATGTATTTAATTGATGATGCTCGTTTCATAACGTGGGTAGATGATAACCACACAATTTTCATCCCAGGAAATGTAGCTGCGTTATGTTTGTCTGTGTGTGTGTAGATGACTAGTGAGCCCGATGCAGGCTTGAAATGTTCTTGTACAGTGTAGGCAAGGTATACTTGCACTTTGGGAAGTTTTACTGCCTTTCTATTCTGACGTTTTTGTTCCATCCATGCTGTTCTACCTGCCTCACAGGATGAAGAACCTTGTTGAAGTGTGCACCAGGCTGATCTGTCTTGAGCAACATTCTCCCAGTTGTCGACATCTATACCAAAGGGTTTCATTGAGTTCTTGAGTGAGTCTTTGAATAGCTTTTTCTGACCACCCTGTGAGCGATTACCGCTATGCAACTCACCATAAAAGAGTCGTTTGGGTATTCTGCAATCCGACATTCAAGCTATATGTCCTGCCCATGTTTTTAATTAAAGCAGTGAAGAAAGGGCTAAGTGAGCAGGACAAAACATGGCAAGTCAATGATTACATTTACTGGTTTCGCGCTGGTGTAAGGCCGTACTAATTGATGAAGATTATGTAGTAAAATAAATATGTTTAGTGGACATGTTCGTGCATATTGAAATGATATAGTTTATAAATTTCATTCATTTTGAACAAATAGTTTCTGGAAAGAAAATAATGGTGTATTACTAATTACTTTCTAAGTGAACGCCCCTTGTATAAAATGTGTTCGTTATGTTCCCGTGGATTAATTTAACCTTTTCAAGCCTAGGCACGCCCTTTTAACCTAAGAATGATATTCTGTTGGTTATATAAGAGCGTGTGGGCTAATAAAAATGAAAAATAAGAATGAACTTTCGGAGAATCCAAGTATCTGACTTAACTGACTACTACGCGGCGACTCGTAAAAATGTCATGAAGGTAAGAATACATAGCATGATACATACATGAACTAAAAATAAATAAAACAATCAGATTTGAAGTTTTATACCTCCTGTATTTCCAATACTTGGTTTCAATTTAGCAAGAACTATTGCTAAGAGTATACCCAGGCAAAAATGGCTAGTTTTCATTTCTTGTTAAAACTTAAATCATCTGTGCCTGCAATCCGTAGAATGAACAAATTTGAAACATGTTTACAATCTCCACAAATTTCCTTAGTAAGGGGAAATCACTATCACAGAAACGAAATTGCTACAGACGACAAATAATTCTTGAAATTCACATTCCTTGTTCCTATTCTGAAACAGATTTTAATTTCTACTAAAGCGACGGTTAAATAAATGTTTAATTGATCAATAAATTTATTTAATAATTAGTTATGTGCAAGTAATCTGTTGTTTAAGCGTTTGCTTTGTTTTTTATATATCCCTGCGCTGGTCGCGCTACAACCAACATTGTTTACAATATGGCGAACGATGTTAAAACGAGATCTAACAAGCCGATGACAATAACGTTTACTCTTCCAATATCATGTCAGATCTGTCTTGGCAAGGTGATCATTTTGTTGTCAAGTTTATTTATATCTTTTTGCATGAGCAGTATTGTTGTTTATTAGTTTTTCCTAAATTTAAATACTTTGTGAAACTTTGTTAGTTGAGTAAAAGTTTTGTTATTTATAATTTATAGCGTTACCGGGACCCTGCTTGCTGGGCCTGGCACTCAGGCACTGACAGTGACTCCTGTTATTAGTAATGAGTAGTGTAGTGCTTTCGTAACTGTCAGCAACTATTATCAGTAGTATGATGCGTGGCACTATTGCCATATATTAGAATGGAAAACTAAATAAAGAACCCATTATCATCATGCCAAGATGTATACTGGGTAATACCAGTTACTTGAGTTAGCCCTTATATGATACTATTGATACTATCATACTGTGAAGTGTATCACTCAAATCACTGTATGTATTTTTCTTTTTGGACAACTCACTGATGCCAAGTGCACATGATCTGATGAGTGATGTGGTCAACATCACAATGACCTTCTTTATTTCCTAATTTTTCTCCGGTATCCTAAAACGGCTGCTTCTTCCTGACATACTTTATGATTTAAAAAAAATAGCTCCCACTGACAGTTGATTCTGTGATTATCTTATGCTCCTGTGAATCAAGTTAGGACAGTACCAATTTTCCAACAAGTTACTTCATGTGCCAAAATGTTTGATCCATGCGATGATATTTGTATATAAGTATTTTGTAGAATGCATCATTTAAATTTATAACAGAGAGCTTTCAACTTTGCACATTCTCGTATATGAAATAGTAGTGAGTCACTCACGCCATTGACAAGTTTATTATAAAATTCCAGCATTTAAAAATGTGGTTGTAATGTGGTTATACTAAAAGTTAATGTTGTCCTGACTTTCAAACGTTAGTATGTAGCATGCATAATAAGAGCATGCATATTCCCAGTGGCAGCGTATGGGTGTGAAGCATGGACATTTAATAGAGCAGTGGAAAAACATATAAGTGCGTTTGAATATAAGTGTTATAGAAGAGTCTCCGTATATCTTGGACAGAGAAGGGAACAAATAGATCTATCCAGAAAGAACTCAAAATCAAAGAAAACTGGCTGATGCTACAAATAAAGAAAGAGAAAATTGAGATATTTTGGACATAGAAAGAGACATGAAGGGCTGGAGAAGACCATCATGAAAGGAGGCATACCAGCAAAGAGAAGAAGAGGAAGACCACAGAGAAGATGGATTCAGGATGTACTGATGGTTTGAACATGACAGCTGCAGAGGTGGGACATTTGGCCTATGAGAGAGAGAAATTTCGAAGGACTGTTGAGGTGGCAAAGTTCTGCTCAGGACAAGCTATTTGATAATGATGAGCATACATAATCTCACTAGTAACATACGCTTATAAGAAAAAAGAATATGAAGATACTTTGGACATACTCTGCGTAGTCATCAAAGAATCACAAAAAAGGCATTGAAGGAGGAGGCAAAGGGTTAAAGAAAGAACGGATGCCTCAGGGAAACCCTGAAATAAACTACTGAGAAAGGGGACAAATATTGAACTCAGTTCCATAGTAAAGATTGAATTAGGTGCCTAGGATACAGTAGAGAAAATGCTTCTATTCATCTTGATGTAGCTAATTAATTAATCAGTTCAAATCTATATACACAGGTAAAGCAACCGGTGCTGTGTCCGAACCTTCATGTTTTCTGCAGTCTGTGCCTGGACATCTGGCTGCGCAGGAATAGTCAGTGTCCTGCATGTAGAGTTGACATAGGACCAGATAACCCTGTCAGGCATATTATTGGTGAGACTAGATTTCTGTATTAGAACATTTAAATATCAATAAGTATTTATGTTATTTTAGTTGATCTCTCCACTCTTCATACCAACACTGTGCTACCAGTGCCAAACATGGGCACTGACAAAAGAACAGGACATGCCAGACAGTGTCGTCTTCGTGGTAGAGAGAGAAGATATAGTAATCAACTTCTCATGGGTACTGTGAGCAAATGGACTTTGGGATGGCTGCTGCAACGGAGGACAGAGCACGAATGGGAATGCCCAATGTGCCATGACGTCGATCGCATAACATAACAAGAAAGGAAAATTACCACATGTGAAATGAGATGCTTGAGGAAAGCCGTAAATAAAACAAGAAGAGACCATATAAGAAATGAGGAAATTAGAAGAATAACACCTATTGTTAAATTCATTGAAAAACAGAGACTCAAATGGTTTGGCCACTTGGTGAGAATGAACCCGAATACACCAGTTGCAAGAACCTGAAAATAGAATCATCAAGAGGAAGGTGCAGACCAAGAAAAATATGAATTGATGGAGTTACAGACATCTTAAAACTCCACAATACCACAGCATATCAAGTGACCAAGAGTGCATTATCTATAACCGATCATCAGTTGAACCTGCAACACCTAACAGCAAAAAAGCAGAGCAGGACAAAAGAAAAGAAGAAAGGCTCTACTCTTTTTTTTTTTAGTTTTGTGACCATAAGTTTCTTTTTTTAGTTTATCATTGCACTTTTTCATACAGCATTTTCATACCTACTTTGTGTTACCAGAGCCAAACATGGACAATGAGCAAAGCGCAGTCACAAAAATAACTACATGTGAAATGCGCTGCTTCGAAAAGTTACCAACAACACCAGAAAAGACAGAGTCACCAACATCGCATAAGAAAGAAAGTTGGCACAGAACCTTGCTTGAATTACATTGAAACAAAGAATGAAGTGGTTTGGCCACTTAATAAGAATGCATCAAAACTCCACAGTATACAGAGTCTTCTACAACAGAACATCAGGAAAGAAGGTGAGAGGAAGACCATGAAATAGATGGCATAGCAGAATCCTGTCAAAGAGCAAAAATAACAATCACCCAAGCCACCAGAACATCGCAAGACAAAAACAGAAAACTACGACACTGGGCAACAACCCGGTAAAAGTGTGACAACAAACGAAGATGATTACGCTTTTTGCAGACAACCAATGTATAATATACAAGAGCAAACATAAACTCCAGCAACACATAACTGCATTCAAATCTGCTTGTGAAAAATATTATCAATATAGGGAAAGTTGCATTAAAACTATGTAGCAATGGCGAAACACGTAATAACAAAGTACTAATAAAAAAAATTCAATGTGAAAAATACATGAGAATTAATACCACCAAAACAGAAGCCATGACAATCAACCAACCAAATCAACACATATGTGAACAATGCAAAAATCAAATGGGTCCCAAAATTCAGATATCTGAGAAGTATTTTTACATAAAATGGACAGAGAAATCTAGATTAGATGTCAAAAGGCCAATGCATTGACCTACCAACTGTCCCCACTGCTCAAACACCCAAACATAGACATGACAGTCAAGCGACAACTGGTAAATTGCGTATTTCTACCAACTCTCGTTATCAATGTCAAACATGGTCATTAACTAAATCCAAGAAGGAAAGATCACAACTGGAAATGAACTGTTTAACAAAAGCGTCAAGTTACAAGATGGGATAGATTGAGAAATGAGAATATTAGAAATGTCGTTGGAATCACACCATGCATACAACATAGAAGATAATAAATAAAATGTCGTTGGAATCACACCGTGCATCCAATATATTAGAAGACAATAAATAAAATGGTTCAGTCATCTTATGAGAATGAAACCTGATCTACTACCATCTTGCACCTATAATAACCGGCAACCCGGTTCAGATTCTATGAATACTAAGAACCTGATAGATAATATCACAGATATCCTGCAACATCAAAGACTAACAACTACAGATGCAACACAACTGACACAGATACAAAACTGAAATTCCCACTCTGTTTCACGGCACATGCGAATAAGACAAGACAGCGTACTTTTGTTAGTTTTGTTTTATACTGCATTTTTATTTTAGTTTTATCACAGTAATCTTATTTTTAGTTTTTCATTGTGCTTCTATACTACTACATAACATCTCTAAAGCATGTCAGTCGTTGTTTCCTTCCATGTTATCGGCAAAGAATACAATAACAGAAAGTTCAAAGATATATTTTTTCCCAAATTCCTGATCTTCTTATCCTGAAGTCTTTGTGCCATATGTATAAGATAACCTTACAATTTGTAGGCTAAGTCAACTATCTGAAGCTATGTGTTGGTCTTCCTCAGGCGGACAGTTAGATGATGAAGTGATTGTAACAAAGAGCACACCTGACTTCCGCAGAGCAAGATTTGACCTTTTGTATCAGGAGTATGAAGATCAATTTTCACAGTTAAAAAAAGAAAACATTGTTCTTCGAACAGAGAATAATATTCTTATAGCACAGTTGAAAGATGCAGAAGACAAGAATGACAGCTGCAGAAATGAGAGTGACAAACAGTCATCAATGCCAGGGCCATTACCCCAACTATCCAACGGTCCCAGCTTACTCACATTGACCAAGAAGCTACAAGAGGCACAGAAGCTCTATGTGGGCATAAAAACGGATATGTCACATTTGAAGCAGGTGTGTACTTGGTGTGTCACATTTTAAACAGGTCTGTGTATATGATATGTCACATTTGAAGCAGCTGTGTACTTGGTGTGTCACATTTGAAATATGTCTGTTTATATATCTCACATTTGAAGCTGGTTTGCACTTTGTGTGTCACATTGGAAGCGTGTGTGTGTATGATATGTCATATTTGAAGTAGGTGTGTACTTTATAGGTCACATTTGCAACAGGTGTGTTGGGCCCTTGTAGGAAATAAGTTTACTATAATTGTGTGTTCATCTGCCTGTCCTTGTAGGAAAATAGCAAAATGAAAGATGAGAACATACACTTGACCAGGGAGAATGAGATGCTTCGAATGGAGATTGTCCAGAGGTCACCAAAAAAGTAAGTAGATTACATCGCAGCCAATTTTTCTGTTTAATATCATTATCAAGTAGCTTGCTCCTTCGGAACTTGGCTCCCATGACAGCAGTCCTGAAAAACTATATTTTGTGCAAGTTGACCAGCGTCAGCAGCGATCATTCTCAGATCGTCAATGACGTCTTGAACCCATCGTCTTCTAATTCTTCCTGTCAGTCTTCTTCCAGGCACCTTTCCCTCCAAAATTATTTTCTCTAGGTACCCATGAAAGAAAATTACATACTTTGGTCACATCAAGCATCACGATGGCCTGGAAAGATCAATACTAGAGGCAGGGTCCCAGGACACAGAGGCAGACCAAGAAGAAGATGGCTACAAGATATTAAAGAAACCATGAATATGACCATCGACGAAGTGGGGAACTGACTAGAAACATAGTGAATTTCAGATGTACTGCAAAGAGAACGTCATATAAAGGATACGCACCTTGATGACCCATGAAGAGAAATTTGAAGGCTGTTGCGGTGGCAAAGTTCTACTCAGGACAAGCTATTTGATGATAATGAGACACCCATGTAATCTAACTTGTATTAAATGAAACCATGGTAATTTATAGATGTCAAGATGTTGAAATAAGGCATGACCTATAGCAAGATTGTTCATGCTGCAAACCCTGCCCAGCGTGTTCGTAGCGCGTTGGACTACGGGTGACTATCCCTCTGTGTGTGCGGGTTCATTTCTGTGGGATGGCAGAAAAAGCCACAGATTTGCGGTGTTCTGGCACCGAGCGAAGAGCTGAAAAGCTCAGGTGCTTCTAGATTCGAAAAAATGTATGTTTTTCCTTTTGGATGAAACAGCAGGATTGAGTTTACGCAAAAAGGGGCAAGGCACATTCTCCATATCAGCTGTCCAGGCTAAACATAAATGGAGAGGACACTTCATCCTTGATTTTGGCTCAGACCCAACATTGAAAGCAACAGTCACAAGATAACTTGTTGATGAGTCTTGTCTTGTCCACATGTGAAGTGATGCGTCATGGGGAATTTCAGTTTTCTATCCTGTGCCAGGTATATTGCATCTGTGGTAGGGGATGCACCAACCACCAATAACAGCATACAATAAAAGAGATCAGGTACTAGAGCTAAGGGAAGACCATTAAAAAGATGGATAGACAATATCAAGACCACACTACATAAACACGGATACAACACAACAAGGGCGACTCATCTAGCCTAGAACGCAAATTAAAGCTCCCATCCCTACGCTTAACGGCAAGAGTGGACAGCCAACTACATCTTCCACCTGGGAATAGACAGTAGACAATAGATGGGGATGAGTTTGTTGGCAAATATGAGTAAACACTTGCCAATTGACCATCTGTACAGACCAAAAAAAACATATGATGCAAAAGTTCACTACACGTTTTCCATTATCATTCATTGCACCACAATCTTGTTGTATCTGACTCTCAGTCATGCTTCACAAGATCCAGAAGGGCAGATTTTGGTATGGGTGGATGTCGTCTATCTATATCCTCTTCATGTCCCGATTGACACTTAAGGCTTTCATAAGAGACCTCCACTGTTGCCGTTCTGCTGCCTTTCTACCAACCGTCTCCCATGTCAGGCCACACTCCATCAACTCTCTCTCCACCGTTCTTCTCCATGTTTCCTCTGGACATCCAGACCTTCTCTTCCCAACCGCTGTCCATCTGAGAGCTATCTTAGCCAATGCCCCCACTGGCATACGACACACATGTCCAAACCAGCTCCATCTTCATCTCTTAATGATGATCTGCAAGGATGCACAGTCTGTTCATTTTAAAAGCTCCTCATTTGTGATAGTATTTGGCCAGAAAATTTGCAGGATTCTTCTTAAACATTTATTCTGAAATGTCTCCAACTTGTGTATTATGTGTTGAGTCATTTTCCAGCATTCGCTACTGTATAATAGCACTCCCAGTACATTACTTCTTTCAGCATTCACTTCTGTATAATAGCACTCCCAGTATATTACTTCTTTCAGCATTCACTACTGTATAATAGCACTCCCAGTACATTACTTCTTTCAGCATTCACTACTGTATAATAGCACTCCCAGTACATTACTTCTTTCAGCATTCACTACTGTATAATAGCACTCCCAGTACATTACTTATTCCAGCATTCGCTACTGTATAATGCACCCAGTACATTACTTTCCCGCATTCACTTCTGATAATAGCACTCCAGTACATTACTTCTTTCAGCATTCACTACTGTATAATAGCACTCCCAGTACATTACTTCTTTCAGCATTCACTACTGTATAATAGCACTCCCAGTACATTACTTCTATATCTTTGTCCTAAGATTTAGTCCTTTTGTTTTCCAAATTTTGTTGAGCATCGCAAAAGGATGTAGTCTATAGAAGTTTCTAACCTCCAGAGACGTACATGGATCTACTGCCCAGGGCATGCAGGTGTTTACGATAATGAGAGAGCAAACAGATTTGCATCGATTGTTAGGGAGTTGAAGATAGATAAGGGGATGTTCTTCGGTCTCTTCACGACTGCCTGTTGGATGAGGACACTGAAATAGATGTTGAATCAATCCAACGATTTAAGCAGTTTGGAGTTACCTGTTGTACATGTAGAACTGAATGCCTGAGGCGCAGAGGGAGTAGTGTGTTTAATCAGCGAGCCACAGGAACCATCAGTATGCATTTCTTCTATATCGGTTGGGTGGAGCCTGAACACCTACAGGTCTGCCTAGAGTGCACTGACGTCAGTTTAGTAACCAATGCACCATATCCATGTTTTCCCATAATTCTACAACTGTGTGTGTTTGTCTTGTCAGACTTTTACCTTGGAGTCTCCCATGTCACTGTATAAACTTATAACTTTAAATCTCCACCATCCTAAAATATATTACATCAGGGACCCTCACCGGTGCTAGGGAGTCTGTGCACTGAGATCTTCCTGTGTAAGAAAGAGATCGAAGCACACATGATTATTCACTGAACTGCAATGGAGGCACCATTCTCAAGTTGAGCACATAAAACGATCCTTGGCAGTTGAAAATCGAGAAAAGTAAGCTGAAAGCTGCTGCCCATGCAAAATTTTGTTAAAAATAGACTCAAAAAATGTTTACCAAATTCCCACCATCTTCGAACATTACATCAGGGACACTTGCTGATGCTTTGGATGGAGCATGTGCAAAAATGCTTAGATCTTGCTGTGTAAGAAGAGATCGAAGCGTAAATGGGTATTCACCGATGATGGCCCTATCAATCAATTATTGCGATGATTTAGTTTATTAACTTGTAACAAAATTATCTTATTAGTCTTATCTTATCTTAACCACATTTGCTGTGAAGCGTCGTGGGGAGAGTTAGTTTCCTATCTTGTGCCAGGTGTGTTGCGCTTGCGTTGTCAGTCCATGCTTTCGCAGGGACTCTGAGATGTTATCTATCCATCGTGTTCTTGGCCTGCCTCGTGCTCTGCGCCCTGAGTGTCGATTATTATAGTCACGTGATGGTAGTAAATGTGGTTCCATTCTCATTAAATGGCCGAACCACTTGATTCTTTGCTTCTCGGTGTACTATATGCATGGTATAGTATCGACGATGCTTCTGATATTCTCGTTTCTCACTCTATCTCGCCTTTTAACGTTGACAGCTTTTCGTAGACATCTCATTTCACATGTAGTAATCTTTCTTTCTTGTGTCTTAGTCAGGGGCCATGTTTGGCACTGATAGCAGAGGTGTGTCTTAGTCAGGGGCCATGTTTGGCACAGATAGCAGAGGTGTGTCTTAGTCAGGGGCCATGTTTGGCAGATAGAGAGGTGTGTCTTAGTCAGGGGCCATGTTTGGCACAGATAGCAGAGGTGTGTCTTAGTCAGGGGCCATGTTTGGCACAGATAGCAGAGGTGTGTCTTAGTCAGGGGCCATGTTTGGCACAGATAGCAGAGGTGTGTCTTAGTCAGGGGCCATGTTTGGCACAGATAGCAGAGGGGTGTCTTAGTCAGGGGCCATGTTTGGCACAGATAGCAGAGGTGTGTCTTAGTCAGGGACCATGTTTGGCACATATAGCAGAGGTGTGTCTTAGTCAGGGGCCATGTTTGGCACAGATAGCAGCTTATTAGTCATTCAATGTTATCTTGTTTTATAGATTTTGTCATTTAATGAGTTTTGCTTGTTTCCAGATTTGGTAGGTATACAGTTGCAACCCTTGAGGCAAAAGTTGCAGAACAAGAGAAAGAGATTAGACAGTTAAAAAAAGCATTGGAACATAGTGATTCTTATATTGAACAGCTTCAATGTCTTCAAGAGAAACACTATGTCAAAGATGATATTAAAAATATGAAGTGGAATCAGCAAATCATCACAATTGGAGCATAAATATTTATGGCGACAGTCTAGTTATGAAAGATGGCCCTCGTAAAGTACTTTTTGGGAAAGTATACAATGAGAAAGTTGAGCCGATGAGGGAGAATGATCATGTTTTTTCAGCGTCTATTGGAAATAAAGCAACGCAGAAGGAACATAATCCTCAGATTGTCAAGAAAGATCCCGTAGACATATCAGATGTTGATTATGAAGCTCGGTTTCATCAATCGCATTCCAACTCCCGAAATAAACCTGCTGCATCTAGAAATACTGAAGAATATACAACTTCTAAAAATCATCTAAAATCTTTTAAAAAATCAGCTATTTTTATTCAACAATCTGAAGCTGATAACGAAGGCTATCAAGATGTGAATTCTAGAAAGGTTCACTTCAAAATTCCAGAAGAACCCAGTAATGCTTCTTCATTTGATCTCGACTTCCCTAGTCCTGTGTCGTCGTTGATCAATGACTCGCATTCTTCTGAGAATAAAGAGCTGCTTTTACCAACACAGAAATCTCAAACTAATCCTTCCAATGGATATAGCAACCAAGTCAAGATTGATAAGATATCATTTTCTAATTTTGACGGTAAAGTTAATCATTTATTGATGAGAAATGATGTGTCAACCGACAGAAAACCCACCCTCCCGACCTCAGAAACTTTAAATAAATCAAAACAAACTCAAGGAAAGACAAAAAGAATGAAAATTTCAGAAGCAGCTACCAACAAAAGTCAGCAGTCCGAAGATACACCTGAAAGTAGTCATTTAAGTATCCCTGACGTCGCGGCATCAGAAGAATTAGATAATCTAAGCGATACTAGTGACACTATGGATAATTTAGATATGTCAATGACTCCAGAACTGACAGACTGTCTAAAACTGATGAATCAGGCAGAAAAGAAGATGTGTTTTCGTGAATCATACCCCTCAAGTTCAGTCCATCAAAACTCCGACCAATACAATGCTCCACCAAACATTTCCAACTTGCAGGGACCTCCATCATTGTCCAAATATTATCCAGCAGCAATCCCCAAAACTAGTGACGGTGCATTTACAGCTTCAGGTAACAGTATTAGTAGTTGGGAACAGCAGTTTTACAGTACTCTCAAGGTTAATCCTTACAAGTTCAACAGTTTAACCCATTCTCATAATCCTGCTGCAAGTGTTAAACATAATCCTCTTATTCATGAGTATACTGGCATTGACAGTAGACAAACTTATTCATCAACAGATTGTAATCCTACAAATAAATCCTCTACCGACAAAGATTTTATATTTAGTGATCCTATTAGTGTTAGCGCTCGTTCATCAGACAAACCATTCAACACCATGAAATTTGCTGATCTCATCAGTTCTGCAATGGCCGTAAATCATGTTAAACCGTTCAACCTCTACCTCACCAATCCTAGTTCATCATCTGTATCCTCCTCAATCCCTGCCACATCATCTCAATTGAACTTCACAACTGCTGATGCTCTACCTTCATCAACGAAGCTGTCACAGTCCTCACAGTTTAACCCATCTTTGGTTCAACCAAGTCAAAACATGAACATTCTGTCGAATTCTTTTCTAGAGCTTCCAAGTAATATCACACAGTCTAAACCTGCCAATGCTGTTTCTATTTCACTAAATAACTCAGATTTAGAGTGGCCAGAAGACATTGTAGGAAGTGACCATGAAGACTTATAGAGCTTCTGTCTAGACTGACTGGTGCTATTCAAAGTTTTTATATATTTGGGTCTCTGGGTTGTAAAGACTAGGTGCTCACCTCTCGCCAAAGGTATTTGGTTCGCTCCCTTGTGAAGACATCAGGATATTTTTAGAGATCCTGATCTCAGTGTAGGTGGGATCAAGTTTCTAGTCCTATCAGAGACGGACGATAAAACTTAGGTTTCATGTTCAATTTGAGCACATAAAAGAACCCTGTGAGATCAAGTTTCTAGTCCTATCGGAGACGGACAATAAAACTTAGGTTTCATGTTCAATTTGAGCACATAAAAGAACCCTGTGAGATCAAGTTTCTAGTCCTATCGGAGACGGACAATAAAACTTAGGTTTCATGTTCAATTTGAGCACATAAAAGAACCCTTGGGAGTTCAAAATTGAGAATAGCAGACTGCAAAACCGCTGTTCTGGAAAAATTCATAAGAAAAGATTTTTAAAATAAAATTGCTTCAAAATCACATCGGGGACCCTTGCTGGTGCTACAGAGCTTGTGCACTGCCACTGAGGTATTCCTTAAGAAATAGATGGAGCACACATGGTTACTCACGATGTAAGAAATGTCGGAGCACACATGGTTACTCAACGAAGTGTAAGAAATAGATCGGAGCACACATGGTTACTCAACGAAGTGTAAGAAATAGATCGGAGCACACATGGTTACTCAACGAAGTGTAAGAAATAGATCGGAGCACACATGGTTACTCAACAAAGTGTAGAAATAGTCGAGCACACATGGTTACTCAACGAAGTGTAAGAAATAGATTGGAGCACACATGGTTACTCAACGAAGAACAAGGATGATGGTCATATCAATCAAATCATATATATTGTTGGGTAGCTTAGGATGTATAAGGTAGATGTTCTTTGGTATCGTGGCGACCAACTGTTGGATGAGGACAATAAAATTGACGTTGAAATTCATCCAGCCATTTGGGTAGTTTGAAATTACAGAACAAGTAGGGGTGGATGTTTGAGGGGCAGAGAGTGTGTTTAACCAGCAAGCCACAGGAATGATTAGTATGCATACCCTTCTCTCTCTCTCGATCACCGCCCAGACCGATGTACCAGATCTCCCCATAAATTCTATTCATGTGGAAATCTGATTCATGCAACCTTAGCATTGGTGTGTTTTACGTCACATCTTCAGCACCATTTGGAGCTCTGGTGCTTATCCTTTGGCGATGTGTCGGTTTCAGCCAGCGTTTACTCGGTTCGCTTTTCCGTTCTGTAGCGATCTAGTGTTTATTACGGTGCGGTGTAGCTAGCCCCACAGCCAGTCTTCTTACTCGCCTCTTACGACATGTGTGGCAGGTAACAGTGGTTCTATTCTTTACACCCTAATTTGGGCCCGGTAACCACTCGGGCGGCATACCCTTCTATATCTGTTGGGGAGACTGAGCACCATGAGTCGCCTGGAGTGCTGCCCAGTTCAGTAACAAATAACGATGACACCTGAGTCTGCCTGAGGCTGGCGCCAGTTCAGTAACAAATAACTTTATATTTGGCTCAACTGACTAATAACTGTATAGACGGTGGCAACTGTAATAATATTATCGATATAGGGGAAGACTGTAGTAGAACTATGTAGCAATGGTGAAACATGTAAAACAAATTATTGTAGTTATACAATAATAATACACAGCAACAACGTTTGGTGAAAGCGTTGCTGTTTATTATTTTGTATTTTGTAAAACTACAGTAATTTGTTTTACGTATTCACAATTGTAATGATACCAGCAATATAGTAAAGGAATATTTATAAACAGCATTTATAAAAATAACCGCACCTGTGTTGTCGGTGCTCTCAAAGGGAGCAAAGAATAGTAACACTGGGACCTACAAGACATGTCATAAGAGGTGACTGATGTAGGGGTCTAGGGAAGCTACACTTGTAAATAAAAAGTGTTGCAGAAATCAAATGTGCTGACCTACTTGTAGACATATAACTGGCACAATGTATCATCACTCTTTGACTCAGATCACATACAAATCACACAGAGGGTTTAACAAGTGGTCCGCCCAAGTGGTTACCGGGGCCCACATTTGGGGTGTAAAGAATAGAACCAATTTTACCTGCCACGCATGCCGTAAGAGGAGACAAAGGAGATTTGGTTGAAATCGGATGCACATGTCCTAAACGTGTAGAAGTCTATGCGTTTAGGGGCCTACAAACCAATGTGTAACGTATACATGTTCTTGGCAAATATCAAACATATCACAAAGAGTGATTAAAATTGGTCGTAAGAACAGACGGAAAGCAGAAGAAGATAAGTGTTCGATATGGAGCGTGTGAAGAAGAAGAAGAATATTACATAATAATTATTCCATACGCTGTTTTTATATTTTAAACTTATTTGATCCATTTTTATGTTTACCTCAATTGCTAATTACTGTTGATACATATCTTTCTATATTTTTTCAAATAAAAATTTGTCGTATGTTTTTACATATTTCTTTGAGGGTCTCTATAAGCTTATTTGTTTGATTCTTTCTTCTGAACCATTTTTGATTATTCTTATTGTGATGTATAAACAGTCTTCGCCAAGTACAGTTGGAATGTTGCCCCCCGTTAGGCCCTTACTAGTGTAGGATGGGTACATCCGAACAAAGTTTACAATCTATAAGCTAAATGGTTAAGTTGCTGCCTTGTGTTCTGAAGTTTGTCGGTTTAAATGCAGTTATTGTATACACAATTGTGCTTTTTCTGGATACCCTAAGATTGTGTTCGGAGACCCTACTGACGTCACAGCAGTGCAGACATCTATTGCTGCTCAAACTCCACCATAGTCTCTGATAATATTTATTTATTTTTTCCCGATCCAGAAGCACTTGAGCTGAAAGCTCTTGGCTCGGTGTCATGGACATCGTAACCCTTCGGCTCAGTGCCACGAACACCGTAAATCTGGGGGACCTGTAGCTTTTCTGCCAGTCCGCTGAGTTGAACCCGCACTTACAGAGGACTAGTCACCCATAGTCCAACGCACTACGAATACGCTGACACGCGGGCCCTCCGATAACATACGGCCAGCGAGCTCAGGTAACAATTATAGAAAATACGCGCGGCCCGCATGACTTCACTTTCCAGTATTGTTGTATAGAGACGAATTCATGTTAAAAACAACACAGCAAACTAAATCAAAGTTATATTATGTTACAAATTAAGTTTAAAACTATGGAATATCAGCATTATTAATATTTTGTTTCAATAAATAACTTTGAACTCGTAGAATTGAATAAAATTGCATAAATGATTACGGTGTTCTATAAAACATATACAAAAACCAGCCACCATTAAACAGGAATTTGAATTTCCCATCAGAGCTATTTGGCCTTATGTTGCCGGGGGCCACGGACTCCACCAACAGATGTTGAAGTACATGCAAACTGAAGGTTCCCATGACTCGCTGATTAAACATACTCCTAACTTGGCCCTTCCCCCGGAATTCAGTTCTACTTGTAATCTCAAACTTCTTAAAATTGTAACCTCAATTAATCATCATCAAATAGCTTGTCCTGAGTAGAACTTTGCCACCCCAACAATCCTTCTGAATTTCTCTCTCTCATAGGCCAAATGTCCCACCTCTGCAGCCATCATGTTCAAACCATCAGTAACATCCTGAATCCATCTTCTCCGTGGTCTTCCTCTTCTTCTCTTTGCCAGTATGCCTCCTTCCATGATGATCTTTTCCAGCCCTTCATGTCTTTTTATATGTCCAAAATATCTCAATTTTCTCTTTCTTATTTGTAGCATCAGCCAGTTTTCTTTGATTTTGAGTTCTTTCTGGATAGATCTATTTGTTCTCTTCTCTGTCCAAGATATACAAAGGACTCTTCTATAACACTTATATTCAAAAGCACATATATGTTTTTTCCACTGCTTTATTAAATGTCCATGCTTCACACCATAGTTGCTACTGGGAATATGCATGCTCTTAGTATTCTGATCTTTGTTTCCTATCAGTTCCGTTCCATACTGTTTTTTGTTGTTTAAAGCCATGTTCTTCTTTTAATTTCTTTCATCCCATTTCCATCTGTTGTTAGCAGTGAACCAAGATATTCAAAACTGCTCACATTTTCTACTTTCTCTCCATTGATAAAAATATCTTTTGTCATGTTCGTTTTATCTGTTGTCATTATTTTTGTTTTTGCCACATTGAGATATAGATTTTGTTTTTCGCTTTTATCTTTCAATTCCTTTAATAACCTCAATTAATATGTATGAAAAATAAACAGCAGAAGACGAGTAATAATGATAACCTTATCAGGACTACACCAAGATCAACACAAAAGTCCTTGTTATTAATATACACATATAAAAGAACATATCTTGCAAACAATGCCATGATTCAAGCAGGCAGAAGTATGGACAGAGCCGATGTCATAAATGCGGTGAGCTCTTATTTATGTGACATGGGTGAGTCTCAGACACTGGAACGAGTTCGAGAATTAGGAGTTAAGATTGGACATGTCAGACAATGTCATCTTCGTGGTAGAGAGAGAAGGTATACTAATGAACTTCTCATGGGTGCAGTGAGTAAATGGACTTTAGGCTGGCTGCTGCATTGGAGGACATCGCATTCATGGGAATGTCCAATGTGCCATGTCGTCGATCGCATAACACAATACTCAACAAACAGTCCTTTTTATGACTAGACACATGACCCACAGTCAGGCTATAGCCTGGTTATAGTAGTTTATAGTTGGCTCTGCATGACCACACCAAGCAAAAGGCCAATACGCTCTAATATAACCCCATAAAGGATATCCGTCTTAGGTTGAAAGATCGTGCCTTGACCTCATAATCCTACTTCGCCTTCGAACGCTCCATATCAACTACTTTTTAACCACTCTGATTTATATGTGATCTGAGCGTAAGAGCGACTATACTTTGTGCAAGTTATGCGCCTACAAGTATGAGAGCACATCCGACTTCCGCGCTGCTTTTTATTTACTATAGTGCCTTTCATAGGTCCTACATGAGTCGCCTCTCACGACATGCCTTGTAGGTCGCAGTGGTATTATTCTTTGCTTCCAATGCGAGTCCCAGCACTACACAGGCGGGTCCCGGCACTACACATGCGGGTCCCGGCACTACACAGGCGGGTCCCGGCACTACACAGGCGGGTCCCAGCACTACACAGGCAGAGGTGTAATCCACCAACTAACAAACAAACATATTAGGGTCACATTGGAGACATCACAAAATAGGGGGTTGCCGATAGCCAAAGTTGTAACACTGTGCGCTATTGATCACATCCCGTGAAAATTCTGGAATCGAGGAAAGCTAGCTCTCCCCCAATTCCCTAAAGAATTCTTGTTGTGCACACGTGACGAGGTTGGTCTCTGATTACAAGTACCTCTGTAATCGAAGTAAGGCTCACCTTCTTCTTCAGTGATCTCTGGTCATGCGCTTAATTTACTGTGGACCACAAACTGGGCAGTCATCTTCAGGTCTGTCAGGTTTCTCCAAAGCTTAGTTTTCAGGTCGACTGGATGTGGCCACATGTTGCTTCTCAGTTCACACAGGAGAGGACAGTCTTGCAGGATATGCTCTGGTGTCTGTTCCGCCTGCAGGCTCACCTGAATGGCGAGGGACACTGGTGAGATGGCTACAGGTGAGCAAGCTACAGGTTTGGGTTACAGTAGACATTGATCCTTTACTTGGGGGACCTAAATTACAAATACCTCTAAAGTCGGAGTAAGACTTACCTGAATGGTGAGGTGTATTGGTGATAAGGAAATGTTGTCAGATTCCAAAATTAGATCTATGTCCTCCGTTCATGTGAGTGAACGAAAATAAACCCTTCCATAATTCTGTCTTAATTCTTACATGTAGAAAATGTTGTGATTGACCAGCTCTTGATGTTGTCAATCCAAGATTGTCTATGTCCTCCTTGTCTCCCCATCCCTCAACTGTACGGTGTAGAACAATCTTAGAAAGAGAGTCATGTCTTATTATATGTCTATACCAAGGAAGCAAACGTGGTTTCACTACAGCCAAAAGTAGTCCCTGCATGTCTTTGATGGTATTTATTTGTTTTTACATATATATTAGTTCGCGAATGGCAATGATGGGTCTCCTATGGATAAAAGCGACATCATCAATATTTTAAGAGAAAACATACGCTCTGAAGATTTCAACGCAGAAGATAAAGGATATTCTCTATTTCGATTGTGCAAGTTCAGCATACTGATAGGTGTGGGAAGACGGGAAATCAATCAATTGCCATGCCTACCTGCGTAGGCGATCATGTCTCTCCACAACTCTCTCTTCTTGGTGCACAGGAACGTGCGGTATATTTTCTCAGTATGATGCAATTCTTCGAAATGCCGCCTCTTAAATGTTTTTTCCTTAATATAACCTTCAATTGTAATTTTGATTTTGCTGCTTATGCTGCCCCCTTACGGTTCCGCCTGATGCGGCTGCCTCTCTGTATCATAGCATGGCCCTGTTGGTGCAGTTAATCAGTTCGGACATCGATCTTTTGTCGAACCACGATGTCAAACTATCCAATATCTTCTTTCTTTTTCTTCCACAATCTCTTCTTCCCTGAATATTATCTGTTGTCACTAAATGCTCTAACACTCCTATTTACATTATATGCAGGAAGAACATGGATTGCCTATTCTTATGACCATGTTTCTTTGTGTGCATGCCTGTTTTAAAACCTTATCATTTGATTTCTTCGTTGTTCATGACAATTTCAGCATTGTTCTTTTTTTCCGATCCAGAAGCACTTGAGCTGAAAGCTCTTCGGCTCGGTGCCATGGACATCGTAACCCTTCGGTTCGGTGCCACGAACACCGTGAATCTTGGGAACCTGTGGCTTTTCTACCAGCCCGCAGAATTGAAACCGCACTCACAGAGGGCTAGTCACCCGCAGTCCAACGCGCTACGAACACGCTGGACACGCGGGCGCATGCCTGTTTTAAAACCTCATCATTTGATTTCTTCGTTGTTCATGACATTTTCAGCATTGTTCTTTAAAATCACACCTTCCATCGATCTTATTCATTGTTTGTTCATTGTCCACGATTCGCTGTCATACATAAGTCATCATTGACCTCTTTGTCTCCGGAGACAATAGGTCTTGCTTCACGTAATATGTTCTGCGCTGAATCACGACGTTTCTTGTGGCTGTAATGACCTATTCTGGAATGGCATTCCTTGCCACAGTTGCTGCAGGTAAAACTGGAGACTGGAGCTGATACATAGGATGTTCTCTCTGCACTCTGCGCTCATACATAAGTAATTGCTCAATAAAGCACGTTGATAATATTTTCCGCAGTGTCGTTAGTAGTCTATTCTTGCATAGTGTGTTATTAATTTTCATGGAAGCTGCTTTCGCTTGAGCAAACTCAGTGGCGGTTGGTGGTCATTTTTTTTGGTGAGGCCACACACAAACTTTCGGAAAAATCATGGCTTTTTAGTACTTACTATTCCGGAGAGGTTATTCCTCCTTTCGATTATTTGTGGGGCCGGGCCCCACTGGCCCTTAATGACGAGCCGCCCCTGAGCAAACTATATATCAAAAATAAAACACATAGCAACAAGGTACTGTAGTTTTATCAAGTACAAAGACCCGCCTGCCCAGCGTGTTCGTAGCGCGTTGGACGACGGTGTGACAAGCCCTACGTGAGTGCGAGTTCAATTCCGCAGGCTGGCAGAAAAAGCCACAGGCTCTCCAGATTTACGATGTTCGTGACACCGAACCGAAGGGTTATGATGTCCATGGCACCGAGCCGAAGAGCTGAAAGCTCAAGTGCTTCTGGATCGGAAAAAAAATAAAGTACAAACACAAGATACAGCGACGTTTCGACCGAAGGCCTTTTCAAGCAAAGGATACAAGACAATCAAAAACAGATGGTATTTCTATACAACAGACATCATTGATGAAATAACTGAAACGATTAATTCCTTCTTCTTTTCTATAATCATATTTTGCTTCACATCGTCGTCATAAGAAAATTTGTTTAACTGACTCTTAAGTGCACCTCGTACAACCACTGTGTCTTCCACAACCGCTGTTATTTCTGTGATCCACCTTTTGCGTGGACGACCTTTTGTCCTGTATCCACTGTTTCTGAGTAGCATTTCCCTTTGAGTCTATTGGTAATCTACTTATGTGGCCGAATCTTTCAATGTGTTGTTCTTGATGATATTTTAGTGTTCATAGTGATATATCAGAGATGAAGTGTCTACGCAGAATGCTGGATGTATCAAGAAAAGAACGGTTTAGAAAGGAAGACAGGGAAAAGTGGTATAACATCCTCAAGAAACAACAAATTAAATAGTTCGGCTACATAAGCAGATGACCAACAGACAGTGTGCTTCAAAGAGCAATGTTACTCCGATACAAAGAAAAAGTCCGGCCACGCAAAAGGTGGACCTCAGAAATAACAGAGGCGACGAAAGACACTATTTATGAAACACACATAAAAGCCCGTACTAGAAATCTCTTCTTACTCTGAAGCTGTGAAGCAAGTAAGGATTGCAGAAGAGAAATAAAGACAAGGCGCATAGAGAGGCTCGCTCCAGGTATCTCCTTTTTCGCCCTGACGCTGAAAGGCAAAACAGGATTAGATAATAGATAGATAGTGACATATCAGAGATAAAGTGTCGACACAAAATTCTGGGAGTATCTAGATGGGACCAAAGGTGGATCTAAAAAATAACATGCGGTAAAAAAAAACCACTATTTATGATGCGCACACAAAACTCCATTCTATAATTCTTTTCTTATCCCAGCGATATGAGGCAAAACAGAGCTAGAGAAAAGAAAAAGACAAATGCAGTTCATTTGATCTTCTGTGGTTTTGTGATACCCTCGTTACGTTATATATTCCTTTACGTGGAAAAAAACCACTTCTACCTATGAAGTACAGGTTTGCTGCACAGAATGTGGTGAATAGTGCCTGTTCTCATTCCTTATCCCTAGTCCGTGTTTGCTTCAAATCTCTTCCATATACTTTATAGTGTCCGTTCCTATCTTATCATTCTTTTCACCCATCCTAATTTTAATGTTGCAATTTCTCTGATTGCCATTTTCTTACTCGAAATAAATGATACGCCCATACTAACTCTCTTTGTCGTCCTATGTTCTTGTTTTTCCCCTTTTGTCTAACATTCGCATAGAGTTCATAATAATAATTTATACAAAGAAGAAATCAATGCACGACGTCATCTACTACGATCGTCTAATGTAGTTTTCACTTCCGGGGTTGGGCTGGCGCATAATTTATTTTGATTACGATCTGAAGCACAAGATGATCACATCTACTTTTGTCTATTAAAGGTTTGCTATACCTATTCAGCTAACTATATTTTAGGAAGTTGCTTATGACAGTAGTATTTACATATCAAAAGTATGTTTTCTCACAGTGGTGCAGTCGTTTTATCGTTAGAATACGTTTTATTAGCTGGGAGTAGGTCAGTCAGTCGAGTCAGTGATTCACACCGACACTCACACCACAGTATATTTATCATATTCTTTACTACAATCTAGATTTGCCATCTATGCATTTCAGAAATAGATATTGTGAAATTATTTCACAATGCAGGCCTTAGTCTGTTAACTTTAAATTGTCTCACGAAAATGTCTGATAGACCATGATATATCCATCCCAGGTGTTTGTGTTTCAGTTTGCTTTCTAAGTTAGTTTTATATTTTATTCAATTATTATTCAATATTCAATCAATTTCAATGATTCATAACATGAGTTCACTGATTATCATACGAATGATTTTACCTTAGTCTAAACTAGTCTGAAATATGCTGTTTAAAAAGTGTTGATTGTAATATTAATACATATATGTTGTCTTTTTTCGTCTTATATGCGGTCAATTAGCAAGTGTTTTACATTTTACTGTGACAGTTCACAGTTTCTGAGTTTAAGCTGGTCTCTCTCTTACCTTTCAGCACATCCATAAGTCTCTTTTCAAAAGATTCTGCACTTTTGCGTAATGTTGTTCTCCACCTAGCTCTGTCATCAGCTAGTTTGTCATATTTGTTGGGACCTGGACAAGCTCTTCATTCAGTCCATGCAGATATATGCTATTATATGGCCTTATATATATATTATAGTAAATATTGTTGACTCATTTGCTACTGACACCAACTACTTTGGTTATCAGTTATATGAGGACTATCATCATAGCACTCCGGACATGTCCATAGGTGCTCCGATCTCCGCCTCAGCAAATCCAGCAGATTCCAGCGATCCAACACGCCAGTTCGATGTTGATTAATCAATCTCCTTGCATATTTAGTATGTCGTTATTTTCGGGCTGCACCAATATTGACAACCATCTCTTTCAATTTGGTCAGCGAGTGGGATTCACAGCTTTGGTTTTGTTTGGCAATGTCTTGTACCTACTCAATCATCACTGTGATAGTGATTAGCAAGGATCATCTTCTAAACAACACTCTTGGTAGATCCATAGATTCTCCTATCTCATCTCCTGCTCATGTCATGCCGGGGGCCCACAAAGGAAGCAAAGAATAGTACCACTTGACCTACAAGGCATGTTGTAAGAGCGACTGATGTATGATCTCAGGAGCTTCCTAGTAAATAAAAAGCATCGCAGAAATCGGATGTGCTGGCCTACCTTTAGGAGCATAACTGGCACTGCATACAATCACTCTTAGGCTCTGATCACATACAAATCACACGGAGAGGTGTAACAAGTGAGTCGATATGGGCGCTCGAAGATCTTACCCCCACCACCTTTATCATCATGACATCACACACTTTCTATGTTGATTAATAAAATGTCTTGTGTCCGTAACAAATTGTTAATATCTGACAGCTTCCAGTTTTCCCCAATCTTTTCCCTCTGACCAGGGATGCAAATTCAGATATATGTTCAAAAATAATTTATCTCATGGTTTTGTCTCCACTATCCATGTCCTTCTCAGATCAAGGCCATATCATTGTTAGCTTGCACACGATACACACAACACCCACATGTCTAACCTTGATCATGTATGCCCAAAAATGGGGTAGGGGATTGTGTTAGAGGATTGAACTTTACAGTGACCTCAACACACACTAGAGAGGTGCAGTAGCACAACTCATTTGGGATGGAGCGCTATTATTGTTACCATGCCCACCCGCACGGCCAGGTACACAAATGAAAGCTAGGCGGGCCATTCTAGATGTGTTGAAAACACAAGCCATTCTTGTCTCATATAACAAGCCTGAATTTTCATGAGCATATTCATTGTCTCTCAATATGTATGTGCGACTTGTTTACTCAACCAATTCGGCGCCATAGTTCCATTCTTGACCTCTAACTTCATCTTGGGATTGCTATCTGGATGATTATACTGTCACATGTGTTCTTATGAACAATGCGACTGTGCCTGGGGCTCATCTCTGGTGCCGTGTAGTTTAGAATGTAGTCATGTTTTATTGAGCCATAATCCCTTTATAGGGAGGATGTACTGCAGAGATAATCTTGCGGGACGTGTTCTATGGTTTGATCAGAACTGCCACAGGGACACCAAGGAAATGAAGACAGTCGTAGCCTGATCAAGTGTTTATTCAGTTTGTTATGCTGTATCCTGAGATAGTAGATTCTGTTCTTGCATATCATGCGTTTTATAGTCATTGCTGGATAATTAAGATTTCATTTTGGAAGCTACTTGTTGTCAATGCAAAGACATTTATTCCTTTCTTGATAATTTTTGCAACTCAAACTTGCTGTGAACACCTAAATGATCCGCTCAAATCACCAAGCCATCAATGTAACTGTCATCTTCCTTTTCTGTATTCTTCTTTAATAGTGCATTGATGTCTTTATTTACTGCAGCAGGAAATTGTTCTTAGCGAGAGTGGGATACAACTGACATGGTAGTGTTGACAACATCAGACATTGGTACTAATTCACTGTCAAGATTAATTGTGGCCTAGGGGTTAATGACTCTGTCTATTAACCTCGACGTTCTAAGTTCGAATCACGCTGCGGACAGTTTGGTTGCAAATTGTTTGTGTGGATTTTAACAAAGGGCGATGGCACCACCCGTTCAGAAAGCAATGGCAAACTACTGAGCGTAATAATGCCTAGAAAAATCACAAACAGCGTTACAAAGCTGGGGTTGATTTGCAAAGTCCTGTAAAGGATATGCAATTAACTTTTTTTTTATCCTACACATATATATATGTGGCCTTTTTCGTCTTTACAGACGGTCAATTGGCAAGTGTTTTACTGTGACAACTTCTGAGTTTTCGCTTCTCTCTCTTGTCGTTCAGCTCATACATAAGTCTCTTCTCAAAAGACTCTGCTCCCTTTCGTAATTTGGCTTTTCACACAACTCTGTCATCAGCTAGTTTTTCCCATGTGCTGGGACCTATAGAAAAGTTTTTCATTGAGGCTTTGCAGACATCTTTATATCTGAGCAGTGGTCTGCCCTGGTGCTCTTCCCCTCCGAAAGTGGAATTGGAATAATCTTCAACCCTAACCGGACTCCAAGAACACCAAGTCAAATGTGGTGTAGGCAGACTGAAAGTCAAAAGAATAATAGTAAACCAACAAAGAACTGGTGCTATTAGTTGCCACACACTGAGAAACATTCTGAGGAGGAGAGATGAGCATGTATAGACTAATTAGTTCTTAGTGCAGTGATGATGATCCGACAACTAAACTAAACACTTTTTATATGTTAGTGCAGTCACAAAAAATAACTGCATGTGAAATTCACTGCCTGCGAAAAGTTACCAACACCAGAAAAGACAGAATCATCAGCAAAAGAAAGAAAGTTGGCACAGAACTTTGCTTGAATTACATTGAGAAACAAAGAATGAAGTGGTTTGGCCACTTAATAAGAATGCATCCAAACTCCACAGCATACAGAGTCTTCTAAACAGAACATCAGGAAAGGAAGACCATGAAAAAGATGGTTAGATGACATAGCAGAATTCTGTCAAAGAGCAAAAATAACAATCACACGCCACAGAACATCGAAGACAGAAAACCATGACACTGGGCACCAACCTGGTGACAGTGTGACGACAAAAGAAGAAATATGTTCTAGATTATTCTTATTCTCTCAACTTCCTATTCACAGACAAAAAATGGTTGCAATTTGTTTTTGTTACAGTCCATGACTGCTGCTCGTTAAGTGAGAACAAGTGATAGATAACAGCCATGAGTACTACACTAAGGAACTCTTTGCCCATTCCAATCAAGGGTTCGATTGAGGTGACATCCACTCTATCTCCAACTGACAGTGAGTACTAATTATTTTGTTGTTTCGATTGTTGTTTCTTGGTTCCAGAAAACAAAGTGAATTTTTGTGGCGCCAATAGTGAAGTCTTCGATGGCTCCAAATTGACCACTTGTTACGCCTGTGTGGTGCTAGGGCCCACAAGGGAAGCAAAGAATAGTACCACTGCGACCTACAATGCATGTCGTAAGAGGCGACTGATGTAAGCCCTAGGGATGCTATCCTAGTAAATAAAAAGCAGCGCAGAAATCAGATGTACTGGCCTTCTTGTAGGCGCATAACTGACACAGCGTACAATCACTCTTAGGCTCAGATCACATACAAATAGGAAAATTGTGAGGAGGGGGATCACATAAACATGCACGTAATGAAAACATATATGCTTTTAGACGTTCAAAAACAATTTGAAGTTGTAGTCTAATGCATGTAGTTTCTAAATATGCAATTAACTAAAAATGGCAATTGTCATAATTTTCGTCATTTTCAAGGGAAATCTACCATAACCTTGTTATTCTATTAGATTGTCCAGTTTTCTTCCGATTAGTATATAATAAATAATTAAATGAAAATCGTGGCATATCCTGTACAGGACGTAGCCATCAATCACAGTAAACGAGTCATTGATTTTCTAGGCACCACTTATACGTTCGGTAGTTTGCCATTGCTTTCTGAGCGGGAAGGTCTATTTTTTTCTTTTGTAAAAATCCCACGAAAACTAATTTGCTTCCAAACTTGCCCACCGTGGGGTTTCAACCAGGTACGTTTGGGTTTGTGATCGAGCTCAGTACCGCTTGAGCTACAGACGCTCACAATAAATATAGAGGTTTATTTATTAGCAGTAGTTACGATTTAAAAAAAATTGTTTTTTTTTTGCCTCCTTGAATTAACCGTGTACAACTGAGGAAATAACTGTGTACGGAAAGAGTAAATTTTTGCCCCGATTTAGAAGCACTTAAGCTCTTCGGCTCGGTGCCATGGACATCGTAACCCTTCGGTTGGGCCACGAACACCTAAATCTGGCGAACCTGTGGCTTTCTGCCAGCAGGAGATTGAACCACACTCACAGAGCTTGTCCCCGTTATCAATGCCTACGAACACACTGGGCAGGCAGGCAAAAGTTAATTAGCAAAGTTGAATCAGTGTTGACATGATGCATAACTCATGTGAGAATGAATTATTATGTCTGAACATATATTCATCTGTTGACAATCTGGTTCAAATGACAAACTTCACTGGAAATCGTTTAAAAGTCAAAATTTATAAGTTGATGTTTTGTAAAGAAAACATTTCATGCACATTCATTCTTTTCTATTGTAGTCACTGCTACGGTGGTTGCAAAGGCGTGGTTTCTGTTTTTGCCTTGCCTGTTCTATGGCTTGGGCAGTAGTTATTTGCTTGCTAGGATACTGTTATGCCAGCTAACCATCTTTTGGTCTTATTCTCAGCTTCTTTCCTGATGTTCTGTTGTGGAAGACTTTGTATACTGTGGAGTTTGGATGCATTCTTATTAATTGACTGAATCACTTCATTGTTTGTTTCTCAATGTAATTCAAGCAAAGTTCATCCCAACTTTCTTATGCTGATGTTGGTGATTCTGTCTTTTCTGGTGTTGTTGGTATGTCTTGTAGTTACTTTGCGACTGACTTTCTATTGTCATGTTTAGCTCTGATAACAAAGTAGGCATGAAATCTGTTGATCATCTGTTTAGCTGTCAGTGAGATTCTTCTTCAACTTTGTTATATACTTTATATGTAGGAAATAAGGTTAAGTGGTTAGAGTCCTGTGTTTTTTTTCGTAAGTTCCAAATGCTTGTACACTATTGATCATATTCGTTGCTTCCCCTGTGGTTCTTACAAAAAAACATAGTTTTCATCTTCTTTAACAGAGACTTAAGCAGTAGACAAGTGACCGTTCCAATGACCAGTCCTAGAAAGGTTGTAAATGTTCCTATACCGGAACTATCTCACCTAGTCATCTGCAAAGTAGGAAGTGCTCTTTGGAGTAGGTCCAAGCCAAAATATGCGGCATTAATTAAAGAGTGTCTTATCATACGATGCAGAAGGAATGCCCACTCCATCAGAAAGGTGCAGTACAAAGGCTCTTTGGCGTAGATCCAAGCCAAAATATACGGCAAAACGGATCATTAAAGAGAACATGCGAATGAAGGGGATGTGTAGGGACTGGCTGTCACCGAGATAGACTCAAAACACTTCCTCTAGGGAAAGTTACCCTAGTAAATAAAATTCTGGCACTAAGTCGGATATGCTGGTCTAGTCACCATAGGCGCATAGGCTAGCAGCTTAACCGTTCTTGGCAAAGGCCGTTTATATATCACAACAAGAATGATCAAAATGGCGAAAAGAGCGATCAACACAAACAAAATCTTCAACTTTATATTGAGATGCTGTTAAGAGTGTTAATCATTCTAGGATGTCTCATAGATTAATATTACTAATGATTAATCTCTATTTTGTCAGCTTGTCGTGTCATGATGTTGAACACTATTTAGTTTCCTTCTTATTCATTATTTTTATGTTACTCATTTATCTTCTTCAATCTCCATTTCTTTTTAATGTTTTTATCTTTGTTTTATTCTGTTACTTCTTTGTTCTCTGTATTTTCTTTGCACTTATTTATACTCCATTTCCGCCTGAGTGGTTACCGGGGCCCAAATTTGGGGCGTAAAGATTAGAACTACTGTTCTGTTACTTGCCACGCATGTCGCAAGAGTCGACTAAGGAGGTTTGGCTGAAATCGAATGCATGTGTCCGCTAGGGAATGCTAACCGAAATAAATGCTTGTAGAAAACGGATGCACCAGGTCGTAAGGTGCATAACATGGTGCAACGTGCCCTTACAATGAGGAATGGGATAACGGATTCTACGTCGCCAATCTGCCTCGGAGATTTAGCCACGCAGTAAGAATATCAGACCTACCATCACAAGGGTGGCCAAAACTTACTGTGGGAAGAGGTCGGCACAAACGGGAAGCAGAAATCATATTAATTATATCCTACAGAACTGCCCCCAGTATACAGACTTGAGAAGAAAGAGGTGGCCCACTTATCATTAGTGTCCAAGACAAACTGTATTACATGGCTGATAATCTGAGACAGATGGCTGCCTTTATTAGAGAATCCGAAATCTCAATCAAGTGAGAATGCAGAAGAAAGATACTCCATTTCTTCTGCTCGATTCTTTTTGCTTTATTTTTGTTTGTCCTGTTCTCATTAATTCACTATTAATTCTTCTTTTCTTCATTCTGGATATCTTCATTATTCTGGATATCTTCATTATTCTGGATATCTTAAATGTGGAGATGTTGAATGAGGTCAAGATACAGAGAAAACTTATCATTAATATAAGAAAGAGTTGGTCATCATTTTACGGGCATGTGATGAGAAAGAAACCTTATCAAAAGAATGCGACAATCAAGGTTCTTCGGACATATAATGCGAAGAGAAGGTTAAACTCCAAACTCCTGGTATCATTAGATCGATTCAACATTTATTTTAATGTTTTCATCCAACACGCAGTCGTGAAGAGATATTATCTACCGTCCCAGTACGTCTTGCAAAATAAACTTCTGTTTGTCCAACCGTTAATTGACGAATACGCAAATACGCGAAGAGCATCTTTAAACGATAGAGAAATGTCAGGTGTAGAAGTTGATTGACACAGTCTGAAACGAGCCAGGTCTTAAGCGATCTAGTCAATATGAGCCCATGTCTCATGACGTACACATCACTGGCTGTTTATATAAACCTTAGAAACTGCCATGACACCACGCTATCTTGAACGTCCACTTCGGACCGACTCATTCTGAAGGAAATGAGTCCACCCGTTGTAACATTCACAAGAAATGGGATGAGAGCTAACAAAGTTAGCGTCCAAGAGGCTCCGAACGTAATCACTGTTTGACGAAGACATTCACGAGGTATAGAAGTGAATTTCCAAATATTAAATAAGAACAGGACACACACACATCTTCCAAATAATTTCTTGTATGCCCAAGTTCACTTTCAGACGATCGAGAAGGGAAGTAACTCTGACATATATCTGAAGTTGATCAAAGTAACGAATGTAGAGAAAAGTCGTTTTTGTTATATTTCGATTTTATTATGTAAGAAAATCAAGTGCCAGAGAATACGATCATATCTCTCGACAACTCTCTCTCTCTCTCTCCTTGGTTTACAAAAAGGATTTAAAAGCCGAAGAATTGGACTTAATTGAACCGGTTTTATCCCATACGGCTCGGTCCCTCTCCGCAGAAATGGCACGCCACCTGCCTAGAGTATTGCACAAAGCACGAACTCCGTAGCTCCAGCAACAATCCTAGGGTCTCTGGAAAAAACTGCACTCGTGAACAGAATGGCGCGGACCGGACTCGAACCCAGGACCTTCGACTCACAAGGCAAAGGGCGTAACCACTTAGCCTTGGTGTAGCTATGTAGTTCTGATATCGATCTTTTGTCGAACCATGATGTCAGACCATCCAACATTTTCGCCCTCTGAATTCCGCAATATCTTCTTCCCTGAATTTTACTAAAAAATAAACATTATTTCTAGAACTCGAGGAGTGTCTGACCGAATGGATTAGGGTGCAGTTGCCATGAGGGAGACCCGTTTTCAATTCATGGTAAGGCCAAGGATTTTTTCCTGTTGTGGGCATAAATGAAAAATCCTAACCTGAACAGCTTCGCGGCGACTGCACTAGCCAAGCGGCCATTAAATTCTTCAGGCTCTCATCCCACCTGTCCTACAGCGCCTAAAAGCGGTACCACAGGCAGTAACGACATATTTAAAAAAATTTAAAAAAAAAAAAAATCTGAAACTCCAGTCTTCTGGAATTCGTCAGTACGACAATGTTGAATATATATTCACTTACGAATTTTTCTTGAGTCTATTATTTTCTGTGTTCATCTTTTTATTTAAAAATAAAAATGTTATCTGATTTCATTTTTTTGGTGGCCATCTTGAAACTTGTATTAAGTGTTTCTACTAGTTGATTTGCATTTGTTGACAAATATATTATGCTTGCTAACAAGACATCTTTGCGTGTCGTTCAAATCCCGAGCTGCAGGTCGAGTGCCGAGTGTTAGCTATGGGGTTACAGCTTTCCCTAGAAAATGATGTGAGCATGCACAATCAAATATGATTGTATTTGTGGACGCTTGAGCGCATGGGAGATCGTATCGTTCATCCTATTATGTTTTTTTCTTCTTTTGAACTTGTGTTTCTTTTTTTCTTGTGTTCTCTTGATGTTGAGTTATCGATCAACCGCTTCCATATCCTGCTCTAGCTGTGTTGTTTCTTTCTTTTTTTTCTGTAATCCTGTTTTCCCTCGCAGCGTCAGGATAAGATGAGATCTCTAGAACTGAATTCTTTGTGTGCTTTATAAACAGTGTTTGTCGCCGCCTATGTTATCTCTCAGGATCCTCTTTTGCGTGGACGACCTTTTGCTTTGTATCCACTGCCGCCTGTGTTTTGCCGGGACTCGCAAGGGGAGCAAAGAATAGTAACACTGCGACCTACAAAGCGTGTCGTAAGAGACCTAGAGAAGCTACCCTAGTAAATATAAAAACTTTGCAGAAATTGGATGTACTGGTCTACTTGTAGGCGCATAACTGGCACAACGTACAATCGCTCTTAGGCTCAGATCTAACCTGCTGCTTTGCAGGTCGGCTGGAGACAGCCAAAAGCTAACGGAGAGCGAACCGAGTAAACGCTGGCTAAAACCGGACACATCGCCGAAGGATAAGCACCAGAGCTCCAAAATGTCACTGACCATGTGACGAGACCACACCAATGCTAAGGCTGCATGAATCAGATTTTCATATAAATGAGATTTATGGGAAATCTGGTACACCAGTCTAAGCGGTGATCGGAGAGAGAGACTCTGATCTCTCGTCAGGGGAGGGGGGGTTGATGGGCTCTCAAGGGGAGCAAAAGAATAGTAGATGTGCTGGTCAACCTATAGGCGCGTATGTGTACATCCATGTCTGCACATGCTGTCTGGTGCACATACCTATGTCTGCACATGCTGTCTGGTGCACATACCTATGTCTGCACATGCTGTCTGGTGCACATACCTATGTCTGCACATGCTGTCTGGTGCACATACCTATGTCTGCACATGCTGTCTGGTGCACATACCTATGTCTGCACATGCTGTCTGGTGCACATACCTATGTCTGCATCGCTATTTTAGGCTGCACACAACCAGTACCACACTGAATCTACACACTCAGGTCTACACACCGTCTTACACCTTCCCCAGCGTCATCCAGTTCATTGTCTCTATTCGCTCTTCTTTCTATTTTCTCTCTTCCAATATTCCACCTTTCTTATTTATTTCTCTTCCTTCTCCCAACTTCCTCGCATTTGCCATTCTCACATCTTCTTTCCATTCTCTCTTTCTTCATGTCATACTCTTCCTCCGCATTATCTCTCTTACCTGTCTTCTATACTTCTCTCTTTTCCATCTATTCTCTCTTGTTTCCTTCTCTCTCTTCTTCATTCTCTTTCTCCTCTTCTGTTCTCCTCTTTCTCTCTCTTTCTCCTCTCTCTCTTTCATTCTCTTTCTCCTCTCTCTTTCTCCTCTTTCTCTCTCTCTCCTCTCTCTCTTCTCTCTCTTTCTCCTCTCTCTCTTTCTCCTCTCCTCTTTCTCTCTCTCTTTCTTCTCTTTCTCTCTCTTTCTCCTCTCTCTCTCTCTTTCTCTCTCTTTCTCCTCTCTCTCTTTCTCTCTCTTTCTCTCTCTTTCTCCTCTCTCTCTTTCTCTCTCTTTCTCCTCTCTCTTCTCTCTCTTTCTCCTCTCTCTCTTTCTCTCTCTTTCTCGTCTCTCTCTTTCATTCTCCTTTCTCCTCTCTCTCTTTCTCTCTCTTTCTCCTCTCTCTCTTTCTCTCTCTCTTCTCTCTCTTTCTCTCTCTCTCTCTCTTTCTCTCTCTTTCTCCTCTCTCTCTTTCTCTCTCTTTCTCTCTCTTTCTCCTCTCTCTCTTTCTCTCTCTTTCTCCTCTCTCTTTCTCTCTCTTTCTCCTCTCTCTCTTTCTCTCTCTTTCTCGTCTCTCTCTTTCATTCTCCTTTCTCCTCTCTCTCTTTCTCTCTCTCTCTCTTTCTCCTCTCTCTCTTTCTCCTCTCTCTCTTTCCCCTCTCTCTCTTTCTCTCTCTTTCTCCTCTCTCTCTTTCATTCTCTTTTCTCCTCTCTCTCTTTCTCCTCTCTCTCTTTCTCCTCTCTCTCTTTCTCCTCTCTCTCTTTCTCCTCTCTCTCTTTCTCCTCTCTCTCCTCTCTCTCTTTCTTTCTCTCTTTCTCTCTCTTTCTCTCTCTTTCTCCTCTCTCTCTTTCTCTCTCTTTCTCTCTTTTTCTCCTCTCTCTCTTTCCCCTCTCTCTCTTTCTCTCTCTTTCTCCTCTCTCTCTTTCATTCTCTTTTCTCCTCTCTCTCTTTCTCCTCTCTCTCTTTCTCCTCTCTCTCTTTCTCCTCTCTCTCCTCTCTCTCTTTCTTTCTCTCTTTCTCTCTCTTTCTCTCTCTTTCTCCTCTCTCTTTCATTCTCTTTCTCCTCTCTCTCTCTCTCTCATTCTCTACTCCCTGTCACTAACTACTCCTACATATGTTTGCCGCACTGAGTAAGCCACACACTTAATCGTTGGAGATTTAATTTATATTTTAAAAAAACAAGGACATCACGAGAAACAGGAAACTGTTCACTCACGCTCCAGAATCGATCATCAAACGTCATTGTTGGATATCGTCCGCAATGTTACCCAGGCATTGGGCGTGCGTGTAATTAAGTGCGAGTAAACCTCCTTATCCAGGCGTCGAATCCCTTAATTTTTGATTTGATTGGACCCACTTGTCCGAAGACGTTTGAAATGTCGAAATATGGTTATTGAGTTTCGATTTTGGTTATAGAAAGTGTCGATCTTGGTCACGCTCGTTTTCGACTTAACAAAAAATTATGGTTGTAGTTGGTGGGTCAACCTTATGGTATTGTGGGCATCGTCAAAGATGGGAGTCTTCTCAGTGGTTGTAGTTGGTGGGTCAACCTCATGGTATTGTGGGCATCGTCAAGATGGAGTCTTCTCAGTGGTGTGTAGTTGGTGGAGTCAACCTCCATGGTATTGTGGCATCGCAAGATGGGAGTCTTCTCAGTGGTTGTAGTTGGGGTCAACCTCATGGTATTTGGGCATCGTCAAAGATGAGTCTTTCAGTGGTTGAGTTGGCGGGTCAACCTCATGGTTTTGGGCATCGTCAAGATGGAGTCTTCTCAGTGGTTGTAGTTGGTGGGTCAACCTCATGGTATTGTGGGCATCGTCAAAGATGGGAGTCTTCTCAGTTTTAGAGGAAAGTCTTCTTCTTCCAACGCTCCATTTCGACCACTCTTTGTGATTTGTATGTGATCCGAGCGATTGTACGTTGTGCCAGTTATACGCCTATAAGTATGCCAGCACATCCGATTTCTGCGACGCTTTTTATTTACTAAGGTAGCTTTCCCAGGCTCCTGCTTCAGTCGCCTCTTACGGCATGCCTTGTAATTCGCAGTGTTACTCTTCTTCTTCTTCTTTGCGTTCGTTCTTTACGACCAATTTTAATCACTCTTTGTGATATGTTTGATCTTTGCCAAGAACGTGTATACGTTGCACATTGGTTTGGTAGGCCCTAAACGCATAGACTCAACGTTTAGGACACATGCATCCGATTTCAGCCAAACCTCCTTAATCGTCTCTTACGACATGCATGGCAGGTAACAGTGGTTCTATTCTTTACACCCCAAATTTGGGCCCCGGTAACCACTCGGGCGGCAGTGTTACTATTCTTTGCTCTCCTTGCGAACCCGGCAACAGACATGCGCATGCCTCTGTGAAAATCACACCGGAAGTGAAACTTGTATCTTAGCAAGGGGACACCACTGCAATCCATAGCCAAGGGACGCTATTGGCAACAATTTCATGTCTGATGATTAAACTCATTTCTTCCTGGTTATGTCATCAATTTTGCGTTAAATGAAACACGTTTTCTCGATCGAAGTTAACCTTTCTCAACATCACGATTTCATCGTATGGCATATCGCTCTTGTTATTACTTTCTCACTCTCTCAGCTACCCCTTCGCCAAAGCTTTCTATATTTAAACGAGAGAAGAGAATACGGAATTTTAAGAACCGCAGGAAAAGCATTGGAGACAATGAATATGATTAGTAAAAAGAGACTGAAGAAGTATTAGACCGTCCGAAAGCATTGCAGACTGTTTTGGGACCCGCAGGGAAAGAGGAGCGGGGAAGGCCTAGACAGACCTGGAGAAGAGAGGTGGAGGCTGATATTAAAAGGATAGGTAAAACATAGAAAGAATTGGAAGGGATGGCAGGAGTGAGGAAGAGCTGGAAGAAGTTGTTGAAGACCTGTGCTCCGTTGGGAGTTGACATTTAATTTAAGGAGAAGTTTCTCATTAAAAAAATATGGCAACCCTAGCCCCCAGCAACATAAGACCGACTAGTTCAGACAGGAAAACCAAAACTCCTGTTTAATGGGGGCTGGTTTTTATAAGTGTCTGATAGAACAATGTAAAATTGTCTGCAACTTTACACAATTCTACGAGTCCATTGATATTTATTGATGAACAATGTTAACCCTTTAGCTGCTAAGGACGTGTATATACGTTTTTCCTATTCGCTGTTAGACGCATTACTACGTCTGCTATTATCTCTCCTCTGCGGGTTAAAGACGTGTTAACACGTTATACATTTCTACTGTCACTGCTATAGGCGTACATTCACGTTTGTGACCTAGAAATAAAGAGTAGCTATTTTAGCTTCGTCATCGGAAAGTATGTAGCAGCGAACTGTTATTAATACTGATATTTCTTAGTGTTCGTCCATGTTTTGTCGGCGCTCACAAGGGGCGCAAAGAATAGTAACACTGCAACCTACAAGGCATCTCATAAGAGTTGACTGAAGTAGGGGCATAGGGAAGCTACCCTAGTAAATAAAAAGCGTCGAAGCAATCGGATATGCTGGCCTACTTGTAGGCGCATAGCTGGCACAACGTACAATCGCTCTTAGGCTCGGATCACATACAAATCACAAAGAGTGGTTAACAAGTGGTCGATATGGAGCGGAAGAAGAAGAAACTTTATTGGTCACATAGTACAACCTTGATTTAGCTTGTTGTGTTGTTTTTAAACCGAATGCGTCTTTATCTAACAATATTTGAATGCGTGGTCACGCGACTGGTCTTCCGAGAATTGTTATACCTGAGCCCGCCGGCCTTTTGTTATCGGAGGCCACACGGACAGCCCTATCCGTTTAAAACAGCGGTTCCCAAACTTTGCATTATCGCGGACCACTTTTAAATAAATGTTGCTACCACGGACTCCAACAATTTATTTTTCTGTTTGAAATGTGGAAGATCGTAATATTTCTTCAAACGCTTGAGGACCCCCTGTGAGTACCCCGTGAACCCTCGGCGGTCCGCTGACCCCACTTTGAGAAACGCTGCTTTATAACATTTAATTCCGAATTTATTCAGTATTAGATGTGTCATCAATTGTTGTGTCTATTGTCTATTCCCAGGTGGAAGATGTAGTTGGTTGTCCACTCTTGCCGTTAAGCGTAGGGATGGGAGCTTTAATTTGCGTTCTAGGGCTAGATGAGTCGCCCATGTTGTGTTGTATCCGTGTTTATGTAGTATGGTCTTGATATTGTCTATCCATCTTTTTCTTTATCTTCCCTTAGCTCTAGTACCCGATCTCTTTTATTGTATGCTGTTATTGGTGGTTGGTTGTATTTCATTCTCATTAAATGTCCAAACCACTGCATTTGTTGTCTTTCGATGTATTCGGTGCATGAAGTTATGCCCACTCTGCTTCTGATGTCCTCATTTCGTAGTCTGTCTTTCCTGATGGCCCACTGCCTTCCTCAAGCATTTTATTCCACACGTGGTGAGCTTTCTGTGATGTGTTGCTGTCAGAGACCAAGTTTGGCACTGGTAACAAAGTGTTGGTAGGAAAATACTTTTGTTGTGTTCTTACCAAAAAAAATGCAGTCGCTAAGCAACTTCCCGTTATCTAACTTCCTCACACAGTGAGTACATGTAGATTTGATTAAAGTCTATGGTAACCATTGACAACATGTAAACAAAACACTTCAGCTTTTTACTAAGACTACGCTAACTTCAGCTTTTACTTCTCATAAGAAACCCAATAAAAGGATTTTAAAATGGTAAATAATGACTTTGTCAGAAGGTGTCCTTTGTTGAGCTCCGTTTTTATCTCGAATTTTAATCAAGACACTAGTGCATTGCGCATAATATGTTAAAAAAATTATCTTTGAATTGAATTGTTGTTGAAGAATAGTACCTTAATATATTCGAAACCAGCGTATCTCAAACTGGGGTCCGTGAGGTACAACGCTGTGTATTGTTTTTGTATTTTGTAAAAATACAGTACTTTGTTTTTACGTGTTTCGCTATTGGTTCATAGTTTTACTGCAGTCTTCCCTATGTCGAGGTACTCACAGGGGTCCTTAAGCGTTTGAAGAAATATGATGATTTTGACAATTCAAACAGAAAAATAAATTTAAAAAATGTTGTTTTTTTACCCGATCCAGAAGCACTTGAGCTTTTCAGCTCTTCGGCTCGGTGCCATGGACATCGTAACCCTTCGGTTCGGTGCCACGAAAATCTGGGGAATCTGTGACTTTGTCTACCATCCCTCGAAATTGAACCCGCACACACAGAGGGGTAGTCACCCGTAGTCCAACGCGCTACGAACACGCTGGGCAGACGGGCTAAAAATATGTATTTTTATTTCCCGATCCAGAAGCACTTGAGCTTTTCAGCTGTTCGGCTCGGTGCCATGCACATCGTAACCCTTCGGTTCGGTGCCACGAAAATCTGGGAATCTGTGGCTTTTTCTACCATCCCGCGGAATTGAACCCGCACACAGAGGGATAGTCACCCGTAGTCCAACGCGCTACGAACACGCTGGGCAGACGGGCAAAAATATGTATAAAAACAGTGGCAAACTAGTTTCTCTACGAAATCAAAGAACCCGGATCAGACCGGAGTTTAAATGTCTTACAGTACAGTGGCAAACTAGTTTCGCTACGAAATCAAAGAACCCGGATCAGACCGGAGTCTAAATGTCTGACAGTACACAATTAAAGATCATTTAAAGTTTCCCAAAACACGTAATTACAAAGTACTGTAGTTTTACAAATTACAAAACAATGACAAAATACAGCAACGTTTCGACCAACAAAGGCCTTTATCAAGCAAACGAACAAACAGGAGTACTCCTGTTTGTTTGTTTGCTTGATAAAACTTGTTGGTCGAAACGTTGCTTATTTGTCATTGTTTTGTAATTTGTAAAGTAATTACGTGTTTTGCCAATCAAATAGTTTTACTGCAGTTCCATATATATATATACTGAATATTTAAAGTTTCCCACAGCCTGAGAACATTGTTTACTATTATAACACAAAGATAATTCATTCGTATCCATTTTCACATATACAGGGTGTTCAACTTAAAAGCAGTCTATGAATGGATCTAATCTGGCATATATGTATGGAAATGAGAAGGTTCAGTTATGACGTAGTATAGGTCAAGGTTGTGTATGTAATTGTAGTGAGTGCGGGAAGGGCGATGAACAAATGTGACGTAGGACGAGCTAGTCAGAACCGGTTTAAATAGTAAATAAACACAACGCGATAGGTTATCTGGCAACTTTCGATTTGTCAATGGGGCTGCAATTATCTTGAACACCCTGTATAACTATCATAGAAGACAACAAGGTATGTGTTTATCTTCTTCATCGTTGACCGCTTCATATCGACCGCTTCATATCGACCGCTTCATATTTCACATATATAATGGAGTCCGCTGGAGCAAAATGTATTTAAAATGGGTCCGCGGTCATGCAAAGTTTGAGAACCGCTGTTGTATACAAAAACGCCTTTTATCTTGAGTTGAAGAATGTACTGTCGGTTCTTTCATTGACCTCTTCCTTTACTTGATTCTGGTTTCCAGTAGAAAGAATTTAATAAACAACTGCTTATGTTATGTGTAGTTTGACATGCTACATTTACATGGCGACTTTGTTTCCGATTATCGTTAGTGTATTATAGTGTTTAGTGAGGGCGAACCGGAACAAAGCGCATGCAGCAATCGATTATGCTGGTCTGAAAGAATAATATGGTAATTTTTTCAGAATATTATATTAATGTCTACATGACTGAATCCACAAAAAGTGGCATTTTTTGGCGTTATTCTATAGCTGCAAATAGTGTTTTTTTTAAATAAGTGGTTATACTAGAATGGTAAGCGTCTGTAGCTCAAGCGGTAGTGAGCTCGATAACAAACCCAAGCGTACCTGGTTCAAACCCCACGGTGGGCACGTTTGGAAGCAAATTCGTTTTCGTGAGATTTTTACAAAAGGTAAAAATAGACCTCACCGTTCAAAAAGCTATGACAAACTACCGAACGTTTAAGTGGTGCCAAGAAAATCAACAACTCGTTTACTGTGGTTGATGGCTACGTCCTGTAAAGGATATGCCACGATTTTCATTTCATATTAGAATGAGGTAAAGTGGTTTTGAATAAGTGGTTTATATTTGAATGAGAATGGTTTTATAAGTGGTTATATTAGAATGAGAGTGGTTTTATAAGTGGTTATATTTGAATGAGAGTGGTTTTATAAGTGGTTATATTAGAATGAGAGTGGTTTTATAAGTGGTTATATTAGAATGACAGTGGTTTTATAAGTGGTTATATTTGAATGAGAGTGGTTTTATAAGTGGTTATATTAGAATGAGAGTGGTTTTATAAGTGGTTATATTAGAATGAGAGTGGTTTTATAAGTGGTTATATTAGAATGACAGTGGTTTTATAAGTGGTTATATTTGAATGAGAGTGGTTTTATAAGTGGTTATATTTGAATGAGAGTGGTTTTATAAGTGGTTATATTTGAATGAGAGTGGTTTTATAAGTGGTTATATTAGAATGAGAGTGGTTTTATAAGTGGTTATATTAGAATGAGAGTGGTTTTATAAGTGGTTATATTAGAATGAGAGTGGTTTTATAAGTGGTTATATTAGAATGAGAGTGGTTTTATAAGTGGTTATATTTGAATGAGAGTGGTTTTATAAGTGGTTATATTAGAATGAGAATGGTTTTATAAGTGGTTATATTTGAATGAGAGTGGTTTTATAAGTGGTTATATTAGAATGAGAGTGGTTTTATAAGTGGTTATATTAGAATGAGAGTGGTTTTATAAGTGGTTATATTTGAATGAGAGTGGTTTTATAAGTGGTTATATTAGAATGAGAGTGGTTTTATAAGTGGTTATATTAGAATGAGAGTGGTTTTATAAGTGGTTATATTAGAATGAGAATGGTTTTATAAGTGGTTATATTAGAATGAGAGTGGTTTTATAAGTGGTTATATTAGAATGAGAGTGGTTTTATAAGTAACGATGCACTTTGAAGATGATGAAGATATTTTGAAGGAATTTTATTTTTAATCTTTTATAATAAATCTTGCCCACGCCCGAGTGGTTACCGGGGCCCAAATTAGGGTGTAAAGAATAAAACCACTGTTACCTGCCACGCATGTCGTAAGAGGCGACTAAGGAGGATGGCCGTGGGGCTAGCTATCCCACCCCGTAAAAACACTAGATGGCTACAGAAACCACAACCAGGAAAATTCATTGCTCGCCACCTGAAGAAGAAGAAGAAGAAGGACCTCACAGGGAGGGATTCATGAGTCGATCAGGTGAAATACGAAGGGATCTCCGATGGGGCAACTGGAGACGGGAGTTGGAGGCGGAGTGCAAGAGGGTGGGGAGAGAGTGGAGGGGATGGGCGGGCTTGTAAGGTCTTCGTTGCGGACTTATGCTTCCCTATGGGCGAAGGGTGAAGAGGAAAAAGAGAAATAAATCTTGCCCACATTTTGATCTGATCACCTCTATGTGTTCATGACTTCAATATTGTTGATTCTGTCCAGTTCCCCGCCTGACACTTCAGTTTCACTGTAACTCATACAAAAAGAGAAATAAATCTTGCCTACATTTTGATCTGACCACCTCTATGTGCTCATGACTTCAATATTGTTGATTCTGACCAGTTCCCCTTCTGGCACTAACGTTTAGTTCCACTGTAACTCATACAAAAAGGGAATCATACAAATGTCTAGCAATATTATATGGAAAGCTGTAGATGAGAAAGTTCAATACCAAACCATCTTTCTAAAACTCAGAGCAAGCCATCCCTCATGGGAGAAGCTGAAAAAGACAGCCTAGAAATAGAAACCGGTGTCGAGTGACAGTCCCAGCCTAATTCTCTTTCTGGAACAAAGACGAAACAAGTAACTTAAAATAATCAACAACGGCATTACTTGGATCCATTAGGGAGAACTGGTGACCCATGTCTGACCCTCCAACTTTTCTTCTGTTGATAAAACTCCTCCCACCGAATATTCTCCTCATTGCAGTGGCGTATTTTGTTCACACAATAAAAGCGTTTCTGGATTCATGTAGTATATATTATGGGAATCATTTCACAATTACCATACTCAAACAGTGATATGAAAGCCAAGCATGGACACTAAACTAGTTATGCACAAATGTACTGTTTTCTAAACGGGATGGATGGGAAACAAAGTAATGAAAGAAACGCGAGCAGAATTATGAATAGAACAAAGAAAGTGTATCATAATAATAATATAACCAGCGAAACGCATAAAAGGAAAGTAGAGGAAACATGGACAATGAACAAGCAGTTAGAAGACAGAATTGATGCATTTGAGATGTGGATATATAGAAGAATAAGGAGAGTTTCATGGACAGAAAAACAGACAAATAAACAAGTTTTAGGAAAACTAGGCATGAAGAAACAATTATTAAGAGAAATAAAATTCAGACAAGTAAAGTATTTTGGGCACATAAAAGACATGACACCATGATAAAACATTTACTAGAGGGGAAAGTTGAGGGGAAGAGCAAGAGGAAGACCGAGAGATAAGTGGGAGGAAACTTTAAGAAATGGACAGGTTACAGTCTAGCAGTGTGCAACACCAAGGCGAAAGACAGAGGATGGTGGAGATTCATTGCAGCCAACCTTCGATGTGGAGACGGCACCTGATGATGATGAGAGGAACCCGTACCTCATGGTATATAGGGTAATATGGTATTAGGCCCGTATTTTTCATTGACCGTATCATACGGTAGCGGGTGTGGTCAACATCACTTCTCAGAATCCGAGAGTGACTACTAATGCTCGTCTCTCCTGGACAATGGACGAAAAGTTGAACAGATAACCATAAAGGGATGAGGGGTGCATCCAGAGAAGAGACGTGGGCCAGCGTGAGCAAAACGTGGGCCCGAGATGAGTTGCACGTGGGTCAACATAGGGCGAAACTTGGAGCCCTGAGGTGGGGGCCCGAGTTAAGCCCCGGGTTCGGACAACCTAGAGGTAAATGTGAGCACGGTGAGAACTGATGGAGATGGTGAGGTAGGCACCAGGACATAGCAAACACGCATGCGGACGATGCACGGGTGGGCAGACGTGCACGGCGATGATGGTGTAGCGAAGAGAGGGCGTGGCAGGCGCGAGGGTGAGCGAACCACAGAAAAACTGGAAAGCCCAGCAGAAGTAGAATCCAGTGCACGTTTTCGCTCGCAGGGAACTACTGCTGCCTTGTAGTTTGATTGGGGACTAATCAAAGGCTAGCAGAGTAAACTTTGTAGTTTGATTGGGGACAATCAAAGGCTAACGAAGTAAACCGTACACAAAACTGGACGGCAAGAAAACCAAGTGGTCGAGAAAAAGACATGTTTTCTGGGCAGATGACGCTCAATAGCCCGGGAGGTTAGGTCATCTAAGGGTCGCTACCCTAAAAGAAAATAGCAACCTGCTGCCTTGCTGGTTGGCTGGGGACAGTCAAAGCCTGACGGAGAGCGAACCCAGTAAACGCTGGTTGAAATCGAACACACCACCGAAGGATAAGCACCAGAGCCCAAATGGTGCTGAAGATTGTGAACGTATCACACCCATTCTTGGTCTTAGGCTGTTTATATATCACAATTAGAATGAGCCATGGAGCATAGGACCTCAACAGTTGTTCAACAATTTTCCCGGTCTCCGGTTGTTTTCTTATGATCTCCTGGATGCCCGTCTGCCCAGCGTGTTCTAGCGCCTTGACTACGGTGACTATCCCTCTGTGTGTAGGGTTCAATTCCGCGGATGGCGAAAGCACAATTCCTTACATTTACGATGTCCATGGCACTGAACCGAAGAGCTGAAAAGCTCAAGTGCTTCTGGATCGGAAAAAATGATTCTCCTGGATAGTCTAGCACCTTCAGTTTCTCAAGAAGACTCGTTTCTATGTATGTTTAGGTGTCTCTTTTCCTTGCGGTGTCCACTCAATGGCTTGTCTAGTGACACTCAGCTGTGTACTCGTAGGTATGCCCGTCACATCGCCATTTTCTCCTCTTGACCTAGTATTTTAAAACTGTGTATATCAACCAAGGTTTTAAAGCCGAAGATTGACTTCATTGCACCGGGTTTTACCCCATACGGCTCGGTTCCTCTCCGCAGAAATGGCACGCCACCTGCCAAGAGTATTGCGCAAAGCACGAACTCCGTAGCTCCGGCACCAATCCTAAGGGTCTCTAGAAAAGTGCACTCGTGAACAGAATGGATTCGAGCCATAACCTTCGACTCGCAAGGCAGGGTTTAACCACTTAACCACAAGATCAACCAGTAATCATAGACTTGTATAATGTAGTCAAAATTTCAATAAAGCTTAAAGTCTATCATCGTAGACATCTAATAGTCAGCCAACATGAACGGGAATGTCCGGTTTCTCAATCGTAGACATCTAATAGTCAGCCAACATGAACGGGAATGTCCGGTTTCTCAATCTAGACATCTAATAGTCAGCCAACATGAACGGAATGTCCGGTTTCTCAACTGTGCTAATAGGTTGTATTCTACCTGGTCAGTGGTATACACCACAACATCTGGAAGACCCTGCTTTGTACATTTTCTCCTCCATGCAGACAATGACCTGTGCACATTTTCCCATACGTTGGAGAGTGAAGTTCTCACTTGTCCCCTATGTGAAGTTTGTACATTTCCCCATATGTCAGAGAGTGAAGTTCTCAATTGTCCCCTATGGGAAGTTTGCACATTTCTCTATATATCAGAGAGTGAAGTTCTCACTTGTCCCATATGTCAGCCATTGAAATTTGCACATTTTCACAGATGCCAGAATGTGACTTTACACTTGTCCCCTATGTGAAGTTTTGCACATTTTCCCATATGTTAGAATGTAATGTTCTCATTTATTCCCGATATCACACTTTGAAGTTCTCACAGTTCCCCCCCATTTCATTCAAGTTTGCACATTTTTTAAAAATACACTATGTCAGAGTGTGAAGTTTGCACTTGTTGCATACTTTATATATTTTTGGGGAAATTCGTTGGATTTAGCTAGTTTCTAGCGACGTCTTGCCAATCCAATATGCCTGATTGTCTCTTGTATCAGTCTGCATTGTCATGAATATGCCAGTCTTCTTCGCATTTGGTGACTTGTGTGATATTCTATAATCGCTACTGCGTCGTCCCACGACTCTTCGTGACATGTATTGAATCCTTAGAATCATGCAAGGAATTTTAAATTACCTTGTCTTAAATGAGATCCGGTAAAGAAAAGACGACCTGACCGGTTACTTTGATTGTATTTCTGCAAGGATTACCGAATTCAAAATGTGAAATAGCTTTTATTAAAATTTCTGCTCAGGAGGTCCACAGATCAATGCGTAAACCTTGCTGCCTTTAGTGATGAAACTCTTGTTTGTTTTCTGGTTAGCTGTTTTCAGCATGAACAGCACGTTTCATGATGCGTCCCTTAGGTGTCATTTAAATGCAACTCTTGTTTTTTGTTTTGTACGGAAATGCTTCGTTTAATGAGTTTTGTTGGTAGGAAAAAAATAGAAATGCGTTAGATTGTGAGATTGCCTCTCTCTGAACTGACCTAGCCTCATTCTCAGATGATATGGTCCTTGTGTATTTGTTCTTCGTTCGAGATGTTTTAAAGTTCTACTTTTGTACTGTAGCCATCTTTTTTTGCTGTTTACACCCACAGCATTCCAGTGCATTATTTTAAGAACTTGGCTAGTTGATCTATTCTCTGGCTCCATAGGGCGAATCACAAGGATATCCAGTAGATAGGTTTGGGCCATGTCGAGGAAGAGCGCCCGGCACTGCACCTGTCTGAGTGTTCGTCACAGGGCGAGCACCATAGCGTTTCGAATAGACATTTTAATTATGCGTTAGTGCGTGGCAACCTGATTGCTATAGTACGCCTCTTGGCTGGTTGCCTTCGACTTCAGCACTCTTACTGCTAGAGAAGACTGTGGTCTAACTCGAGGGATAGAAAAGTTATAATAGAAGTAGGAGATAAGACAAGAAAAGATCCCCTCCTCAAGAAAGAGTAGGGCTGCCATTTAACCCACAGCTGGGGGGATGGGTTGGTTGCAGCCAGATAATTTACCACTCGCCGGTAGGTTCTGCGCTGTCACCTTATGGAGCCTCACTCCGCTCTCTTGGGTGTCATTTAAATGCATCTCTTGTGTTTATTTTGTACGGAAATGTTTCGTTTAATGAGTTTTGTTGGTAAAAAAAAAATAGAAATTCGTTAGATTGTGAGATAGCCTCTCTCTGAATTGACCTAGCCTCATTCTGAGCTGATATGGTCCTTTTGTTTGAGTTGACCTCTTATCTAATTTTCATCATCGATCTCTCATTTTCCTCCTCTTTCCATATTTCCCACCTCTTTCCATTCATGCTTATCCATCTTGTTCACTCTTTTTTCACATTTGTTCTTCTTTTGTCGTCACACTGTTACCGGGTTGTTGCCCAGTGTCGTGGTTTTGTTTTGCGCTGTTCTGTGGCTTGGGTGATTGTTATTTTGCTCTTTGACAGGATTCTCATATACCATCTAACCATTTTTTCATGGTCTTCCTCTTGCCTTCTTTCCTGATGTTCAGTTGTAGAAGACTATGTATACTGTGGAGTTTGGTTGTATTGTTATTAAGTGGCCAAACCACTTCATTCTTTGTTTCTCAATGTAATTCAAGCAAGGTTCTGTGCCAACTTTCTTTCTTATGCTGATGTTGGTGACTTTGTTTCTCAATGTAATTCAAGCAAGGTTCTGTGCCAATTTTCTTCTTATGCTGATGTTGGTGACTTTGTTTCTCAATGTAACTCAAGCAAGATTCTATGCCAACTTTCTTTCTTATGTTGATGTTGGTGACTTTGTTTCTCAATGTAATTCAAGCAAGGTTCTGTGCCAACTTTCTTCTTATGCTGATGTTGGTGACTTTGTTTCTCAATGTAATTCAAGCAAGGTTCTGTACCAACTTTCTTTCTTATGTTGATGTTGGTGACTTTGTTTCTCAATGTCATTCAAGCAGTTCTGTGCCAACTTTCTTTCTTATGCTGATGTTGGTGACTTTGTTTCTCAATGTAATTCAAGCAGGTTCTGTCCAACTTTCTTCTTATGCTGATGTTGGTGTCTTTGTTTCTCAATGTAATTCAAGCAAGGTTCTGTGCCAATTTTCTTTCTTATGCTGATGTTGGTGACTTTGTTTCTCAATGTAATTCAGACAAGGTTCTGTACCAACTTTCTTTCTTATGCTGATGTTGGTGACTTTGTTTCTCAATGTAATTCAAGCAAGGTTCTGTGCCAACTTCTTTCTTATGCTGATGTTGGTGACTTTGTTTCTCAATGTAATTCAGACAAGGTTCTGTACCAACTTTCTTTCTTATGCTGATGTTGGTGTCTTTGTTTCTCAATGTAATTCAACAAGGTTCTGTGCCAACTTTCTTTCTTATGCTGATGTTGGTGACTTTGTTTCTCAATGTAATTCAGACAAGGTTCTGTACCAACTTTCTTTCTTATGCTGATGTTGGTGACTTTGTTTCTCAATGTAATTCAAGCAAGGTTCTGTGCCAACTTTCTTCTTATGCTGATGTTGGTGACTTTGTTTCTCAATGTAATTCAGACAAGGTTCTGTACCAATCTTCTTTCTTATGCTGATGTTGGTGACTTTGTTTCTCAATGTAATTCAAGCAAGGTTCTGTGCCAACTTTCTTTCTTATGCTGATGTTGGTGACTTTGTTTCTCAATGTAATTCAGACAAGGTTCTGTACCAACTTTCTTTCTTATGCTGATGTTGGTGTCTTTGTTTCTCAATGTAATTCAAGCAAGGTTCTGTGCCAACTTTCTTTCTTATGCTGATGTTGGTGACTTTGTTTCTCAATGTAATTCAGACAAGGTTCTGTACCAACTTTCTTTCTTATGCTGATGTTGGTGACTTTGTTTCTCAATGTAATTCAAGCAAGGTTCTGTGCCAACTTTCTTCTTATGCTGATGTTGGTGACTTTGTTTCTCAATATAATTCAAGCAAGGTTCTGTGCCAACTTTCTTTCTTATGTTGATGTTAGTGACTTTGTTTCTCAATGTAATTCAAGCAAGGTTCTGTGCCAACTTTCTTTCTTATGTTGATGTTGGTGACTTTGTTTCTCAATGTAATTCAAGCAAGGTTCTGTGCCAACTTTCTTTCTTATGCTGATGTTGGTGACTTTGTTTCTCAATGTAATTCAGACAAGGTTCTGTGCCAACTTTTTTCTTATGCTGATGTTGGTGACTTTGTTTCTCAATGTAATTCAAGCAAGGTTCTGTGCCAACTTTCTTTCTTATGCTGATGTTGGTGACTTTGTTTCTCAATGTAATTCAAGCAGGTTCTGTGCCAACTTTCTTTCTTATGCTGATGTTGGTGACTTTGTTCTCAATGTAATTCAAGCAAGGTTCTGTCCAACTTTCTTTCTTATGTTGATGTTGGTGACTTTGTTTCTCAATGTAATTCAAGCAAGGTTCTGTGCCAACTTTCTTTGTTAATGACTACGTCCTGTAAAGGACGTCACGATTTTCATTTTCAGTCAGGATTACGTTTTCATCTGTTATTACGCCTGGGTGGTTACCGGGGCCCAAATTTGTGGTGTAAAGAATATAACCACTGTCACATGTCACGCTTTTCGTAAGAGGCGACTGAGGAGGTTTGGATGAAATCGGATGCACATGTCCTAAACGTGTAGAAGTCTATGCGTTTAGGGGCCTACCAAACCAATGTGCAACGTATACACGATCTTGGTAAAGATCAAACATATCACAAAGTGTGATTAAAATTTGGTCGTAAAGAACGAACGCAAAGAAGAAGAAGATATGTTATTATTTGAATTCCTGTTACTATTACTATTACGTTATTATTATTTATATTATTCTTGCAGTTACTACATGGGGGAGGTGGGGCACTTGCCTCTACTGTCATTATTCAGATGATCCATTATATATATATATATTTTTTCCCCGATCCAGAAGCACTTGAGCTTTCAGTCTTCGGCTCGGTGCCATGGACATCGTAACCCTTCGGTTCGATGCCACGAACACCGTGAATCTGGGGAACCTGTAGCTTTTCTGCCATCCCGCGGAATTGAACCCGCACTCACAGAATGCTAGTCACCCGCAGTCCAACGCGCTACGAACACGCTGGGCATGCGGGCATCCTCAATATATAAAAACGTAGGGCAACACTGCTCTTTCTCTCTTCTTTTCTATTCACCAACTATCTGACTCTCAGTCGATGCTTCCAAGATCCAGAAGGGCAGGTTTCGGTATGAGTGGATGTTGTCTATAGAAGTTTCTAACCTCCAGCGGCTTACGTGGGTATACTGTCCTTGGCATGCGGGTGTTTACGGTAATGAGAGAGCGGTCAGGCTTGCATCAACAGCATCGATTGTTGGGGAGTTGAAGATGGATAAGGGGATATTCTTCGGTCTCTTCGCGACTGTCTGTTTGATGAGGACACTAAAATAGATGTTGAATCAATCAAGCGATTTAGGCAGTTTGGAGTTACCCGTTGTACAAGTAGAACTGGATGTCTGAGGGGCAGAGTGAGAGGTGTGTTTAATCAACGAGCCACAGGAACCATCAGTATACATACTCTTCGATATCTGTTTTGGGAGACTGAGCACCTATGGGTCTGCCCGAAATGCAATGACGCCAGTTTAATAACCAGTAACCAAATTTCTCTAATCCTCATTTGCCTCACAACGTCAGGATAAGAAGAGATTTCTAGAACGGAGTTTTATGTACGCTTCATAAACATTGTCTTTCGTTGCCTCTGTTATCTCTAATGTCCAACTTTTGTGTTATCGACCTTTTGCTTTGTATCCATTGTATCGGAGCAGCATTGCTCTTTGAGGTGCACTGTCTGTTGGTAATATGCTTATGTGGCCGAACCATTTATTTGTTGTTTCTTGATGAAGTCTAGTACTGATGTTGTACCCACTTTTTCCTGATGTCTTCATTTCTCAACCGGTCTCTTCTTGTTACACCCAGCATTCTGCGTAGACACTTCCTCTCTGTTGTGACTAGTTTTCTTCTATCATTTGTTGTCAGCGTCCAGGTTTGGCACTGGTAGCATAATGTGAGGAGAACGATGTGTGTTGAACAATGATCTTCTTTATACTCCCAGAATTCTGCGTAGACACTTCCTCTCTGTTGTGACTAGCCTTCGTCTATCATTTGATGTCGGCGTCCAGATTTGGCTCTGATAACATATGGGGAGAAAGATTGTGTTGGAGAACTGTACTATTGAACTCGCTTCTCAAGGCTGGTGGTCCGGGTTCCACTCCCGTAGTGGGCGTGGAATTTTTCCCGACCGCGACTGCTCTCAGGTTGACCCAGCCTCAACTGGGTACCAGACATGCTCTGGGAAAGTAAAGGCGGCCGGCGTGATGCTGACCACATCACCCATCGTGTGCCGACGTCAATGAAAAATACAGGCCTAACACTGTACTGCCCTATATACCACAAGGTATGAAAGGGTTCCTTTACTTTTTACTGTACTATTAAATCTATTTCTCGTTCTCTCTCTATCTCTCTGTTTCTATCGCAGCCTACGATAACATAAGGCCGGCGAGCTCAGGTAAAAAATAATTTAGGAAATAAGATCACAACCTTTGCCTGACCTCTCATTCCAGTATTGTTAGATATAGAGCAATTCATTTAACAAACAATACAACACACGCTAAATCAAGGTTATATTATGTTACAAATTAAGTTTAACAATAAGTAATATCAGTGTTATTAACATTTTTCATCAATAAATAACCATAGACTCGTAGAATTGTCTACAATTGCAGAAAACCGTTCATTATTCTATCAAACACTTAGAAAAACCAGGACCTATTAAAAAGGAATTTTGTTTTTGTCGTGTGAGCTAGTCGGCCTTATGTTGCCGTAGTCCACTGTTTCTATCAACACTGACAATCATCATCAAGTAGCTTGTCCTGAGCAGAACTTTGCCACCCCAACAGTCCTTCAGATTTTCTCTTTCTCATAGGCCAGATGTCCTGCCTCTGCAGCCGCCATGTTCAAATGATCCGTTACATCCTGAATCCATCTTCTCCGTGGTCTTCCTCTTCTTCTCTTTGCCGGTATGCCTCCTTCCATGATGGTCTTCTCCAGCCCTTCATGTCTTTTTATATGTCCAAAATATCTCAATTCTCTCATTCTTATTTGTAGCATCAGCCAGTTTTCTTTGATTTTGATTTCATTCTGGATATATATATATTTGGTCTGTTCTCTGTCCAAGATATATGCAGGACTCTTCTGTAACACTTATATCCAAAAGCACATATATGTTTTTCCACTGCTTTATTAAATGTTCATACTTCACACTGGCAATAACTGACAGAATTTCACATTACATGTGACGCGTTCAAACCTCGATGACTCAATCCAAACATTTACTGAATTAGATTCTCTTCTTGTTGATATCCAGCACAGGAAGTGGGTGACACCCACGTTTCCAAACTGGGATCAACAACCTGGATCTGCATCATAATTCGTTTATCTTATCACATGTCAGTCACTGTCAAGCAGCCACGACCAGGAGATGTAATGTATCCTTTTATGTTGACATTAGAAAACCCATTACATTTAGAAACAAATAATGAAGTGGTGTGGCCACTTGATAAGAATGCATCCAAACTCCACAGTATACAGAGTCTTCTATAATAGAACATCAGGAAAGACAGTCACCAACATCAGTAAAAGAAAGAAAGTTGGCACATAACCTTGCTTGAATTAAACTGAGAAACAAATAATGAAGTGGTTTGGCCGCTTAATAAGAATGCATCCAAACTGCACTGTATACAGTCTTCTACAATAGAACATCAGGAAAGAAGGCGAGAGGAAGACCACGACAAAGATGGATAGATGGCAAAGAAAATCCAGTCAAAGAGAAAAAATAACAATCACCCAAGCCACCAGAACAGCGCAAGACGAAAACAGAAAACCACGATACTTGGCAACAACCCGATAGCAGTGTGAGGACACTGGGCAACAACCCGGTAGTAGTGTGACGACATTGGGCAATAACCCGATAGCAGTGTGACGACACTGGACGACAACCCGATAGCAGTGTGACGACACTGGGCAACAACCCGGTAATAGTATGACGACAAAGAAGAAGATAAAAATCTTCTTCAGCTGTGTGCAGGGCGTCTATGTTTTAAGGCGAAGTGAATGGGGCGGGGGTGTGTGACTAGTTTGTTTGTTATCATCATCATCGTGCGCCTCTTTGTATCGGGAGATAATAGATTTTGCGTCACGTAGTTTGTTCTGCTAAATGTGAAGGAGGTGTTGAATGAGGACAAGACGCAGAGAAAGCGTATCGTCAATACAAGATGGATGAAGTCATCATTTTTTGGACATATGATGAGAAAGGGAGGTTTAGAACACATTGTGACAACCGGTAAAATCGAGGGTGGAGACGAGAGACAGAGAACATTTTGAATGGTCTGAATGCATGGCACGGAAGAGCGTCAACATCTGAGATGATAGCAAACCCCAGAGACAAGAGATTTGTGGAGATCCGTGATCGCCTACACCAGCTGGCACTTCACCCGATGATGATGAGTTTATTCTGAGTTTAATCACAACGTTTCTCGTGGCTGTAATGGCCTATTTTGGAGTGACAATCCTTGCCACGGTTGCTGCAGGTGGAACCGTAGACCAGAGCTGACAGATAAGATGTTTTCTCTGCGCTCTCTTTAGCCTCCATATGTGATAGTGTTTTTCTTCTATTCTTTATGAGCCACCCCTTACTGCCGCTCGTCATGCTTGTCTGGCAAACCGCTCCCAATGTTCCTTTGTCTATGCCTCAATGTCTGTTTGTTTGTTACGTAGGGATGACAGCCTTTTTAACCCGTTCGTCTTACTGAGTCGATGCACCGGCTCGCTGTATATTTTAAGATGACACAAAGCCAGTCTTCTGATCTTAACCACATTTGCCGTGAAGCGTCGTGGGGAGAATTAGTTTCCTATCTTGTGTCAGGTGTGTTGCGCTTGACGTTGTCAGTCCACGCTTTCGCAGGGACTCTGAGATGTTATCTATCCATCGTGTTCTTGGCCTGCCTCGTGCTCTGCGCCCTGAGTGTCGATTATTGTAGGCACGTGATGGTAGTAAATGTGGTTCCATTCTCATTAGATGGCCGAACCACTTGATTCTTTGCTTCTCGATGTACTGTATGCATGGTATAGTACCAACGATGCTTCTGATATTCTCGTTTCTCACTCTATCTCTACTTGTAACGTTGACAGCTTTTCGTAGACATCTCATTTCACATGTTGTAATCTTTCTTTCTTGTGTCTTAGTCAGGGACCATGTTTGGCACTGATAGCAGTACCCTGTCTAATTCAGTATACATTGCAAAATAAATGAGTACTCGGTAAGCCACAAAAAATAAAAATTACGGAATGAAAGGGTTATGCTGATGCACAACCCTTTCAACATAATGACGATCCTTGTTTCGGTTATATCAGAGAGTGTTTTACTGCCGGCAGTAAAACTTCCACAAGTGCAAGTATACCTTGCCCACACTATACAAGAACATTTCAAGTCAGTATCGGGCTCACTAGTCATCTACGCACACACAGACAAACATAACGCAACTACATTCCCTTGGATGCAAATTTGTGTGGTCATCATCGCCCGTGATGGACGAGTATCATCATCATCAGAGAGTGTAGGCCAACAAACATTAAAAATAAGAATTAACTCATTTCGGGGATTCCAATTGCTATCATAATTTAGTACGTAGTAATTTAGGACAAGCGACATCTCCTGGAACTTTGATTTTGTGATAGACAAGCGATACATCCTGGAACTTTGATTTTGTGATAGACAAGCGATACATCCTGGAACTTTGATTTTGTGATAGACAAGCGATACCTCCTGGAACTTTGTGATAGACAAGCGATACCTCCTGGAACTTTGATTTTGTGATAGACAAGCGATACCTCCTGGAACTTTGTGATAGACAAGCGATATCTCCTGGAACTTTGTGATAGACAAGCGATATCTCCTGGAACTTTGTGATAGACAAGCGATATCTCCTGGAACTTTGAACTTTGTGATAGACAAGCGATACCTCCTGGAACTTTGATTCTGTGATAGACAAGCGACATCTCCTGGAACTTTGGACTCTGTGATATTACAGTTTTATACAAAAGCCGAAGGATTGACTTCATTGCACCGGGTTTTACCCAATATGACTCGGTCCCTCTCCACAGAAATGGCACGCCACCTGCCGAGAGTGTTGCACAAAGCATGAACTTCGTATTTCCGGCAACAATCCTATGAGTCTCTGGAAAAAATTCATTCGTGAGCAGAACGGCACGGTCCGGATTCGAACCCACGACCTTCGACTCGCAAGGCAAGGTCTTAACCACTTAACCACTTAACCACTTAACCACTTCCACTTATACGAAATCTGTTCTTCTCCATATTGACGTTGTAAATTACCAACTAAAATTCCTGCAGTTCATTTTACCCCCTCCTGAAAAAAATGTTAGTGGACGCCCATGACTGTGTAGTGTATCCCTTTAATAATAATAATTCTTCTCGTACCGTTATACGTTACATAGGACCTGCAAGTAATTTGTCAATACCTCTCTGTCCTGGGAAACTCGCTCAATCTCCTCCATGAAACTGAGACCGATATTTCTTGCCTCTCTCAGCAAAGTTCGTTTCTGGATCTCTTGAGGGCGTCCTCTCTGTCTTAAAACCTTTTCATCCCACTTCAGTGTCTGCTTTGATATTCGTTGATCATTTCTTCTCAAGGTGTGTCCAACATATCTCCATCTTCTCCTTCTTATAACAGTTGTTACTAGTGGTTGACCAGGACATTTCTTCTCAAGGTGTGTCCAACATATCTCCATCTTCTCCTTCTTATAACAGTTGTTACTAGTGGTTGACCAGACATTTCTTCTCAAGCTGTGTCCAACATATCTCCATCTTCTCCTTCTTATAACAGTTGTTACTAGTGGTTGACCAGACATTTCTTCTCAAAGTATACCCAACATATCTCCATCTTCTCCTCCATATAACATTTGTTACTAGAGGCTGACCAGACATTTCTTCTCAAGGTATACCCAACATATCTCCATCTTCTCCTCCTTATAACATTTGTTACTAGTGGTTGACCAGACATTTCTTCTCAAGGTATACCCAACATATCTCCATCTTCTCCTCCTTATAACATTTGTTACTAGTGGTTGAGCAGACATTTCTTCTCAAGGTATACCCAACATATCTCCATCTTCTCCTCCTTATAACATTTGTTACTAGAGGCTGACCAGACATTTCTTCTCAAGGTATACCCAACATATCTCCATCTTCTCCTCCTTATAACATTTGTTACTAGAGGCTGACCAGACATTTCTTCTCAAGGTATACCCAACATATCTCCATCTTCTTCTCCTTATAACATTTGTTACTAGAGGCTGACCAGACATTTCTTCTCAAGGTATACCCAACATATCTCCATCTTCTCCTCCTTATAACAGTTGTTACTCGTGGTTGACCAGATATTTCTTCTCAAGGTATACCCAACATATCTCCACCTTCTCCTTCTTATAACATTTGTTACTAGTGGTTGACCAGATATTTCTTCTCAAGGTATACCCAACATATCTCCACCTTCTCCTTCTTATAACATTTGTTACTAGTGGTTGACCAGATATTTCTCCATTTAATGCCAACATTAAAAAACTTCTTAAGATGTGTAAATGAGTGTCATTGTGTCAAGGCAAGGAATGGGGGACAAATGACACCCCTTTGAATTGGTTATTGGTTTTGGTTACTAAACTGACGTCATTGCACTCCGGGCAGACCCATAGGTGCTCAGTCTCCCCCGACAGATATAGAAGAGTATGCATACTGATGGTTCCCGTGGCTCGCTGATTAAACACACCTCTCACTCTAATTTTCAGGCATCCAGTTCGACTTGTGCAACGGGTAACTCCAAACTGTCTAAATCCCTTGATTGATTCAACATCAATTTTAGTGTCCACATCCTACGGAGTTTTGCACTGCAGCTGGGATCTTCTTGTGTAAGAAAGAGATCAGTGCACACATGGTTACTCACCAAAGTGCAATGATGATGATTCTATCTATCCAATCAAACTGATCCACGTAACTTGACTTGATAACTTAACAAGAGATACCGTGTTAGATTACCATTTCTTCTTCTTCTTCTCTTCCACCATTTACTTCTTTATAGAAGTGTTGGGGGCAGTGGCGTCACTGGGGTTGGTGTCACCCAGTGCGGTAAACTCTTGTGTCACCCTCTAAACTTTCACCATGGTCTTCTTCCGAGTGTTCCTGTACGGTAACTATAGTATAGTAATACTAACTTTTTGAGTGGAAGCCTGTCGCTGTTTTTCTCCTTTAAAATTGATGTCCTGTCCTAATTACTTTACTTTCAAATATGTTTATGTTAGTGATATTGATAAAATTATAAAATTTCGCAAAAATAATTATTTACATAAAAAACGAACCTGTAAACAAGGTCTGTAATTTTCTGCAACCACGTGACTCCACACGTCATTAATTGGTGCGTTTGCAAATGACCCACGATTCTACTCCGACTCCGAGGCTCCGAGCAGCTCTGAATCTTATTCATTTAAGCACCAGACGCTCTGCATGGTGGCACCCCGTGCCTGCATGTATTTAACAATGAACGGTTATGAAACCCGACTGTCTGCTTTGTCAAATTTGCAATTTTTTATTTTGGTGTCACCCTTGATGGTGTCACCTGGTGCGGCCGCACCCCTAGTGACGCCCGTGGGGGCGTAGTGATCTTGTGTGTGCTTGTCTTAAAGCACTTTGTAAGCTGATATTCATTTTCATAAGGCTGTTCTTGATGCCGTCGCTCCATCTTTTGCGTGGTCTTTCTCTTGCTTTGTACTCATTATACTTTTTCTGGTGTGGCTCTCTGTGTGACTCTCTGTGTGACTTCTGTGTAGGCGATACAAGGCTTTCTTATCAGGTGTCCAAACCATTTAATCTGTTGTTCTTTATGAATTGCATGACTGGTACCATGACATTCAATATCATGACATTCAATATCATGACATTCAATATCATGACATTCAATATCATGACTAGTCATAAATTAATATCATGAGAACAAGAAAATATTGTTTTGTAAATGTTTGTTTTCTGTCCAACATTTTCGTTTTATTATTTCTTTGATTTAACATACTTTTTTGAACTTAATGCCGCTCCAAATATGTTTTTATAACGGACAGAATCAAGGGAGATTTGCTAACAGTAAACCAACATCGGATATGGTTGATGTGAATGTAAAAGTCGATTACGAAAATATTATTTCTGTGCTTGTTATTTACTTCTTCGTAGTCGACTTGTCATTTTGGAGTATCGATTCTGGTGTATTTGTCAGTGTATGAAAAGCTAGAGTTATCAAGTACAGCGGTTCTTAACTTGTTGAGAAAGGCTGACCTCTTGTTGTGACTGATATCGTCATATCACTCCGGACAGGTGCTCCGATCTCTGCCTTAACAAATCCAGCAGCTTCCAGATGCCCTCCAGACACCACCACAATTCTTATTCAAATATTTAACTTTACATACATAGGGAGCATTTTTTCAGCAAACGGAAGAATAACTAATGAAATTCAACACAGATACAACCAAGAAAATCAAATACTAGAACAAATGGCGCCAATTTTAAAATGCAAATATGTCACCATGAACACAAAAAGAGCAATGTTCAACACAATCTTTCTCCCACATTATGCTATCAGCGCCAAACCTGGACACTGACAACAAATGATAGAAGAAAACTAGTCACAACAGAGATGAAGTGTCTACGAAGAGTGGTGGGGGATAACAGAAGAGACCGGTTGAGAAATGAAGATATCAGGAAAAAGTGGGTACAACATCAGTACTGAACTTCATCAAGAAACAACAAATTAAATGGTTCGGCCACATAAGCAGATTACCAACAGACAGTGCACCTCAAAGAGCAATGTTGCTCTGATACAATGGATACAAAGCAAAAGGCAGGCCACGCAAAAGATGGATCTCAGAGATAGCAGAGGCGACGAAAGACACTATTTATGAAGCACACAAAAACGCCCGTTCTAGAAATCTCTTCTTATCCTGACACTGCGAGGCAAAACAGGATTGGAGAAAAAAAGAAAGATATTCAATTTGTTTCAAATATCTGTTGCTAATAGTATAACAATTGAATTCTCCAAGAGGTGTTCATTCTTATTGTCCATATTTTTTGTCCTACATGCTCTGATGTAAACAAAACACGGTTAATTGGGTCAGAATAGTATAACAATTTAATTCTCCAAGGCTCACCCATGTGTGTTGCCGGGGCGCTCAATAGCAGCAAAGAATAGTACCACTGCGACCTACAAGGAGACTGAGGTATGGGCCTAGGGAAGCTACTCTAGTAAATAAAAAGCGTCTCAGAAATCGGATGTGTTGGCCTACCTGTAGATGATTGTACCATAACTGACACAAAGTACAATCGCTCGTAGGCTCGGATCCCATACAAATCACGAAGAGTGGTTGACAAGTGGTCTATATGGAGCGATCGAAGAAGAAGAACAATTGCCCGAAAGGAGTTAATTACCACTTTTCATGTTGACATACACGCTCTGATATAACCAAAACAAAGTTCGTCGTTAGGTTGAGAGGGCGTGCCTCGACTTAAAGATAAAGAAGCTTTTGTCCCTTTTTTCCCGATCCAGAAGCACTTGAGCTTTCAGCTCTACGTCTCGGTGCCATGGACATCGTAACTCTTCGGTTCGGTGCCACGAACACCGTAAATCTGGATAACCTGTGACTTTTCTGCCCGCCCGCGGAATTGAACCCGCACTCACAGATGGCTAGTCACCCGCAGTCCAACGCGCTACGAACACGATAGGCAGGCGGGCCTTTAGTCCCTTACATACCAAATAAACAAACAAACAAGCAATATATGTCGCTTCCTGTCCCTTCTGGCAACACATCGCTAGAACTTGACTAGTTTTGTCCGTTTCTCACCGTCCTAGCATCGAATTACGCCGCGCAGATGAGGTGGTGGACACTGTGACGACTTCGCCAAAAATAAACACGGGTGTTGATGTTAAAGAAAAAGAGGGGCTGGTACACCATCTGTTGTTAGTTGCGACCATCCACTTCTTTGACGGAATCAGTTCGATTTTTTATTTATTTAACAACTGCATAGTCTGCGCATGTCTGTATGATACTACTGTAAATTCGAAACTAATCAGGATATACTTTGTGTTAGTTAGTTAGTTTGTTCGTTTCGTGCCAAAAGCGGCACATAGGGCAGATGTTTTAGTTCTCCATGTGATGCGGTTCGTTGCTAGCAGTTGGAGATCTTGTATGGTTTTTACATCCCAATAGTTTACTTTCTTGTTGGATTGTTCTTCGAAGAGTGGTCTTAGGTCTTCCACGTTTTATTTTCCCAACTGGTGACCACATAAGGACTTGTCGATTTAGTCTCTTTTCGTCTGATCTAAGAACATGACCTAAATATTTCCACCTTCGTTTCCTTATAATATTTGATACGGGCTGTGTGCGATTCCAATATCAACTGATATTTTAAATGTCATCATCATCATCATCATCATCATCATCATCAAGGTGCGTATCATTTATATGCCGTTGCTATCTTTGCAGAACATCTGAAATTCTGTCTCTTACCAGTTCACCCACTTCGTCGATGGTCATGTTCATGGTTTCTTTAATATCTAGTAGCCATCTTCTTCTTGGTCTGTCTCTGCGTCCTGGCACCCTGCCCTCTAGTATTGTTCTTTCCAGGCCATCGTGACGCTTGATATGACCAAAGTATCTAATTTTTCTGTATAGTATGTTGTTTATCAGCCAATTCTCTTTAACATTTAGTTCTTTCAGGACATCAGTGTTCTTTCTTTTTTCTGTCCATGGTATTCGTAGGATCTTTCTGTGTATTTTAATGTATTTAACCGAAAAGTTTTAGTCTTTTTTTTTTTCCCTCTGATCCATAAGCACATAAGCTTTCGGCTCGGTGCCATGGACATCATAACCCTTCGGTTCGGTGCCACGAACACCGTGAATCTGGGGAACCTGTGGCTTTTATGCCAGCCCGCGGAATTGAATCCGCACTCACAGAGGGCTAGTCACCCGCAGTCCAACGCGCTAGGAACACGCTGGACAGGCAGGGCAGTTTTAGTCTTTGAAAAGTCTGTTTAAAATTAAGTAACAGATTCGGTTAAATTCTTTGTCTAAATCAATCGGCGAAAGAATTGTTGTATTTGAGGATATTGTTTTATATTACTGTGAAGCAGTGGCGGCTCGTCTATAAGGGCCAGTGGGGCCGGGCCCCAACACAAATAATGTATAACGTATTTATTATTTTTAAAATTAAAATATAGCAGTCCAAAACCATGATTTATCAGGAAAAAAATGTCTGGCCCCATCAACACAAATTATCACGAGCCGCCACTGCTATGAAGTATATAAGCAAGGATTTGAGGATTGGGTGTAATATAAATAATATATTCTTCTCGCCCGTGGGGTACCGGGACCCGCAAGTGAAGCAAAGAATAGTACCACTGCGACCTAAACGGCATTGGTGTGCTGGACTACTTGTAGGCGCATTACTGGCACAGCGTACAATCGCTGTAAGGCTCAGATCACTTACAAATCACAAGATGGGTTAACAAGTGGTCGATATCGAGCGTTTGAAGAAGAAGATATTCTTCTTCCTCACCCTTCGCCCCTACGGCACCTCGCCCCTACGGCGCTTCGCCCCTACGACCCTTCGCCCCTACGACCCTTCGCCCCTACGACCCTTCGCCCCTACGACCCTTCGCCCCTACGACCCTTCGCCCCTACGGAAGCATGGGTGCGCAACCAAGACCTTCCAAGTTCTCCTATCCAAGGCCGTCTTTTGCAACTCTCTCACCATTTTCTTGCATTCTGTCTCCAACTCCTACCTTCAGGCGTTATCCCGATTTCCTTTCGGATTTCATGGGGTCGCATCATGAGTCCCTTCGTGCGGAGTCTTTCTGCTTCCTCGGGCGGTGGCAAGCTAAGGATGTTCTTGGTTGTGGTTTCTATAGCTATCTAGTGTTCTTTACGGGGTGGGGTAGCTCGCACCACTCCCAACCTTCGTAGCCGCCTCTTACGACATGCGTGGCAGGCAACAGTGGTTTTATTATTTACACCCTAATGTGGGCCCAGGTAACCAAAACAACTCGTTACTGCCTGTAAAGTAAAGAGCCCTTTCATACCGTGTGGTATATAGGGCAATACAGTGTTAGGCCTGTATTTTTCATTGACCGTCGGCACACGATGGGTGATGTGGTCAGCATCACGCCGGCCGCCTTTACTTTCCCAGAACATGTCTGGTACCCAGTTGAGGCTGGGTCGACCTGAGAGCCGTCGCGGTCGGGAAAATTCCACGCGCACTGCGGGAGTTGAACCCAGACCACCAGCCTTGAGAAGCGAGTTCACTAACAACTACGCTACCACGGCTTTCTTACTGCGGTGTAGGACAGGTGGGACGAGAGCCTGATAAATGTAATGACCGCATGGCTAGTGCAGTCGCCGCGAAGCTTTTCAGGTTAGGATTCTCCATTTATTCGCATGACAGTAAAAATGATGTCCTTACAGTGGATTGAACAGAGGTCTCATTCTTGGGAGCCGCGCTCTAACCCACTCGACCAGACGTTCCCCGGTAACCACTCGGTTAAAATAATATATTGCACATCTAACACCGTATATGTTCATGCATCTCTCTCTCTCTCGCGATCACCTACAAAGACGTACCAGATCTCTCCATAAATTCATTCATGTAGAAATCTGATTCATGTACTTTTAGCATGGGTGGATGTCGTCACATCTTCAGCGCCATTTAGAGCTCTGGTGCTTATCCTTCGACGATGTGTCCGGATTTCAGCCAGCGTTTACTGGGTTCGCTCTCCGTTAGCCTTCGACTGTCCTCAGCCGTCCTGCAAGGCAGCAGGTTGACTTCTACACATTTAGGACACATGTTTCCGATTTCCGTCAAACCGCCTTAGTCATCTCTTACGACATGCGTGGCAGGTAACAGTGGTTCTATTCTTTACACCCCAATTTTGGCCCCGGTAACCACTCAGGCGGTTCATGCGTCTGATTGTCCCTTTCAGTCCGTAATCCTTTTTCACCACAGGTTGCATTTATTTTGCAATACTGTAATATTCCGATACATGGGAAGTCGTGGTCTATATGTAGTGTGCTGTGAAATTCATCACTCATGTTGTATCGATAAAGGCCTTTCGGTCGAAACATTGCTGTGTATTGTTTTTGTAAAACTGCAGTAGTCTGTTATTACGTGTTTCGCCAATACTGTATTTGCCATATACTTATTTTGCGTCATCTTAAAAAATATCACTAGCCGAAATATCAGCTCGGATGGCCGAACGGGTTAATTAACTTTATGATTGCTGTTTTTAGATGATAATAGTTCAGACATGTTGGGAAATGAATCGACCTTTAACCTCGACCCACGTATGCTTAGGTAGCAGTAGTGACCTCGTAACCTCTACCGTGAACTCTAATAGTTACGAAACCAACACGAATACTCTCAGTACCGTAAGTCGCATGCTTGATAATATCGAGGTCTTGAATAGACTTAATGGTAACTATAACGCCGGCGGAGGCTATGGTCTAGATAGAAGTTATTTCACTAGAGAGAAACATGATCATTCTGGAGGTAACTGCAACGGATTCCTGAACCGCCCATCTTGTAGTTCAAGAACATCTGTGACCAAGCTTCTCCTGGAGGATATCTTGACAGTCCGACATGATCATGTATGGAACAGGCTGGAAATTGCAGCACATAATCACAACGTAAACCCGAAAGATCAGATACGTAGAAGAGTTCAGTCTCAAGGCACACGTAAATATGAACAATCCACATTGGAAACGGCTAAAATAAGCGATCCCAAGAAAGTTAAGAATGCAGCTTATCAGTACCTTCTACGTCGACAACAGCGAAGCCGGAAATTCCGGTTGAATCTGTTTATGTACGGCGCCCTCTACCGGAAGCAGAAGAAAGTTGAGAATAATTACGCCATCTATCACAACCCCATGGAAGGTAATGTTGGGTTTTTTTCTTTTTCTTCAATGTATTTGTGTCTCTTAATCAGTTCTCTCTCGGTTTCTGTGTGTGTCTCTGTCTCTCCCTCTCTCTGTGTCTCTCTGTCTCCGTTTCTGTATGTCTCTCTCTCTATCTCCGTCTATGTCTATCTATCAATTTCTCTTCCTATCTCTCTCTGTCTCTATCTATCTGCTTCTCTCTGTCTTCAACTACCTTGAAAGTATCCTCACATCTGATAGTAGGCTGGATTGAAACTAGAATCCAGCAAGCCAACAACATTACATACCAGCTTACCCAATCTTGAAACACCCAGCAATTCCAGTAGAGACTAAAAGACAGATTATAAATTCAATCTTCATACCAACACTGTGCTACCAGTGCCAAACATGGCACTGACAAAAGAACAAGAAAGGAAAATTACCACCTGTGAAATGAGATGCTTGAGGAAAGCAGTAAATAAAACAAGAAGAGACCATATAAGAAATGAGGAAATTAGAAGAACAGTCGGAACAACACCTGCTATTAGATTTATTGAAAAACAGAGATTCAAATGGTTTGGCAACTTGGTCAGAATGAACCCGAGTACACCAGTTGCAAGAGCGTACAACCTGAAAATGGAATCATCAAGACGAAGGGGCAGACGATGAAAAAGATGGATTAATGGCGTTACAGACATCTTAAAACTCCACAATACCACAACATATCAAGCGACCGAGCGTGGACTATCTCAGAAACCGATCATCAGTTAAACCTGCTACGTCTAACAGGGAAAAAAGAGAGAAGGACACAAGATAGAAAGAAAGAAGAAGAAATATCCCTGCAAAAGAAACAGCCAACATGTGGCTATTGACATTCTGTAAAATTTATCGTTTTTCGAAGACAAAATTCACATTATTCACCCCCGGATGATTTTTAAATTCCGGATACAGATATTTTTGTCGTTAATGTTACTTGTTTCATTTGTACGCCCAGTTTTTGTATTCTGGATGCCGATTCTGTCCATGTTTTGCGCGCATTTTTCCTGTGACAGCGGAATGGAGAGACTGCAGTAAAACTATATCTTCTCCGGACTCTCGATATCGACCACTTGTTAATTAACTGCTCTGTGTGATTTCTATGTGATCTAAGCCTAAGAGCGATTGTACGTTGTGCCTACAGCAAGTCCAGCACATCCGATTTCTGCGATGCTTTTTATTTACTAGTGTGCCCGTCTGCCCAGCGTGTTCGTAGCGCGTTGGACTACGGGTGACTATCCCTCTGTGTGTGCGAGTTCAATTCCGCGGGATGGCAGAAAAAGCCACAGATTTCCCAGATTTACGGTGTTCGTGGCACCGAACCGAAGGGTTACGACGTCCATGGCACCGAGCCGAAGAGCTGAAAAGTGCTTCTGGATCGGGGGAAAAAAACAATTTAACTAGGGTAACTTCCCTAGATCCTACATGAGTCGCTTCTTACAACGTGTCTTGTAGGTTGCAGTGGTACTATTCTTTGTTTCCTTTGCCTGCCCCGACAACACACGGGCGGTAAAACTATGTAGGGAAGACGAAACACGTAAACACAAGTTAATGTATTTTTACAAAGTACGAGTATGCTGATTGATCGATTGATTGAACCATCATCATTGCACTTCGGTGAGCAACCATGTGTGCTTCGATCTCTTCTTACACAGGAAGATCTCAGCTACAGTGCACGAACTCCGTAGCTCCGGCGAAGGTCTCCAATGTAATTTTGAAGATATTTTTGTAAGAATTTTATTGTAAATCTTTTCTAATGAATTTTGCCAGGGCAGCGGCATTCCATCCTGCTCTTTTCTATTTTGAACTGCCAAGGGTTCTTTACGTGCTCAAATTGAACACGGGACCTATGTTTTATCGTCCGTCTCCGATAGGACTAGGAACTCGATCTCATCTACATTGATATCAGGGATCTCTGGAAAAATATCCAGACGGCTCCATTTGGGAGCGAACCTGGTACCTTTGGGAGGAGAGACAAGCACTTAGCCTCTCCCCCACAGAGATCTCTTCTTCTTCTTCTTTGTGTTCGTTCTTTACGTCCAATTTTAATCACTCTTTGTGATATGTTTGATCTTTGCCAAGAACGTGTATACGTTGCACATTGGTTTGTAGGCCCCTAAACGCATAGACTTCTACACGTTTAGGACACATGCATCCGATTTCAGCCAAATTTGTTCATATATATTTCCCTCACTGGTAGTTTTTTTTGTACGTACTTCAATTTCATTTACTTGTCCGTGTTTGTTTGTTGTTGTTTATTTTATTTTGGTGTGTGTTATTTCTTTCTTTCCTCCATGTCTTTTTTTAAAACAATTTTTGTTATTTCACGCTTTATTTTCTTCTTTTTTTTTTCTTCTTCTTTTTTGTATTTATAGTTGACCCTTGTTCCTCTTATCCGATTGAATGCATTTCTCCTGTAAATGAGTGGTAGAAAGTTTGCAGTTCTTAATAACCCCCTAACATCACTGCCTCGGCAACAAACAAAAATATGGACACGTAATTCCAACTGCCATGTTTCCAAATGGAATGATTTTCTTTTTCGTTTTGAATTGAATTCCGAGTCCGCAAACGAGGGCTGTTGAAAGTTGGAGGGATAGAAGGAAAAAGGCTGAGATGTGGAACGGTGATTGTGATCGTTTGTCTGTCGATGTGAATAGTGAATACGGTAATGGGATTGGATTTTGGTTGTGTTTATTTTTGTGTGTGATGAGTGTGTGAATGTCTGTGATGATTTCTCTACTGATTTCTCCACTGTATTGGATATGTTTTTGTTGGTAGTATCATTTATACAATATCAAGTCCACACTAAATAAACACGGATATAACACAACATGGGCGACTCATCTGACCATGACACGCAAATCAAAGCTCCCACCCCTACGCTTAACGGCAAGAGTGGACAACTAGTTATATCTTCCATCTGGGTAAAGACAATAGAAATTAATATCATTTATAATATTGGGCTATATTTAAAAAAAATTGAATTGTGGTCATTTTTCTACTGTTTGAATTTTCATGGCTAGCTAGTTGGTTGGCTAATTAGCATGCTGACTGCTTGGTTGTTTGGTTATTTAGTTAGTTGGCTGGTTAACTAGAATACTGACTGACTAGTTGGTTGGCTGTTTATTTAGTTAGTTGGCTGGTTAACTAGAATACTGACTGACTAGTTGGTTGGCTGTTTATTTAGTTAGTTGGCTGGTTAACTAGAATACTGACTGACTAGTTGGTTGGCTGTTTATTTAGTTAGTTGGCTGGTTAACTAGAATACTGACTGACTAGTTGGTTGGCTGTTTATTTAGTTAGTTGGCTGGTTAACTAGAATACTGACTGACTAGTTGGTTGGCTGTTTATTTAGTTAGTTAGTTGGTTAACTTTCATATAGACTGGTCTGTTGGTTGATTTATTAGTTATTAAGTTAGCTAGTTAATTAACTGGCTGCATGGTTTATATATATATATATATATATATATATATATATATATATATATATATATATATATAGTATGGACCACAGAAATAACAGAGGCAGGGTTAGAATATCTTGGACAGAGAAAAGAGCAGACGCTTCTGTTTTGCAACAGCTTGATATTAAAGAGAATTGGCTATTACAGAGCATAAAATCAAGGAAAATTAAATATTTCGGATACATCAAACGACATGAGTGCCTAGAGCAGATAATTTAGGAGGAATAGTGCCTGGAAGCAGAATGAGAGGAATACCTAACAGACGATGGGTGCAAGATGTCATTGACGATCTGAGAATGACTGCTGCTGACGCCGGTCAACTTGCACAGAACAGAGAATTTTAAGACTGCTGTCATGGGAGCCAAGTTACAGAAGGGACAAGCTACTTGATGATGATGATGGAGACTGTTTCCTGAAACATGAACTATTTCTCGGCTAGATTTCCTGTCAGATTTCCTGTCAGATGATGTTTGACGTGAATGAGACAGAACGCGTTATCCTGGGGCATGTGCCAGTCGCATTCTCCCACGACCTAAATGAACATTTCACGTCTTTTCTTGTCTCCCTGCTCCATCTTGTGCCTAAAGTCAACTGTCATGAACGTGGACATGTTTTTTTTTTAAAATTATGGGTTTGTCTCATTTGTCTGGAATAATAATTCTCCTCTGCCTAGTCTTCTTCTTCTTTTAACTCTCCATATCGATCACTTGTTAAACCAATCTTTGTGATTTGTATGTGATCCGAGCCTAAGAGAGAGTGAAACACGTAAGAACAAAGTACTGTAGTTTAAAAAAAAAAAAAAAAAGACGATATACAGCAACGTTTCGACCAAAAGGCCTTTATCAAGCAAACGATACAACAGGAGTAAAGTAGTGAAACACATAAGAACAAAAAAAGTACTTTAGTTTTACAAAATACAAAAAACAGTGAAGATATCTAAGAGCGATTGTACATTGTTCAAGTTATACGCCTACTAGTAGGCCAGCACATCCGATTTTTGCGGACGCTTTTTATTTACTACGGTAGCTACCCTAGTTCCCTACCTCAGTCGCTTCTCACGACATGCCTTGTAGGTAGCAGTATTACTATTGTTTGCTCCCCTTGAAAGCTTCGACAACACACGAACGCCCTGCGTAGTAATAATAGTAGCTGCCTAACATGTAACCCTGTTGACTAACAAAAAAAAACCATATGTATTTAATGCATGTACTATCGCCTGTTAGGACGGTTTATGGTGGGCGCATGAACCTGAGAAATTTGAATGGCCGGATGGCTAGTGCAGTTGCCAGGAAACTGTTCAGGTTAGGATTGTTCTTAATATCTTGTAGCCATCTTCTTCTTGGTCTGCCTCTGCGTTCTGGGACCATGTCCTCTAGTATTGCTCTGTCTAAGCCAGTGTTTCCTAAAGTAGGCGGAACCCCTCCCCGTGGGCACTGAAGCGTTCTAGGGGTTGGGGAGGGAGGGGCAATAGTGGGTTCAAAAGAATTTGGGGTGTTCAATGCGATTAAGGGTCGTAGCTCCTTAAAAAAGAAATTAATAATAAATATTTTAAAATAAATTATTTTCGTGATTTTGCGATTGAATAATCATTTAAAATTTAAAATTTTGCATTTTAATTCATCTTATGCCCGTCTTACACGATCCATTTTTTCATCAATTTTCTGTTTCATGCATATATTAATTTGAAATTGACCATGTATGACAGAAATATATATCAATTTTCTATGTCAAAGAAAAATAGAGCACGTATATATATATATATATATGTGGGGGAAGTGTGTGACAAACTATTATAATGTGGAAGGGAGGGGGTGTGTTATAAAGTTTGGGAATATATGATCTAGGCCATCATGACGCCTATACTCTTATCATGTCACACTCTTATCCTATTACTCTTGTTCTATCCTAAGTTTATCCTCCAATTCTCTTCCCCCATCTTTCATTATTGTTGCTTCCAGTGGCGGCTCGTCATTAAGGGCCAGTGGGGCCGGGCCCCACCAACAATAATTTATAACGTGTATTTATTATTTTATAAATTAAAATATAGCAACCCAAAACCATGACTTATCTGGAAAAAATGTCTGGCTCCACCAACAAAAATGATCACGAACCGCCACTGGTTGCTTCTGTATTGTATTTACCTTGTATTGGCTAACCTTCAATAACTCACAATTTCACATTTCTTCTGCCACCATAACATTCTTTTTGTTCTGAGCAGAACTTTGCCACCCAACAGTCTTTGGAACTTCGCTCTCTCTCTCTCTCTCTCTCTCTCTCATAGACCAGTTGTCCCACCTCTGAAGCCGCCATGCTTAACTCTTGAGCAACATCCCGTATCCATCTTCTCCGTGGTCTTCCTCTTCTCTTTGCTATGATGCCTCCTTCAATTCTGAGCAGAACTTTGCCACCCCAACAGTCTTTTGGAACTTCACTCTCTCTCTCTCTCTCTCTCATAGACCAGTTGTCCCACCTCTGAAGCCGCCATGCTTAACTCTTGAGCAACATCCCGTATCCATCTTCTCCGTGGTCTTCCTCTTCTCTTTGCTATGATGCCTCCTTCAATAATGGTCTTCTCCAGCCCTCCGTGTCTCTTTATATGTCCAAACTACTTCAATTTTCTCATTCTTATTTGTAGCATTAGCCAGTTTTCTTTGATTTTGAGTTCTTTCTGCATAGATCTATTTGTTCTCTTCTCTGTCCATGATATACAGAGAACTCTTCTGTAACACTTATATTCAAAAGCACATATATGTTTTTCCTCTGCCTTGTTAAATGTCCATGCTTCACACCCACATATTCACTCTTATATCAATCAATCAATGCCGTGCCTGCCGGCGTAGGCGATCATGTCTCTCCACAACCCTTTTTGCTTGGTGCATGTAATCAGTTCTGACGTCGATATTTTGTCGAACCATGATGTCAGGCCATCCAACATCTTCTCCCTCTGTCTTCCACGATCTTTCCTTCCCTGAATTTTACCTGTAGTCACCAAATGTTCTAAACCTTCTCTTCGCATTATATGCCCGAAGAACCTTGATTGTCGGATTCTTATTCTTTTGATAAGGTTTCTTTGTGTGCAGGCCTGATTTAAAGCCTCCTCATTTGTTTTCTTCGCTGTCAATGGAATTTTCAGCATTCTTCTGTAAACCACATCTCTGTGGCTTCCAATGATCGTATTGATTGTTTATTCATTGTCCATGATTCGCTGCCATATATAAGTATTGGTTCTTTGAGGTGCACTGTCTGTATGCAATTAACTTAACTCTTATATAGTTAAGTTAATTGCATATCCTTTACAGGACTTTGCGAATCAACCCCAGATTTTTAACGCTGTTTCTAATTTTTCTAGGCATTATTACGTTCAGTAGTTTGTCGTTGCTTTCTGAAAGGGTGGTGCCATCGTCCTTTTTGTAAAATCCACGCGAAACAATTTGCAACCAAACTGTCCGCAGCGTGATTCGAACTCAGAACGTCGGGGTTAATAGACCGAGTCAATATCTCCGAAGCCACAGACGACACTCTTATATCATTATCATCAGGTGCCGTGCCGGCTCGCGTAGGCGATCATGGATCTCCACAAATCTGAAACGGACGACGACAGGTTATCAATATCGACTTTTCCATTGAAACGATATTCCAGTGGACAAAGCCATAAACAATACCATCCACCATTAAATATTCCGATTTCACTGACAATCGTTTCTTCAAAACTTCTTTTTAATGGTCATTTAATGTGTCTAGGACCTGTAGTTGTGAACGTGCGCGAGTATTCAAATGTCATTCTTCTTCTGCGATCAACGTATGCGATGCGACTGCTCCGGTATGTGTCATAAACAGGGCGGTGCGCTTGATGTTTTCACCGTTCCCCCATAGTTTGTTCTGAAGGGTGAAATATATTTTGTTATTTTTTGGAAATGGAAATTCTTCTTCGATCGCTCCATATCGACCACTTTTAAAATCACTCTTTATGATGTGTATGTGATCCGAGCCTAAGAGCGATTGTCTGTTGTGCCAGTTATGAGTCTGTAAGTAGGCCAGCACATCCGATTTCTGCGACGTTTTTATTTATTAGTGCAGCTTCCTAGACCCTACCTCAGTCGCCTCTTACGGCATGTCTTGTAGGTCACAGTGTTACTATTCTTTGCTCCCCTTGAGGGCCCTGGCACGGGCGGAGAAGGGAAGTGAAAATATGATATAGCTTCTACAGAAGGTAAGGTAGGAAGTGCCTACTACTACTTCATATTTTTAGATTCAAGTGTGAAGGAGGTAGGACGACCAATTCCTTTTCTCCATTGTGGAGCGTCTGGTGTGGAAAATAAGCCCGCACTACTTTTGTGTCCTGATCGATAAGCGATTGCTCTACGCGTTGCTCTAATACAGAGATTCCCAAACTTTTTTCGGCTCACCGTCCACTTTGCACGTCATAATCTTTGTAATGCCTTCCTCCCATTATAAGTTTGCCAACGCCCTCCCATATATATATATATATATATACTCAGTGGCGGCTCGTCATTAAGGGCCAGTAGGCCGGCCCCACCAAAAATGTGTAACGTTTATTTATTATTTTATAAATTAAAATATAAACCTAAAACCATGATTTTTAGAAAATTTGTGTCCGGCCCCACCAACAAAAATGAGCACGAGCCGCCACTGTATATGCTCTATTTTCACTTTCACATAGAAAATTGATATATGTTTCTGCCATACATGGTCAATTTTCAAATGATTTTTTCCTTTTCTCCAATCCTGTTTTGCCTCACAGTGTCAGATCAAGAAGAGATTTCTAAACGGGCGCTTCGTAGATAGTGTCTTTCGTCGCCTCTGTTACCTCCGAGGTCCATCTTTTGCGTTGCTGGCCTTTTGCTTTGTACTCATTGTATCGGAGCAGCATTGTTCTTTGAAGTGCACCGTCTGTTGGTAATCTGTTTATGTGGCCGAACTATTTAATTTGTTGTTTTTGATGAAGTCTAGTATTGATGTTGTACCCACTTTTGTACCTGTAAGCGGTCTCTTCTTGTTACCCCAGCATTCTGCGTAGACACTTCATCTCTGTCGTGACTAGTTTTCTTCTATCATTTGTTGAATGCTGGGTGTAACAAGAGACCAGCTTGGAAATGAAAACATCAGGATAAAAGTAGGTACAACATCAGTACTAGACTTCATCAAGAAACAACAAAATTAAATGGTTCGGCTACATACGCAGATTACCAACAGACAGTGCGTCTCAAAGAGCAATGCTACTTCGATACAGTGGACACAAAGTAAACTGCCGTCCACGCAAGAGGTAGACCTCAGAAATAGCAGAGGTAGTAAAAAACACTACTCCTGAAGCACACACAAAATCCCGTTCTAGAAATCTCTTCTTACAATGACGCTGTGAGACAAAACAGAATTGTAGAAAATAAAAAAATTACTATACTGATGACAACAAAGTTGGACGTGAGATGCAAATATTATTAAGACAGCAGCCCAGAAACTTTGGCGCCGAAGAATTGCACAAAACGAATTTAAAAATATGAGAAATATTAATTTCAAAACGAGAGAAGAAAGCGCAAATCGAGGTGAAATTACGAAAACTCAATTTTGGAATGAACGAAAAAGAGAAAGATTCATTTGAAATGTGAGGAAATATGGTTATTAATGAAACAGAAGAATAAGACAAAATTGAAGATTGAGAAAAAGTTTGTTGGAAAACGAAAAAGTAGAGGTAGAAAGAGAACAGTCGTTTTGGGAATTGTAATTACAAACGAACATTAATTATAAAGAATACCAATTTTGAGTCCGTTAAGTGTAATTAAACAACTAAAAAACTGTATGGAATGAAAGTAACAGGACAACAAAGATCAGAATAATAAGAACATGTATATTCCCAGTGGCAACGTATGGGTGTGAGCCAAGGCAGTGGAAAAACATATATATGCTTTTGTTGAATATAAGTGTTGCCCGTCTACCCAGCGTGTTCGTAGCGCGTTGACTACGGGTGACTATCCTCTGTGTGTGCGGTTCAATTCCGCAGGATGGCAGAAAAAGCCACAGATTCCCCAGATTTACGGTGTTCGTGGCACTGAACCGAAGGGTAACGATGTCCATGGCACGGAGCCGAAGAGCTGAAAGCTCAAGTGCTTCTGATCGAAAAAAAAAATATAAGTTACAGAAGAGTCCTTCGTATATCTGGACAAGAAGAGAACAAATAGATCTATCCAGAAAGAATTCAAAATCAAAGAAAACTGGGTGATGCTACAAATAAGAAAGAGAAAATTGAGATATTTTGACATATAAAAAGACATGAAGGGCTGGAGAAGACCATCATAGAAGGAGACATACCGGCAAAGAGGAGAAGAGAAAGACCACAGGACGATGGATTCAGGATGTAACTGATGATGAGCATGATGACTGCAGAGGCAGGAGATCTGGCCTATGAGAGAGAGAAATTCCGAAGGACTGTTAAGGGGACAAAGTTCTGCTCAGGACAAGCTATTTGGTGATGATGAAGAGAAAGAAAAAGGCCATTTCGGAGTTTTGAGATTTTGTAATTGCAAACGAACATTAAAAAATGCCAATTTGAGTCAGATCAAATGTAATTGAAAAGTTAAAAAGAAACATGTTAATTTTGTAGCATTTCTTTTAGGCATTAGTCGATTCTGCCGGCTTTCTCTGTGACTAATCAGATCTGATATCAGGTTACAGTATAACTAAGTAGACTGTGGTATAGGATTAATTTCGGTTCTTTTCAGATCATGATAATACAAGTATGGTAATTCGGGATATGTCATTTTTCAGACCTTGGGATGGGTTCCCAAGTGGCAGTACATCCCAGTGGGCGCTGAAACTTCTTCAAGACCTTTGGGAGGTTCAAGTGGGCTACCTAGTGGGCGCTGAAACCTTCAGGAGGAAGTGGTTCAGCATTCATGTGTAGTTTTTTTTATCGCGATTTTGCGATTGAATAATCATTAAAAATTTGAATTCTGCATTTTAATTCATCTTATGCCCATCTTACAGATCCATTTTTGCATAATTTTCTATTTCATGTATATATCATTTGAAAATTGACCATGTATGACAGAAATATATATCAATTTTCTATGTCAAAGTGAAAATAGAGCATGTATATAGTGGGAGGGTGGCATTGGCAAACTTATAGGGGAGGGGCGTTACAAAGTTTATCTCGTGCACAGTGGGCGGTGAGCCGAAAAAGTTTGGAAATCTATGTAATTGAGCAACGCGTAGAGCGTTTGATTATCCATCAGGTCACAAAAGTGCAGACGCTCCACACTGGAGAAAAGGAATTGGCCGTCCTACCTCCTTCACACTTGAATCTAAAAATCTGAAGTAGTAGTATGCACTTCCTACCGTACCGTCTGTAGAAGCTATATCATATTTGCATTTCCCTTCTTCGCCCGTGTATTGCCGGGGCGTTCAACGGGAGCAAAGAATAGTAACACTGTGATCTACAAGACATGCCGTATGAGGCGACTGAGGTAGAGGTCTATCTATGCCGTAGGGTATCAATGCTTTTCCTTCATATTTCTAGACCCTATAATGCAGGAGGTAGTAGGGGGCAATTCGTTTCCTCACGTGTGAAACCTCGAGTGTGCAAATTGACACACTCCGAATCGATCAATAGGCGAACACACTATGCACTGGTGTACATTGTACATATGTGTGTGTACGTATATATATATATCTGCCTTTTTAACCCGGATTGGGGCATATGCCCTCAACCAACTCATGTCAAGTCTTCCTATCTCTATCTATCTCATGCAGCTCTCTCCAGCTCTTCTTTATATTGTTGATCTCTGCCTCCAAATTTCGTCTCCGTGTATTTCAAGGACTCCTCTTCATTCGCTGTCCATGCGGGTTCCAGGAAAAGGACCCTTCTTGTTATATTCCCCATAGGTTTTCTCAAAGTGTGTCCTATCCTGCACCAGCGTCTTTTTTTACCTCTTGGTCCACTGGAATCTGTCTTGTTCTCTCTCTAATGTCCCCATTTGTAACCCTATCATGCCTTCTTAGTCCCTGTATTGTGCGCAGACACCAGTTGATGAATGTTTGCAGTTTATGCGTTATTGTTTTAGTAGTTCTCCATGTTTCTGACCCATACAACAGAACTGCTTTAACATTAGATATATACATATATATCAACTTAAATTCTTCCGAACGTTCATCAGCTTACTCTGTCCTCCCTCAATATCTAAGCTCAACTCTTTCTCTCATTCCCCTCCTTTCCTCCTTCAGACTTTGGCGCGCTCACAGGCACTCGCTAGACATACTTCTGGAATAGCAATCGTCTCCCTTTGATAGTGTAAATCTAATAGACCCAAGTCTTCATTGATGAAGTTGAGACCTAATGACTATTTGCATATACTTCATCTCTGGGAGTATCCTTTATATCGCTACATTTCTTATTCAGCTTTCTCTCTCTTTCCCACTTGATCAGTTATCAGTTATATGAGGACTATCATCATAGCACTCCGGACATGTCCATAGGTGATCCGATCTCCGCCTCAGCAAATCCAGCAGCGTCCAGCGGCACAATACGCCAGTTCGATGTTGATTAATCAATCTCTTTGCATATTTAGTATGTCGTTCTTTCGTCTGCACCAATATTGACACCCATCTCTTCAATCGGGTCAGCGAGTGGGATTCACAGCCCTGAAACTCCTCTGTTCGGAAACACTCTCAATGCGTGAAGAATGTCATTTCGATCCATGGCAGCTCCTCTGATATTGTAGCCAAGCCAGCCAATCTATCAGCTCGTTCATTACCCCTAACTCCTGCGTGCCTAGGGACAAAAATGAAGGTGATTTCTCTGATCATTGTCTGTACCAGTACCTCCACCCAGTTGCGTCTCACCATTCCTGACTCGACTTTACGAATCATGCTTATGGAGTCACTGAGTATGAAAACACGAGAGTAGTTGTGAGATGCCAACCATTTCACCGCCTCCGTAACCGCCTGAACCTCCATTGTCAAACTACTTGTGTTCCCACTTGACTAGGAAGTCCGATATGGTAGTAAGTTGCCATCTATTAGTGTGTTCTTCTTCTACTAGGGCTCCATATCAACCACTTGTTAACACACTCTTTGTGGTATGTATGTGATTTCTGGGAGTATCCTTCTTCTTCTACTAGGCTCCATATCAACCACTTGTTAACCACTCTTTGTGGTATGTATGTGATTCTGGGAGTATCCTTCTTCTTCTACTAGGCTCATATAGATCACTTGTTAACACACTCTTGTGGTATGTATGTGATTTCTGGGAGTATCTTTTCTACTAGGGCCATATCAACCACCTGTTAACACACTCTTTCGTGGTATGTATGTATTTCAGGGAGATCCTCTTTCTACTAGGCTTCATATCAACCACTTTTATCACACTTTTGGTATGTATGTGACTTCTGGATATCCTCTTCTCTACTAGGCTTCTATCAAACCACCGTAACCACCTTGGTATGTATGGATTCTGGAGTATCCTTCTTCTTCTACTGAGGCTTCATATCAACCACTTGTTAACACACTCTTGTAGGTATGTGAGTGATTTCTGGGAGTATCCTTCTCTCTACTAGGCTTCATATCAACCATTGTTAACACACCTTTGTGGTATGTATGTGATTTCTGAGTATCCTTCTCTTCTACTAGGGCTTCATATCAACCACTTGTTAACAACTTTGTGGTATGTATTTGATTTCTGGATATCCTTCTTCTTCATTTAGCTTCATATCAACCACTTGTTAACACACCTTTGTGGTATGTATGTGTGATCTGGGAGTATCTTCTTCTTCTACTAGGCTCCAATCAACCCTTGTCTAACACACCTTTGTGGTATGTATCTGATTTCTGGGAGTATCCTCTTCTCACTAGCGCTTACATACATCACTTGTTAATCACTGATTTGGTATGTATGTGATTTCTGGGAGTATCCTCTTCTTCTACTAGGCTTTATATCAACCATTGTTACTACACTCTTGTGTGTATTGATTTCTGGGAGTATCCTTCTTCTTCTACTAGGGCTTCATATCAACCACTTGTTAACACACTCTTTGTGGTATGTATGTGATTTCGGGAGATCCTTCTCTTCTACTAGGGCTTCATCAACCACTTGTTAGCACATCTTTGTGGTATGTATGCATTTCTGGGAGTATCCTTCTCTTCTACTAGGGTCCATATCAACCACCTGTTAACACACTTTTGTGGTATGTATTGATTTCTGAGTATCCTTCTCTTCTACTAGGGCTCATATCAACCACTTTACACACTTTTGTGGTATTATGGATTCTGGAGTATCCTCTTCTTCTACTAGGGCTTCATATCAACCACTTGTTAACACACTCTTTGTGTATATTTGATTATCTGGGAGTATCCTTCTTCTTCTACTAGGGCTTCATATCAACCACTTGTTAACACATCTTTGTGGTATTATGTGGATCTGGATATCCTTCTCTCTACTAGGGTCCATATCAACCTTGTCAACACTCTTTGGGTATGTAGTGATTTCTGGGAGTATCCTTCTTCTTCTACTAGGGCTTCATATCAACCACTTGTTAACAACTCTTTGGTGTATGGATTTCTGGAGTATCCTTCTTCTTCTACTAGGACTTTATATCAACCACTTGTTAACAACCTTTGTGGTATGTATAGATTTCTGGGAGTATCCTTCTTCTCTACTAGGCTCATATCAACCACTTGTTAACACACTCTTTGTGGTATTATGTGATTTCTGAGTATCCTTTTTACTGGCACCATCAACCACTTGTTAGCACCTTGTAGGTTGTAGTGATTTCTGGAGTATCCTTCTTCTTCACTGGGCTTCATTCAACCACTATGTAACACATCTTGTAGGTATGTCATGGATTTCTGGGAGTATCCTCTTCTTCTACTAGGGCTTTATATCAACCACTTGTTACACTCTTTGTGTATGTAGTGATTTCTGGAGTATCTTCTTCTACTAGGCTCATCAACCACTTGTTAACTACCTTTTGGTATGTATGTGATTTCTGGGAGTATCCTTCTTCTTCTACTAGGCTTCATATCAACCACTGTTAACACATCTTTGTGGTATGTATTTGATTTCTGCGAGTATCCTTCTTCTTCTACTAGGCTTCATATCAACCACTTTTCACTCTTTGTGGTATGTGTCGTGATCTGGGAGTATCCTTCTCTTTCTACTAGGGCTCCATATCAGCCATTGTTACTACTCTTTGTGGTATGTATGGATTTCTGGAGTATCCTTCTCTTCTACTAGGCTTCATATCAACACTTGTTAACAACTCTTTGTGGTAGTATGTGATTTCTGGGAGTATCCTTTCTTCTACTAGGCTTTATATCAACCACTTGTTAACACACTCTTGTGATGTATGTGATTTCTGGGAGTATCCTTCTTCTTCTACTAGGGCTTCATATCAACCACTTGTTAACACACTCTTTGTGGTATGTATGTGATTTCTGGGAGTATCCTTCTTTTCTACTAGGCTTCATATCAACCACTTGTTAACACACTCTTTGTGGTATGTATGTGATTTCTGGGAGTATCCTTCTTCTTCTACTAGGGCTCCATATCAACCACCTGTTAACACACTCTTGTGGTATGTATGTGATTTCTGGAGTATCCTCTTCTTCTACTAGGGCTTCATATCAACCACTTGTTAACACACTCTTTGTGGTATGTATGTGATTTCTGGGAGTATCCTTCTTCTTCTACTAGGGCTTTATATCAACCACTTGTTAACACACTCTTTGTGGTATGTATGTGATTTCTGGGAGTATCCTTCTTCTTCTACTAGGGCTTCATATCAACCACTTGTTAACACACTCTTTGTGGTATGTATGTGATTTCTGGGAGTATCCTTCTTCTTCTACTAGGGCTTCATATCAACCACTTGTTAACACACTCTTTGTGGTATGTATTTGATTTCTGGGAGTATCCTTCTTCTTCTACTAGGGCTTCATATCAACCACTTGTTAACACACTCTTTGTGGTATGTATGTGTGATCTGGGAGTATCCTTCTTCTTCTACTAGGGCTCCATATCAACCACTTGTTAACACACTCTTTGTGGTATGTATGTGATTTCTGGGAGTATCCTTCTTCTTCTACTAGGGCTTCATATCAACCACTTGTTAACACACTCTTTGTGGTATGTATGTGATTTCTGGGAGTATCCTTCTTCTTCTACTAGGGCTTTATATCAACCACTTGTTAACACACTCTTTGTGGTATGTATGTGATTTCTGGGAGTATCCTTCTTCTTCTACTAGGGCTTCATATCAACCACTTGTTAACACACTCTTTGTGGTATGTATGTGATTTCTGGGAGTATCCTTCTTCTTCTACTAGGGCTTCATATCAACCACTTGTTAACACACTCTTTGTGGTATGTATGTGATTTCTGGGAGTATCCTTCTTCTTCTACTAGGGCTTCATATCAACCACTTGTTAACACACTCTTTGTGGTATGTATGTGATTTCTGGGAGTATCCTTCTTCTTCTACTAGGGCTTTATATCAACCACTTGTTAACACACTCTTTGTGGTATGTATGTGATTTCTGGGAGTATCCTTCTTCTTCTACTAGGGCTTCATATCAACCACTTGTTAACACACTCTTTGTGGTATGTATGTGATTTCTGGGAGTATCCTTCTTCTTCTACTAGGGCTCCATATCAACCACTTGTTACACACTCTTTGTGGTATGTATGTGATTTCTGGGAGTATCCTTCTTCTTCTACTAGGGCTTCATATCAACCACTTGTTAACACACTCTTTGTGGTATGTATGTGATTTCTGGGAGTATCCTTCTTCTTCTACTAGGGCTTTATATCAACCACTTGTTAACACACTCTTTGTGGTATGTATGTGATTTCTGGGAGTATCCTTCTTCTTCTACTAGGGCTTCATATCAACCACTTGTTAACACACTCTTTGTGGTATGTATGTGATTTCTGGGAGTATCCTTCTTCTTCTACTAGGGCTTTATATCAACCACTTGTTAACACACTCTGTGTGGTATGTATGTGATTTCTGGGAGTATCCTTCTTCTTCTACTAGGGCTTCATATCAACCACTTGTTAACACACTCTTTGTGGTATGTATGTGATTTCTGGGAGTATCCTTCTTCTTCTACTAGGGCTTCATATCAACCACTTGTTAACACACTCTTTGTGGTATGTATGTGATTTCTGGGAGTATCCTTCTTCTTCTACTAGGGCTTCATATCAACCACTTGTTAACACACTTTGTGGTATGTATGTGATTTCTGGAGTATCCTTCTTCTACTAGGCTCCATATCAACCACTTGTTAACACACTCTTTGTGGTATGTATGTGATCTCTGGGAGTATCCTTCTTCTTCTTCATCGAGCGCTCCATATAATGATCACTTGTCAACCACACTGTGTGATTTGTATGTGATTTGTATGTGATTTGTATGTGATTTGCGTCTAAGAGAGATTGTACGTTCTACACATCAGATTTCTGTTCTGCTTTTTATTTACAAGGGTAGCGTTCCTAAGGAGTAACCTTTATATCGCTACATTTCTTATTCAGCTCTTTCTCTTTCCCACTTGATTTAGAAGACGGGTATCGTAGGAAGCTTCCAACATCTGTTAGTATATTCTTCTTCTTTGAGCGCTCCATATCGACCACTTGTTAACCACTCCTTGTGAAGTGTATGTGACCTGAGCCTAAGTGATTGTATGTTGTGCCAGTTATGCGTCTACACGTAGACCATCACATCCTATTTCCACAACGCTTTTTATTTACTAGTTTAACTTCCCTAGACCTTACCTTAGTCACATATTACGACAAGCCTTGTAGTTTGCAGTGTTACTATTCTTTGCTCCCATTTAGCCTCCGCGCAACACACGGGTGTATTGGTGTATTCAAGTACTGTTCTTCTTTGCTACCAATACAGTGCTCTTGTCTAGCTATACCACATTTCTTCTTCTTCAGCAATCTCCGGTCATGCGCTTAACACTACATTTGACTTGGTATTCTTGGAGTTTGGTATGTTTGCAATCTTTATCTGCGTCCATATCTGCGGCCATATCTGCAGCCATATCTGCGGCCATATCTGCGGCTATATCCGCGTCCATATCCGCGTCCATATCTGCGGCCATATCTGCGGCCATATCAGCGGCCATATCTTCGGCCATATCTGCGGCCATATCTGCGGCCATATCTTCGGCCATATTTGCGGCCATATCTGCGACTATATCCGCGTCCATATCTGCGGCCATATCTGCGGCCATATCAGCGGCCATATCTTCGGCCATATCTGCGGCCATATCTGCGGCCATATCTTCGGCCATATTTGCGGCCATATCCGCGTCCATATCTGTGGCCATATCTGCGTCCATATCTGTGGCCATATCTGTGGCCATATCTGCGGTCATATCTGCGGCCATATCTGTGGCCATATCTGCGGTCATATCTGCGGCCATATCTGTGGCCATATCTGCGGTCATATCTGCGGCCATATCTGCGGCCATATCTCGCAGCGAGTCACATATCATAGGAAACTATCACCATCAAGTAGCTTGTCCTGAGCAGAACTATGCCACCCCAACAGCCCTCTGTAATTTCTCTCTCTCATAGGCCAGATGGCCCGCCTCTGCAGCCGTCATGTTCTTCTTCTTCTTTAGCGATCTCTAGTCATGCGCTTAATTTAATGTGGACCACAAACTGGGCAGACAGCTTCAGGTCTGTCAGGTTTCCCCAAAGCTTAGTTTTCTGGTCGACTGGGTGTGGCCACATGTTGCTTCTCAGCTCACACAGGAGAGGACAGTCTTGCAGAATATGCTCTGGCGTCTGTTCCGCCTTCTGACACTGGCAGAGAGCTGTTTGACTTATTCCTAGTCATATAAGTGTTTGTTGAGTCTGCAGTGTCCTGTGCGTAGTCGAAATATAATGACCTGGTCTGTTCTGCTTAGGTCTTGGAGGGAGTTTTTTGTTTAAACAATCCGTTACATCCCGAATCCATCTGATCCGTGGTCTTCCTCTTCTTCTCTGTTCCGGTATGCCTCCTTCCATGATGATCTTCTCCAGCCCTTCATGTCTTTTTATATGTCCAAAATACCTAATTTTCTTTTCTTATTTGTAGCATCAGCCAGTTTTCTTTGATTTTGTATTCCGTCTGGATAGATCTATTTGTTCTCTTCTCTGTTCAAGATATACGAAAGACTCTTCTGTAACACTTATATTCAAAAGCAAATATATGTTTTTCCACATCAAACTTTCGACATCTATAATTTATTCAACGATGCAGTTTTCTCTGTGGCCATATCGTCTTGACCATATGACCATATATAGAGTCAGTCCTGCTATACTTTGACTAGGATGCGATGTACTGCCTTCATTAGAGTCAGTACTACCATGGTTCACTTGTAATATCTTTACTAGAGTCTGGCCAGAGTCGCAGACTTCTATCTATGAATGTTTTATTTCGGTGAATCTGCCCGCCTGCCCAGCGTATTCGTATCGCGTTGGACTGCGGTGACTAGCCCTCTGTGAGTGCGGGTTCAATTCTGCGGGCTGGTAGAAAAGTCACAGGTTCCCAAGATTCACGGTGTTCGTGGCACCGAACCGAAGGGTTACGATGTCCACGGCACCGAGCCGAAGAGCTGAAAGCTCAAGTGCTTCTGGATCGGAAAAAATAATTCTGTGAGTCATTGAGTATGCTCAAGAATGTTGAGACGAGCACGTCTCGAAGACAATGCTTGAAGTCTCTGAAGATGTGTCATCATCATCAAGTAGCTTGTCCCTTCCGGAACTTGGCTTCCATGATAGTAGTCCTGAAAAACTCTCTCTGATCTGTGAAAGTTGACCGGCGTCAGCAGCAGTCATTCTCAGATCGTCAAGTAGGCCGAAAACTTCGTCCAGCATTAGTAGGGATCTGACGGGGGCGCAACGTTCTAACCGTTCTTAGCAAAGACTGTTTATATACCACAATAAGAATGATCAAATTGCTCCAGAAGAACGAACGAAAACAAGCAACAACAAACAAGATCGCCAATGACATCTTGCACCCATCGTTTTATAGGTCTTCCTCTCATTCTTCTTCCATGCACCATGAAGATGTGTACTCTGACCAAAATCAGTTTTATTTTTGTGCCGGGGCAGGCACCGATGGGCTTGCGGGTATGGTTACTGTAGAAAGCGGAAGAGAAATGGATCATGCTGATGTTCTGAATTTCCTAATGCGTGGTAATGATTCAAGGAATGAGAGCGAATCTGCAACACTAACCAGACGGCAAGAATATCACATCAAACTGGGTGTAACCAGACAAGTGAATCTGCAACTCTAACCAGACATCAAGAATATCACATCAAACTGGGTGTAGCCAGACACGTGAATCTGCAACCCTAACCAGACGGCAAGAATATCACATCAAACTGGTGTAACCAGACAAGTGAATCTGCAACTCTAACCAGACATCAAGAATATCACATCAAACTGGGTGTAGCCAGACACGTGAATCTGCAACTCTAACCAGACATCAAGAATATCACATCAAACTGGGTGTAGCCAGACACGTGAATCTGCAACACTAACCAGACGGCAAGAATATCACATCAAACTGGGTGTAGCCAGACAAGTGAATCTGCAACTCTAACCAGACATCAAGAATATCACATCAAACTAGGTGTAGCCAGACACGTGAATCTGCAACTCTAACCAGACATCAAGAATATCACATCAAACTGGGTGTAGCCAGACACGTGAATCTGCAACACTAACCAGACGGCAAGAATATCACATCAAACTGGGTGTAGCCAGACACGTGAATCTGCAACACTAACCAGACAGCAAGAATATCACATCAAACTGGGTGTAGCCAGACAAGTGAATCTGCAACTCTAACCAGACGGCAAGAATATCACATCAAACTGGGTGTAGCCAGACACGTGAATCTGCAACACTAACCAGACGGCAAGAATATCACATCAAACTGGGTGTAGCCAGACACGTGAATCTGCAACACTAACCAGACGGCAAGAATATCACATCAAACTGGGTGTAACCAGACACGTGAATCTGCAACACTAACCAGACGGCAAGAATATCACATCAAACTAGGTGTAACCAGACACGTGAATCTGCAACACTAACCAGACGGCAAGAATATCACATCAAACTAGGTGTAGCCAGACAAGTGAATCTGCAACACTAACCAGACGGCAAGAATATCACATCAAACTAGGTGTAGCCAGACAGGAGCGCTATTCTTGAAGCCAAAGAAGAATGGTACACCATCTTAGAACTGATGGCGTTGGTTGCCACACACTGAGAGACATAAACAGAACGTTGCACATATGTACACCTGGTTTTGCGTCCGTGTGTTGCTGGTGCTCACCGGGGAGCAAAGAATAGTAACACTGCGACCTACAAAGCATGTCGTAAGAGGCGATTGCGGTAGGAGCCTAGGAAGCTATCCTAGTAAATAAAAAGCGTCGCAGAAATCGGATGTGATGGCCTACTTGTAGGCGCATAACTGCCACAATCGCTCTTAAGCTCAGATCACATACAAATCACACAGAGTGGTTAGCAAGTGGTCGATATGGAGCGTTCGGAGAAGAAGGCAACTGGCTGATGTGCAGTGATGATGATGATCTGTCGACTAAACTAAAACTACGTTTTTTGACCAACATATAATTTTGATTTCTTTATATATATATTAGTTTTTGTGGCAATAATCATCATGATCAGGTGTCGGCTGGCGTAGGCGATCATGGATCTCACAAATCTCTGTCGTTGGTGTTTGCTATCAACTAAGATATTGACGATCTACCGTGCCATGAAGTCAGGCTATCCTAAATTTTCTCTCTGTCTTTCTCTGTCTCGTCTACCCTCGATTTTACCGGTTGTCACGGTGTGTTCTAAACCTCCCCTCCTCATCACATGTCTGAAAAATGATGACTGCATATTTCTTATATTGATGATAAACCTTATCTAAAAGTTAATTGCATTTCCTTTACAGAACTTTGCGAATCAACCCCAGCTTTTTAACGCAGTTTGTGATTTTTCTAAGCATTATTGTGTTCAGTAGTTTGCCATTGCTTTCTGAACGGGTGGTGCCATCGTATCTTTGTAAAAATTCACGCAAAACAATTTGCAACCAAATTGTCCGCAGCGTGATTCGAACTCACAACGACGTGGTTAATAGACCGAGTCACTATCCCCTAAGCCACATACACCACCAAGCCTTCTCTACCGTTATAATTCTTTTATTATTATTTTGTTGCAGATCCGGACGCAACATATACCAGTTTCTCCAACCCTAACTACTTCTTCAACCGTGCCCATCACCATCTCTACAACAATAACAACGATAGTTCCATTGTCAACGGCAACACCCACAGTATCTCACTGGAAAAGTTATCATTATCCTCGGACTTCTTCAGCCCACGTAAAGGATCTTTCAGTAGTTACTCCTCGTGTGATCAAACCCCAACCACTCCAGATCGCACACTAATACTTCAGAAGCTCTACTCTCCATCTGACGACGATGATATTGAAGCTGATGATGATATTCCCTATGGCGAGGTTCAGGAACCCGATAAGGTCCTTTAATGAAAGAAAATGGAGATATCAACACCGAGGAGGAACCGAGGGTTTACTATGGGGTTGGAAGCCAGCAGTGCAAGCGATCTCGGGGTATTCTTGGATACTTGGAGATGCTTGAGAAAGAGGCAATGGAACGAGAGATGAAAAAGCTAAACGGAGGTGATGATGGTGACAATAACGACGAAAAAGAAAGAGGAGATGAAGATAATGATGATTCACCGAAGACTATGCAAGGAGGGGATCAACCAGTGGAACCACCACGCACTGAAAAGTGAGTATATATTTATTAATCCGTAAAGATGGTTTTGTTTATATAAATGCTCCGTATAACGAAAACTCGTCCAAATAAGTAAATTATATAATCGTCATCAAATAGCTTGTCATGGGAAGAACGTTGCCACCCTAACAGTCCTTCGGAATTTATCTTTCTATACCGCAGTTATGCTCAACTCATCACTTACATCCTGGATCCATTTTCTCAATGATCTTCTTCTTCTCATCTTTGCCAGGATGCCTTCTTCCATGATGGTCTACCCCAACCGTTCATGTCTCTTTTTATGTCTGAAATACTTCAATACTTGCATCCTTTCTTTCTTGAACCGTTTGTCTTCCACTTCAATGCCAGCTATGTGGTTCTTTGATCATTTCTTCTCATAGTATGCCCAACATATCTCCATCTTCTCTTATCTCCATCAACAGCTACACCCCTACTACAAGTCACTCTATAGAGCGAAATAATTGACTTCATTACACCAGGTTTATACTCCATATAGCTGGATCCTTCTCTACAGAAGTGGTACTCCACCTTCCTAGATGTTTGCTCTCTCTCTCTCTCCGTGCCTATTTAACCCGGATTAGGACATAGACCCTCAACCAACTCATGCAAAGTCTTCCTATCTCTAGCCGTCTCTCGCAGCTCCTTCCAGCTCATCTCTATATAGTTTATCTCCGCCTCCAAATCTCGTCTCAATGTATTTCTCGGCCTCCCCTTCTTTCGCTGTCCATGTGGGCTAAAGGAAAGTACCATCCTTGGAGATTATTGTACACTGCACAAATTCCGTAACCCTGGTAACAATCCTAGGTTCTCTGGGGGAAAAAATCATTATGAACAGATAGACGCTGTCGGGATTCAAACCTATGACTTTTGGAACGCGAAGCAATGGCGTAACCACTTAATCAAAGCAAGAAATATATTTCCACCACATGTATACTAGACTTCTGTCAATCTGATCATCAACTGGGGTGTAAAGAATATAACTATTGCTACCTGCCACTCATGTCGTAAGAGGCAATAAGAAGGCTTGGGTGACATCGGATGCATGTGTCCTAAACGTGTAGAAGTATATGCGTTTAGGGGCCTACCAAACCAATGTGCAACGTATACACGTTCTTGGCAAAGATCAAACATATCACAAAGAGTGATTAAAATTGGTGTAAAGAACGAACCAGAAGAAGAGAAGAAGAAGATTATTTTATCTTAACTACATTTGCTGTGATGCGCGTGGGAGAGTTAGTTTCTATCTTGTGCCAGGTGTGTTGCGCTTGACGTTGTCAGTCCATGCTTTCGCAGGGACTCTGAGATGTTATCTATCCATCGTGTTCTTGGCCTGTCTCGTGCTCTGCGCCATGAGTGTCGATTATTGTAGGCACGTGATGGTAGTAAATGTGGTTCCATTCTCATTAGATGGCCGAACCACTTGATTCTTTGCTTCTCGATGTACTGTATGCATGGTGTAGTACCAACGATGCTTCTGATATTCTCGTTTCTCACTCTATCTCTCCTTGTAACGTTGACAGCTTTTCGTAGACATCTCATTTCACATGTTGTAATCTTTCTTTCTTGTGTCTTAGTCAGGGGCCCTTTTTGGCACTGATAGCAGAGAGTTGGAATAAATATGCAGTTTATCAGTTGTCGTTTGACTGCCATGTTAATGCTTGGATGTTTTAATAGTGGTGACAGTTGGTATGACACTGCGTTTGCCTTCTGGAAAGAAGATTATCAACTTAGTCAAAGCAACAAATATATTTCCACCACACATATATACTAGACTTCTGTCAATCTGATCATCAACAAGAGAAGATCAAACAAAACACGATGTACGCTAGTTTTTATACAGAAAACAATAGAGATGTGGACGTTTCGATCAGAAAGGTTTTTGTCAAGTGTAGGACACACACGGAATAGACAAATCAAAACACTGAAAGAAAGAAATACTACTTTATATATCTTTGAATATAAAAACTGGTGGATACGATGAAGGAAGCTAATAGAAACTTGAATGACAAATGCATAGAAACAAAGGTTGAAGAAGAGGAACAAAATGGACAAGTGTATGAAGTGTTCAATCTACACGGATGCTAAGGTAAAAAAAAAAATTGAATATAATCGTTCAATATTTATCATAAGAAAATCAACAGACAACATGTATTGAACTACAAAAGACAGTGAAGGTTATACAAGAGACAACATTGAATATATAGACAATATTTCAAGCGAACGAAAGGAAGGAAGGATACAAGAGACAACATTGAATATATAGACAATATTTCAAGCGAACGAAAGGAAGAAGGATACAAGAGACAACATTGAATATATAGACAATATTTAAGCGAACGAAAGGAAGAAGGATACAAGAGACAACATTGAATATATAGACAATATTTCAAGCGAACGAAAGGAAGAAGGATACAAGAGACAACATTGAATATATAGACAATATTTCAAGCGAACGAAAGGAAGAAGGATACAAGAGACAACATTGAATATATAGACAATATTTCAAGCGAACGAAGGGAAGGATACAAGAGACAACATTGAATATATAGACAATATTTCAAGCAAACGAAAGGAAGGAAGGAAGGATCATAAGGAAGAGAAAAATTGAGATATTTTGGACAATATACAAAGAAATGAAGGGCTGGAGAAAACCATCATGGAAGGAGGCATACCAAAGAGAAGAAGAGGAAGACCACGGAGAAGATGGATTCAGGATGTAACTGATGGTTTGAACATGACCGCTGCAGAGGCAGGACATCTGGAATATGAGAGAGAGAGAAATTCCGGAGGACTGTTGTGGTGGCAACGTTCTGCTCAGGGCAAGCTACTTGATGATGATGATGATTTATCATAACATGATTTGGGAGTCTCTGTAGCCTAGAGGTTAGGTGCTCGTTTATCGTGCTAAAGGTACCAGGTTCTGCCCTCGTGGAGCCATCTGGATATTTCCCAGAGATCCCTGACCTCAGTGTAGGTGAGATCGAGTTTCTAGTCCTATCGGAGACGGACGATAAAAAGGTCCATTGTTGAATTTGAGCACGTAAAAGAACACTTGGCAGTTCAAAATCGTGGAAAAACAGGCTGGAAAACCGCTACCCAGACAAAATTCATCAGAAAAGATTAAAAATAAAATTCCTGCAAAAATATCTTCACCATCTTCAAAATTACACCGGGGGCCTGGTGGGTGCTACGGAGTTCATGCACTGCAGCTGAGATCTTCCTGTGTAAGAAAGAGATCAGAGCACATATGGTTGCTCACTCAAGTGCAATGATGATTGTCCTATCAATCAATCAATCCTACATGATCAAGGTGAGACATGTGGGTGTTGGATGTTCTGTCTTTTCGCACAGCTCGTTTTCTCTGCTCCTCAACTGCACGACGATTCTCAGCTTGCGAGGTCTTTTGTGTTGTTACACCGCCACATTTGGCGATCTTGCGCATTGGATTTACAGTACGTAGTGTCTATATTCAGAAACATCTTAACGATTATTTTAAGAGTGTCTTTAAATCTTTTTTTTTTCTGACCACTAACTGATCGTCTGCCTACTTTACATCAGCTCACCTCAGCTCACACATCAGCTGTTTTGAGATGCGTTTATCAGGCGTCCCTGTCCGTCTGCCCAGCGTGTTCGATGCGCGTTGGACGACGGGGGACAAGTCCTCTGTGCGTGCGGGTTCAATTCCGCGGACTGGCAGAGAAGTCACAGGTTCTCCAGATTTACGGTGTCTCATGGCACCGAGCAGAAGAGCTAAAAGCTCAAGTGCTTCTGAATCGGGGAAAAAAAATAATCAGGCGTCCGAGTAACGTGACCGCGCCCGTCTGCAACAGGGTGTTGACGTTTGGGATCTTGGCTTTTATGAAGACTTCAGTATCTGGAATTGTGTCCTGTCACCAGTAAATACCGGAGAGCTGTGGTAGTGTAGTTGTTAGTGAACTCGCTTCTCAAGACTGGTGGTCCGGGTTTAACTCCCGCACTGGGCGTGGAATTTTTCCCGACCGCGACGACTCTCAGGTCGACCTAGCCTCAACTGGGTACCAGACATGCTCTGAGAAATTAAAGGCATCCGGCGTGATGCTGACCACATCACCCATCGTGTGCCGACGGTCAATGAACGATACAGGCCTCACACTGTATTGCCCTATATACCACAAGGTATGAAAGGGTTCCTTTACTTTTTTTCATCAAAGTGCATATCCTTTATAGGACGTTGCTCTCTTTGCAGCACATCTGAAATTCACTCTGTCTCTTGCCAGTTCACCCACTTCGTCGATGGTCATGTTCATGGTTTCTTTAATATCTTGTAGCCATCTTCTTCTTGGTCTGCCTCTGCCTCCTGGGACCCTGCCCTCTAGTATTTTTTTTTTACTTACCAGTAAATACCATCGTTATCGGTCATCATCTCACCAAAGCACACATACGACAGAGACGAATAATTTCCACTCAGTTCTGCCCTGTGCCTTTCTCTCTAGTTCGAACCTAGTCTTCTGCATGACTTTGAGCAATGCTGTGCTCTTCATGTTTGACAGCTGTTCCGCCTTCTACCAATTTGACGACTGGACCTTCACGAACAAGAAATTCTTGGTCTCTTTTGTGCCCTTGGTGATGAAGATGATGATGAAGATGACGATGAAGAGGATGATAATGGTGATGATGAAGATGTGGATGATGATGTGATGATGATGATGATGGTGATGATGAAGATGTGGATGATGATGGTGATGATGAAGATGTGGATGATGATGATGAGATGATGATGATGATGATGATAACATGTGGATGATAGATGATGCAGATGATGCTGATGTTGATGAAGAAATGAGGATGGTGATGAGGATGAAGATGATGTGAATGATGAGCATGGATATAGTTACTGATGCAGTGATGATGGTTCTGATGTTGATGTTAAACAGTGATGCCAATAAAATGTCATTCCTTCTGCAGGTTTCATCTTGGTACTGAGATTAATTCCCCAGATTCCAATGACAGTGGGTTCCAGACAGGAGAGAAAACCCCAATTATTTTCTCACCTCAAACACCAGGAGCTCCTGTAAGTTGTGTGGGTATGGACTAGAGGTGCACGTTTGTGTGTGTTAGTTAGTGCGTGCTGTAAGTGTGTGGTATGTGCTAGAGGTGCACGTTTGTGTGTGTTAATTAGCGCGTGCTTGTAAGTGTGGGTATGGACTAGAGGTGCACGTTTGTGTGTGTTAGTTAGTGCGGGTCTGTAAGTGTGTGTATGTGCTAGAGGTGCACGTTTGTGTGTGTTAGTTGCGGTGCTTGTAAGTGTGGGTATGTGCTAGAGGTGCACGATTGTGTGTGTTAGTTAGCGCGTGCTTGTAAGTGTGTGCATGTGCTGGAGGTGCACGTTTGTGTGTGTTAGTTCGTGCGGGCTTGTAAGTGTGGGTATGTGCTAGAGGTGCACGTTTATGTGTGTTATTCACGCGTGCTTGTAAGTGTGGGTATGGGCTAGAGGTGAACGCTTGTGTGTGTTAGTTAGCGCGTGCTTGTAAGTGTGTGTATGGTTTAGAGGTGCACGTTTGTGTGTGTTAGTTAGCGCGTGCTTGTAAGTGTGTGTATGTGCTGAAGGTGCACGTTTGTGTGTGTTAGTACGTGCGGGCTTGTAAGTGTGTGTATGTGCTAGAGGTGCACGTTTATGTGTGTAGTTCGCGCTGCTTGTAAGTGTGGGTATGAACTAGAGGTGCACGTTTGTGTGTGTTAGTTAGCGCGTGCTTTTTGTGTATGTGCTAGAGGTGCACGTTTGTGTGTGTTTGTGGGCGCGTGCTTGAGAGTGTGTGTTAGTTATCGCGGGCTTGTAAGTGTGGGTATGTGCTAGAGGTGCACGTTTGTGTGTGTGTGTGTTAGCGCGTGCTTGAGAGTGTGTACTTAGTTTAGTTGAGTCCTCGGAGATAATCATCATTGTGCATTGAATCAATTAGTCCAGAAGTGTCCAGATCTCCTCCTCAGTATGTCTCTCAGTGTGTGGCAACTAACGACACCAGTTCTTTGTTTGTTTACTGTTCTTCTTTGTCTACCAGTATAGTGTTCTTGTCTTGTCTAACGTGAGTGTCTTGTCTAAGTGAGTGTCTTGTCTAACGTGGTCTTGGCCAATGTACCTTACTTTAGACAATACAGTTCAACAACCTTCTAGCTGGGATTCACGACAGCGATGTTTTTCTCTTCAACTCTCATATCGACCGCTTGTTAACCACTCTTTGTGATGATTGATATGTGATCTGAGCCGAAGAGCGAGATTGTACTTTGTGTGTGCCAGTTATGCGCCAGCACATATGATTTATGCGACACTTTTCATTTACTAGTTAGTTCCTAGGCCCCAACGTCAGTCGCCTCTTACGACGTGCCTTCTAGGTCGCAGTGTTACTATTCTGTGCGAGTTCCTGCCACAGACTGGCGAAACAAGTGGTCGATAGGAAGCATTCGAAGAAGAAGAATACGAGAATAAAGACAAGGGTGGTCATTCCAGCCTGTTTCAATATTATGTTCAGATATATTACTTTTTGAAAATGTCTTATCATTAAGGTGTGTATCCTTTATAGGACGTTGCTCTCTTTGCAGCACATCTGAAATTCACTCTGTCTCTAGCCAGTTCACCCACTTCGTCGATGGTCATATTCATGGTTTCTTTAATATCTTGTAGCCATCTTCTTCTTGGTCTGCCTCTGCGTCCTGGGACCCTGACCTCTAGTATTTGAAAATGTCTACTATAAAAAAATCTCTCCTTCAGATACCAGCTCCAATGGAGGAAGCACAAGAAGCAGTACCCAACAAGGAGGTTCTACCAGAAGGATGGCAGAAACATGAAGGTGAGAGACTCATGCATGATTTATATGCCTTCCAGCCTCTTTCACATCTGGTTTAATGGGAGAAGCTGTGACTCTATAGCTCAAGAGGTAGTGAGCTCGATCACAAACCAAAGCGTACCTGGTTTAAACCCCACGGTGAGCAAGTTTGGAAGCAAAGTCGTTTCTGTGAGATTTTAAAATAGACCTCACTGTTCAGAAAGCAATGACAAACTACTGAACGTATAATTGGTGCCTAGAAAATCAACGACACGTTTACTGTGGTTGATGGCTACGTCCTTTAGGATTTGCCACGATTTGCATTTAGTGGCTCTATGGAATCTTCCAACTAAGGGAGTGATCTTATGATCTTAAGGGAGAGATCTTATGATCTTAAGGAGAGATCTATGATCTTAAGGGAGAGATCTTATGATCTTAAGGGAGAGATCTTAAGGGAGAGATCTTATGATCTTAAGGGAGAGATCTTAAGGGAGAGATCTTATGATCTTAAGGGAGAGATCTTAAGGGAGAGATCTTATGATCTTAAGGGAGAGATCTTAAGGGAGAGATCTTATGATCTTAAGGAGAGATCTTAGATCTTAGGGAGGATCTTATGATCTTAAAGGAGAGATCTTAAGGGAGAGATCTTATGATCTTAAGGGAGAGATCTTATGATCTTAAGGGAGAGATCTTATGATCTTAAGGGAGAGATCTTATGATCTTAAGGGAGACATCTTATGATCTTAAGGGAGACATCTTATGATCTTAAAGGAGAAATCTTATGATCTTAAAGGAGAAATCTTATGATCTTAAAGGAGAAATCTTATGATCTTAAAGGAGAAATCTTATGATCTTAAGGGAGAAATCTTATAAAAACAAAAATGAAAATCGGAGTATATCCTTTACATTACTTAGCCATCAACAACAGTAAATGAGTCATCGATTTTCTAGTCACCACTTATACGTTCAGTAGTTTGCCATTGATTTCTGAAATGTGAGGTCTATTTTAGTGTTCGTAAAAATCCAAGGAATTAATTTGCTTCCAAACTTGCCTGCCGCAGAGTTTGAACCAGGTACGCTTGGGTTGTGATCGAGCTTACCACCACTTAACTACAGACGCAGTCTCATGATGAAACAATACTATATTATTATTATTGTGTTTATTTTTAATAAAGACATCGAGTGAAATGACAAGTCGTGTGTTCGAATCCGGGCCTTGTTTACTTTTAACGAGTGCGTGTGTTCATAGACTTCTAGGATTGATGCAGGAGCTGCGGCATTCTTTGTTCAATGCTCTCGGCAGGTGGCGTGTCTTTCTGTGGAGAGGACCGAGCCATATAGGGTAAAACCCGGTGCAATGAAGTCAATTAATCAGCTTAAAAACCTTTTTTAAATTGATTTGATTTGATGTCTAAGACAGAGGGAGAAAATGTTGGATAAAAAAAAAGGGTTTGAAAGCCCAAGGATTGACTTCATTGCGCTGAGTTTTACCCCATATGGCTCGGCCCTCTCCATAGAAATGGCAAGGCCCTGTTGAGGGTATTGCACAAAGCACGAACTCGTAGCTTCAGCAACAATCTTAGGTTCTCTGAAAAAACTGCACTCTTGAACAGAACGACGCGGTCCTGATTCGAACCAACGACCTTCGACTCACAAGGCAAAGTGCTTAGCCACAGAGACTCCCTAAAACTGTTGGATATCATGCCACGGAATAGTCTCGACATCTTAGATGATAGCAAATACTAGAGACATATATCTGTGGAGATACATGATGGCCTGCGCCAGCCGGCACGGCACCTGATGATGATCTTGAGGTGTCTATGACATGGACCATAAAATAGTGGTTCAACAATAGGTTGATGCAGAGTGAACTAGGAAGAAGTTATCAATTGCCGGAGAGGTCAAGTTTTTATTCTTCTTCTTCAATGATCAAGCGGATACTTGAGCTCTTGTCCTTCTGTCCAATGCTTGTCGTTGGTATCTGCATGTTTTGTAATTGTTTTTTGTTCCGTCAAAATGTGTTCCATTTATCTGATCTTGGAGGAAGGAGGTCTTTCTGATGTCATCTAGTGCTTGACACTTGAAGAGGTGGTAGTGAACTGGTTTCATGATGATGTGCACACAGTTGGCTTACTCTGGGAGTGTGTTGTGGATGAATTCTGTTCAAGTGATTATTAGAGTGTTAGTGTTATGTTGGGTCTGAAGTCTAAAAATGGTGCTCTGATCTCTTCTTGTAAGGTGGTTGATGTTGTCATTAAGGTTAGGGCTGGCCATATGGCTGTACACCTCTCTTCCTGTGTTCCCATGGCCCATCTGTTCAGCCAAATTTCTTTATTTGTTGTCATTAGGATTTGCTTTACTGTATGGAGAGTTGCTACTGTGATTGGTTGTTCCTGTCTTGACCCTTTCTTGGCTAGCCTATCTACTTTGTCATTTCCAGGTGTGTTTGAATGTCCAGGGATCCACTACATGGTTATTTTGATGTCATGTGATGTAATACGTCTGTCAATATCTAGGGCTATATGGGAGAGGTCAAGTTTACCTACGAAGAGATAGACAATCTGCTGGATTTGACAGGATATCGCCCGTGTGTTGACGTGACCGGCAAGGGGGAGCAAAGAATAGTAACACTGCGATCTACAAGGCTTGTTGTAAGAGACGACTAAGACAAAGGCCATGGGAAGCTGGTGACGTCTGTGGCTTAGGGATAGTGACTCGGTCTATTAACCCCGACGTTCTGAGTTCGAATCACGCTGCGGACAGTTTGGTTGAAAATTGTTTCGCGTGGATTTTTACAAAGGACGATGGCACCACCGTTCAGAAAGCAATGGCAAACTACTGAACGTAATAATGCCTAGAAAATCACAAACAGCGTTAAAAAGCTGGGGTTGATTCGCAAAGTTCTGTCAAAGGATATCAATTAACTTAATTAGGAAGCTATCCTAGTAAATAAAAAGCTTTGCAGACATCGGAAGTACTGGCCTACTTCTAAGTGAGTAACTGGCACAACGTACATTCGCTCTTAGTCTCAGATCACGTACAAATCACAAAGAGTGGTTTAACAAATGGTCGATATGGAGCGTTTGAAGAAGAAGAAAGGAGGTGTAGCAAAAGAGCACGTCTTAAAAGTATTATGTTGATTGCATTTCTTCTTGAATTTTCCTTCTTGTTATCCAGGCCTCCTTGTCCAGAGATTAAAAATCTATTCAGATTGCCAAATGAAGACTGACTCTAGTGTTGCTAATAGCGACATTTTTCAAACACAAAACTTAAAGGAAGAGTAGGGGGGAGAATATTAGAAGAATCTGATAGAAGCCTATGACCCCCAGAGCTCATTACCTTCACAAATGACAAGATTGATCTTGGTTCCCCCCTGGCTCCGTCAGCCAAGTGGACTAATCCGGTGGTTCTTCCAGGAGTTATCAAGGCTCTTAATGGGATACTAGTCTTCGAGTGCATTCTCACGATTGTCAAAACAGGAGGTTCAGCCCAGGGTGTTAGGGTTACTTGCGTCTGATAACTACCACTTGTCTTTGGTATTGTGTGTTATTGATTTTTATGGTGATAGCCGTTGGTACCATTATATTTTTAGATCAGTGTCTGTTTGTTTGTGAGTTCATTTAATTTAAGAAATATAAAAAATGCTAAGCAACAGATGATCAACAGCATTTTCATACCTACTTTGTGTTACCAGAGCCAAACATGGACAATGAGCAAAACTCAGTCTCAAAAAAAATTACACGAGAAATGCGCTGCCTGCGAAAAGTTACCAACAACACAAGAAAATACAGTCACCAACATCAGCATAAGAAAGAATGTTGGCACAGAACCTTGCTTGAATTACATAGAGAAACAAAGAATGAAGTGGTTTGGCAACTTAATAAAAATGCATCCAAACTCCACAGTATACAGTCTTCTACAACAGAACATCAGGAAGAAGGCGAGAGAAAGACCACGATTTGGTGGCATAGTAGAATCCTGTCAAGTATAAATAAATATCGCTGAAACCAGTAGAACAGCACAAGATAAAAACAGAAAACCACGACACTGGGTAACAGTTTGACGACAAAAGAAGAAAAAGAATAAAGAACGCAGCCATAGTTGGAAATGACTAAAGATATAGAAAGCAAGTTGAATGCATTTGAAAATAGATGTCTGCGAAAAATAATGAATATAAAATGGAACGAATTCAGGAGAAGTGATGAAATCAGAGAAATGTCGGTCAACCACTAGTGGCAACTGTTATAAGAAAGAGAAGATGGAGATATGTTGGGCATACCATGAGAAGAAATGATCAAAGAATATCAAAGCAGGCATTATCGTGGGGGGCAAAGGGTTCAAGAAAAACAGAACGCACTAGGAAAACACTGAAACGAAAGTTGCTGAGAAAGGCAATGACGAAACACGTAAAAAAACAAAAGTACTGTAGTTTTACAAAGTACAAAAACAATAACAAAACACAGCAAAGTTTCAACCAAAAGGTCTTTATCAAGCAAAGGATACACCAGATGTGAAGAAATTCAATTCTGAAACGGCAAACATTACATATATACAATTAAATAATACATCTCTAACAGTACTCAAATAAAAATATGTGATTAGAAACTAAATAAATATGAACAACTAGGAATGGAACAAAAAAGATCAACAATAATAATAATCAAATATATAGATAGCATTTAAGAAATGAAAATCGTGGCATACCTTTACAGGGCGTAGCTAAAGTACTATGGCTGATGGCTACGTCCTGTAAAGGATATGCCACGATTTTCATAAGAAGTCTGAATTTCTTCACTTCTGGTGTATTCTTTACTTGATAAATGCCTTGTGATAGAAACGTCGCTGTATATTGTTTGTGTACTTATATATAGCAGCGAATCATGGACAATTAACAAACAATCAATAAGATCATTGAAAGTCACAGAGATGTGGTTTTTCAGAAGAGTGCTGAAAATTACATGGACAGCGAAGAAAACAAATGTGGAGGTTTTAAATCAGGCCTGCACACAAAGAAACCTTATCCAGAAGAATATGAATCCGACAATCAAGGTTCTTCGAGCATATAATGCGAAGAGAAGGTTTAGAACATTTGGTGACTACAGGTAAAATGCAGGGAAGGAGAGATCGTGGAAGACAGAGGGAGAAGATGTTGGAAGACATCATGGTTTGACACAAGATCGATGTCAGAACTGATTACCTGCACGAAAGAGAGAGAGAGAGAGAGGTGTGGAGAGACATGATCACATACTCCAGTAGACATGGCACTTGATTGATTAGCTTTGTAAAACTATAGTACTTTGTTTTTAAGTGTTTTCCAGCTTCTGATCTACATAGTCTATATTTATCTCTCACAGATGATGATGGTCCTTATTATTGGCACGTGAAAAGTGGAACAATCCAGAGGGATCCTCCACCCCCTGCTCCACCAGATGGACCTTTCCTGTGCTCTCCAAAAGCAATTTCACTGGCTTCGGAATCGGTGAGTTGTTACGAATCCTCTATAATAATTTCTCTCGTGTCTTTATACGTTACATAGGGCCTCCAAGCATATTCTCCATACCGCTCTATCCTGGACAACTCGCTCAATCTCCTCCATGGAACTGAGACCGATATTTCTTGCCTCTCTCAGCAAAATTCGTTTTAGGCTCTCCCTAGGTCGCCATCTCTTTCTTGAACCCTGTGCATCCCACTTCAATGCCTGCTTTGATATTCCTTGATCATTTCTTCTCAAGGTGTGCCCAACATATCTCCATCTTCTCCTTACAACAGTTGTTGCTAATGGTTGACCAGACATAGGAATTATCTCTATGTATAGGGGTAATGGATGTGGAAAAGAGCAACATTTAAGTATCGCCCAGAGTGTGGAACAGAGAACATATATGGATAGTCTTGGGTGCGAAATAGGTTACAGATAGAAGTCGCCCTATGTGTGTAAGACAGCTCATATGGGGGTCGTCCTGGAAGTGTGGGACAACTCATATAGGGGTCGCCCTGGGAGTAGGGGACAGCTCATATAAGGGTCACCTTAGGTGTGTGGAACAGCTCATATTGGTGGGGGGTAGGACAGCGTGCTCGTGGCGCGTTGGACTACGGGTGACTAGCCCTCTGTGAGTGCGGGTTCAATTCCGCGGGCTGACAGAAAAGCCAGAGGTTCCCCAGATTTACGTTGTTCGTGACACCGAACCGAAGGGTTACGATGTCCATGGCACCGAGCCGAAGAGCTGAAAGCTCAAGTGCTTCTGGATCGGAAAAAAGGGTCACCCTATGCGTGTGGGACTGTTCATAAAGGGACCGTCCTAGGTGTGTGGGACAGCTCATATAAGGGTCACCGTAGGTGGGTAAGACAGCTCATATAGAGGTCACCCTAGATGGGTAAGACAGCTCATATAGGGGCGGCACTAGGTGGGTAAGACAGCTCATATAGGGGCGGCACTAGGTGTGTAAGACAGCTCATATAGAGGTCACACAAGCGGAAAGTGGGGTAGACAGCTCATATATGGGTACCCTGCGTTTGCAACAGAGAATCTATATATATATAATATATTTATGAACTTTTGCTCAATAATTGTCAATTGCTTTCAACAAATAATATCCAAACAAATTTTCAACTGGACTGATCTAGAACCTGGCTTTGTGGTTCGTCCAGGTCCTTTGATAATTTCACCATACAAACGTAACGTCCATCCCAGATATTGAACTTTGACAAGCGAAAATGCAAATTCAATAATTTCAGAAGCTCTCCATGCAGTTTTTATTTGTTTTAGCCAACGATATCAAACTGGCAATCTCCATTTCATCAAACTTGGCTCTCCCTTTTTTAAAAATCTGTCCATGTAGTTTTTGTTTGACCGGTTCTGCTGTTTGAAGAGTCGATATTCTTCACATAATTATAATTAAGAATCGATGTTGATCTTTTTATAAACAAAAAAATTGATGTGTCACCGAGATGCGCGTTTGTTTACCAGTTGTCGACAAAATATATCTATGATGGAATGATTACAGGAGTTATGTTATCGGTGCCAAACCAGGATGCTGACTTCAAACGATAGAAGAACACTAGTCACTTGGTTTGGTTCTTATCTTATCTTAACCACATTTGCGTGAAGCGTCGTGGGAGAGTTAGTTTCCCTATCTTGTGCCAGGTGTGTTGCGCTTGACGTTGTCAGTCCATGCTTTCGCGGGGACTCTGAGATGTTATCTATCCATCTTGTTCTTGGCCTGCCTCGTGCTCTGCGCCCTGAGTGTCGATTATTATAGGCACGTGATGGTAGTAAATGTGGTTCCATTCTCATTAAATGGCCGAACCACTTGAATCTTTGCTTCTCGATGTACTATATGCATGGTATAGTATGAACGATGCTTCTGATATTCTCGTTTCTCACTCTATCTCGCCTTGTAACGTTGACAGCTTTTCGTAGACATCTCATTTCACATGTAGTAATCTTTCTTTCTTGTGTCTTAGTCAGGGGCCATGTTTGGCACTGATAGCAGAGAGTTGGAATAAATATGCAGTTTATCAGTTGTCGTTTGACTGCCATGTTAATGCTTGGATGTTTTAATAGTGGTGACAGTTGGTATGTCACTGCATTTGCCTTCTGGCATCTAGTCTCGATTTCTCTGTCCATCTTTCCATCTGCTGTGAATATACTCCCGAGATATTTGAATTCTGGAGTCTGTTGTATTTTGACATTATTCACGTGTATATTTAGTTGACCTGTTGACCTGCTTATTGTCATGACTTCTGTTTTGGAGGTGTTAATTTTCATGTCATATTTTTCGCATGTGGCTTGCAGAGCATTTATGTGTTGTTGAAGTTTGTGTTCGTTGTTGTAAATTATACTCTGATCATCTGCAAAGAGTAGTTCGTTTATTAAATTGTAGTTGTTATCGAGGTTGTTGTCTGTCTTGGTTTCTTGCGTTATCCTGTCTATGTAAATATTGAAAAGTATCGGCGAAAGCACACATCCCTGCCTTACTCCTGATGATAATTCAAATTCGTCTGTCAGGCCGTCGCTTGTTCGTACTACGCTTGAGCATTTTTGGTATAGCGCTCTAATATTGTCTAATAGTTGGTTTGGTTATTGGTTACTAAACTGACGTCTTTGAACTCCGGGCAGACCCATAGGTGCTCAGTCTCCCCAACAGATATCGAAGAGTATGCATACTGATGGTTCCGTGGCTCGCTGATTAAACACACATCTCACTCTGCCTATCAGGCATCTAGTTCGACTTTTACAACGGGTAACTCCAAACTGCCTAAATCGCTTGATCGATTCAACATCGATTTTAGTGTCTTTATCCAACAGACAGTCGCGAAGAGACCGAAGAATATCCCCTTATCCATCTTCAACTCCCCAACAATCGATGCTGTTGATGCAAGCCTGTCCGCTCTCTCATTACCGTAAGCACCCGCATGCCCAGGTCAGTATATCCACGTAAGCCTCTGGAGGTTAGAAACTTCTATAGACGACATCCACTCATACCGAAACTTGCCCTTCTGGATCTTGTGAAGCATCGCTTGAGAATCAGATACAACAATGGCCCTAGTAAATGAAGTCCCAGAGATCCAATGCAGGGCAGCAGTAACGGTCTCAACCTCCATCCTCATACTAGAAGTAGTTGTCCTGTATGCCCCACTTCGCTCTGCGACAACTCTGCCATGCGCATTAGCCAAAACTAGTCACTATAGAATGAAGTGTCTACGTTGAATGCTGGGAGTATCAAGAAGAGACCGGTTTAGAAATGAAGACATCAGGAAAAAAGTGTGTACAACATCAATACTGAACTTCATCAAGAAACAACAAATTAAATGGTTGGGCCACATAAGCAGATTATCACCATATATTGCGCCTCACAGAGAAATGTTACTCCGATACAATGAATACAATGGCTGTCCCTGCAAAAGGTGGGATAACATAGATAACAGAGGCGACGAAAGACACTGTTTTATGAAGCACACCCACAATTCCCGTTCAGAAATATCTTCGTATCTTGACGCTGTGAGGGAAAACAGAGTTGGAGAAGAGAAAGATGTCTAGAGGGGTGTATGATGAAAGGTATGCATACATGCTGCGGTGATTGATTGATTGATTGATTTGATAGAACCATCATCATTGCAATTCGGTGAGTAACCATGTGTGCTCCGATCTCTTTCTTACACAGAAAGATCTCAGCTGCAGTGCACGAACTCCGTAGCACCGGCGAGGGTCCCCTATGTAATTTTGTAGATGGTGAAGATATTTTGTAGGAATTCGAATGAATTTTTTCCAGGCAGCGGCTCTCCAGCCTGATCTTCTCGATTATGAACTGCCAAGGATTCTTTTACGTGCTCAAATCTAACACAGGACCTACGTTTTATCGTCCGTCTCCGATAGGACTAGGAACTCGATCTCACCTACACTGAGATCAGGGATCTCTGGGGAAATATCCAGATGCTATGAGGAAGTGTATGTATGTTGTGATTATGAAGACGCTGTAATATATATATAATGTCATAGTGGGGCCCGCTGATTGAGGGGTCATGCCTCAGATCTATGAAATGTAATTATCTGTCAGAGCAAGTTAAGCTCGAACTTGAAGCGACATGCAATTTAACCTCCTTCAAGAGCATTGCGTTTTAAAGGGGTTTATAAGTCGAAGGATTGACTTCATTGCACCGGGGTTTTACCCCATATGGCTCGGTCCCTTTCCGCAGAAATGGCGCGCCACTTGCCGAGAGTAAAAGGAAAGAAACCCTTTCATACCTCGTGGCCAATACAGTGTTAGGCCTGTATTTTTCATTGACCGTCGGCACACGATGGGTGATGTGATCAGCATCACGCCGGACGCCTTTACTTTCCCAGAGCATGTCTGGTACCCAGTTGAGGCTGGGTCGACCTGAGAGCCGTCGTGGTCGGGAAAAATTCCACGCGCATTGCGGAGCTGAACCCAGACCACCAGCCTTGAGAAGCGAGTTCACTAACAACTACGCCACAGCGGCTCTCAGCTGAGAGCATTGAACACATAACGAACTCCGTAGCTCCGACAGCAATCGTAAGGTTTTCTTTCATTTGATCTCGTTCGCTCTGCTTTTCTCTCTCTCTCTCTCTCTCTCTCTCTCTCTCTCTGTCTTCTTCCTTCTAAAGCTCTTATTCACTATAACTCTCGACTGTTAAGTTTATGGTAATACCTTACCTCAGAGATAACAGAGGCGGCGGAAAATACTATTTATGAAGCGCACACAAAGGCCTGTTCTAGAGATCACTTCTTATTCTGAAGCTGTGAGGCAAAACATGACTAGAGAAAACGAAACGAAACACTTTGTTGTTGATGACAGAAGTGACAATAGAACAATCAATCACGTGCTTATCCCTGCCGGCGTAGGCGATCATGTCTATCCACACCTACTTCTCTATCTCTCTCTCTCGCTGGTGTAGTTTATCACTAATGTCACAACCTCAAACGCATTGTCCCTCTGCCGTCCACGATCTTTCTTTCGCTGTATTTGATCCGTTATCACCAAACATGCCAATCTTTCTATTCGTTTTATGTCTCTTTTTTCCCGATCCAGAAGCACTTGAGCTTTCCAGCTCTTCGGCTCGGTGCCATGGACATCGTAACCCTTCGGTTCGGTGCCACGAACACCGTAAATCTGGGAATCTGTGGTTTTTTCTGCCATCCGCGGAATTGAACCCGCACACACAGAGGGATAGTCACCCGTAGTCCAACGCGTTACGAACACCCTGGGCAGACGGGCGTTTTATGTCTCTAAAGAATATTCTCTTTTCTCTAACCATGTTTTGTCTTATAGCGTCAGGATATGAAGAGATTTCTAGAACGAGATTTTTTGTGCGCTTTATACACAGTGTTTTTCGTCGCCTCTGTTTTTTCTGAGTTCCGCCTTTCCCGTAGACGGCATTTTGCCTTGCATCCACTGTATCGGAGTAACATTTCACTTTGATGCGCACTTATCTTATCTTAACCACATTTGCCGTGAAGCGCCGTGGAGAGAGTTAGTTTCTATCCTGTGCCAGGTGTGTTGCGCTTGACGTTGTCAGTCCATGTTTTCGCAGGGACTAGATGTTATCTATCCATCGTGTTCTTGGCCTGCCTCGTGCTCTGCGCCCTGAGTGTCGATTATTGTAAGCACGTGATGGTAGTAAATGTGGTTCCATTCTCATTGGATGGCCGAACCACTTGATTCTTTACTTCTCGATGTACTGTATGCATGGTATAGTACCAACGATGCTTCTGATATTCTCGTTTCTCACTCTATCTCTCCTTGTAACGTTGACAGCTTTTCGTAGAAATCTCATTTCACATGTTGTAATCTTTCTTTCTTGTGTCTTAGTCAGGGGCCATGTTTGGCACTGATAGCAGAGAGTTGGAATAAATATGCAGTTTATCAGCTGTCGTTTGACTGCCATGTTAATGCTTGGATGTTTTAATAGTGGTGACAGTTGGTATGTCACTGCGTTTGCCTTCTGGCATCTAGTCTCGATTTCTCTGTCCATCTTTCCATCTGCTGTAAATATATACTCCGAGATATTTGAATTCTGGAGTCTGTTGTATTTTGACATTATTCACATGTATATTTAGTTGACCTGTTGACCTACTTATTGTCATGACTTCTGTTTTGGGGGTGTTAATTTTCATGTCATATTTTTCACATGTCGCTTGCAGTGCATTTATGTGTTGTTTAAGTTTGTGTTCGTTGTTGTAAATTATACTCTGATCATCTGCAAAGAGTAGTTTGTTTATTAAATTGTAGTTGTTATCGAAGTTGTTATCTGTCTTGGTTTCTTGCGTTATCCTGTCTATGTATATATTGAAAAGTATAGGTTTGATGCGCACTATATGTAATAATCTGCTTATGTGGCCGAACCATTTAATTTGCTGTTTCTTGATGAAGTTCAGTACTGATGTTGTACCCACTTTTCTTGATGTCTTCATTTCTTAACCAGTCTCTTCTTGTTACTCCCAGAATTTTGTGTAGACACTTCATCTCTGTCGTGACTAGTTACTAGCATGCCAATCCACCTCTCTCTCTCTCTCTCTTCTCTCTTATCTCTCTCTGGTGCAGTTTATCAATTTTAACTCCGACTTTTATGTCGAACCACGATGTCAGGCCATCCATCTTATCCCTCTGTCTTCCACGATCTCATCTTCCCTGTATTTTATCCATTGTCACAAAACGTGCCACGCCTACTATTCGCATTATGTGTCCACAGTCCATTGCTTGTCTGATTCTTATTCTTTTGATCAAGTTTCGTTGTGTGCATACATCTTTAAAACTCAATTTTTACTTTGGATACAATAATGCATCAGTAGCTTTTGATATGCTGACAGTTTATTAATCATCCATTTATTTATTTGTTTGTTTTGTCAATTTTAGGATTCTAATAGAATGTATTTTTTAAAGATGGCCGTGTTGTCATGGCAACCACGTCTGCTAGCTTTTGTTGGTTGTAGGTGTGTATAGTTATAGGAGATGTGGTTTACAGAAGAATGTTGAGAATTCCATGGACAGCAAAGAAAACAAACGTGGAGGTTTTAAATCAGGCCTGCACACAAAGAAACCTTATCAAAAGAATAAGAATCCGACAATCAAGGTTCTTCCGGCATATAATGCGAAGAGAAGGTTTAGAACATTTGGTGACTACAGGTAAAATTCAGGAAGGAGAGATCGTGGAAGACAGAGGAGAAGATGTTGATGGCCTGACATCATGGTTCGACAAAATATCGACGTCAGAACTGATTACATGCATAAGCAAAAGAGTTGTGAAGAATGATGCTTACGCGGCAGGCATGGCACTTTTTGTTGATAGTTATAGGTAAAATTTAGGAAAACACATTAAAACAGAAAGCTGTTGAAGGTTGCTGCCCTATGCTCCACGGGGAACAAGATTTATTGTTAAAGCAGTACTTTGTGGTTTATATGTATTATATTGTTCAGTTGTTTGTCACATTACTGAAAATAGTGGCGTCCCTTTAAAAAAAGGGGAAGTTATCAATTTCTCTTGTCTGCAAATTGCATCTAGACACATTCATCTCACAGACACTTGGCAAACCTCTTCTCTCCTCGTTCAACGACCGCTAATGTGAAAGAATTTGTTGCCAGGGTTTAATTTACAAATTGAGTGTCATTTTTTGTGTCTTTTTAGCGTTTTTCAATGGCTTTTCACTGGCCTATAATCATTCAGTTGCTCACATCAGCCCTCCTTATATGTCCACAACTCCCAACACCGACCAACTTCTGTTGTAAGGAATTGGTACGGAAATTTTGAAAAATTCTGGCCGTTGTTGTAAGTTACAGAAACACTGATAGCGAACATGAAGTCTTTCTTTTTTTTCTATTTTCTCTTATCCTGTTTTACCTCACAGTATCAAGATAAGAGATTTCTAGAATGGGCTTTTGTGTGCTCTTCATAGACAGTGTCTGTTGTCGCCTCTGTTATCTCTTGAGATCCACCTTTTGTGTGGCCAGTCTTTTGCTTTGTATCCACTGTATAGGAGTAACATTGCTTCTTCTTTGCGTTCGTTCTTTACGACCAATTGTAATCACTCTTTGTGATATTTTTTATCTTTGCCAAGAACGTGTATACGTTGCACATTGGTTTGGTAGGCCCTAAACGCATAGACTTCTACACGTTTAGGACACATGCATCCGATTTCAGCCAAACCTCCTGAGTCGCCTCTTACGACATGCGTGGCAGGTAACAGTGGTTCTATTCTTTACATCCCAAATTTGGGCCCCAGTAACCACTCGGGCTAGTAACATTGCTGTTTGAGGTGCACTGTCTGTTGGTAATCTGCTTACGTGGTCGAACTATTTAATTTGCTGTTTCTTGATAAAGTTCAGTACTGATGTTGTACACACTTTTTTCCTAATGTCTTCATTTCTCAACCAGTCTCTTCTTGTTACACCAAGCATTCTGCGTAGACACTTCATCTCTGTCAGTACTAGTGTTATTCTATTGCTTAATGTCAGTGTCCAGGTTTAGCACTGGTAGCATAATGTGGAGAGAAACATTGTGTTGAACAATGCTCTTTTTGTGTTCATGGTGACATGTTTACATTTCAAAACTTGGTGCCGTTTGTTCCTATTATTGCGTACATGAAACAAGAAGATAAAATTAGTGTTTGACGGACTTATTGAAGAATTCAGAATAGGTTCATCATGATAAAGTTAGATAGTTTTACGATTGATGATTCAGTTGCATGATTATGTCTGTACAATGTCACCGTACAATATGAGAATAAACATCGACAAAACCAAAGTAATGCCATTCGCCAGAGAGTGAAGGAAAACTCTACCAATATATCCATCGGCAAACATCAATTAAAGCAAGTCAAAAAATTTTAAATACCTAGGAGAATTTTTTCAGCAAACGGAAGAATAACTAACAAAATCCAACATAGATGCAATAAAGTAATTTAAATCGTAGGACCACCGAGTGGTTACCAGAGCCCAAATTTGGGATGTAAAGAATAGAGCCACTGTTACCTGCCACGCATATCGTAAGAGGCGACTAAGGAGGTTGGTCGTGGGGCTAGCTACCCCACACTGTAAATAACACTAGATGGCTACAGAACAGAGAGCGAACCGAGTAAATGCTGGCTGAAACTGGACACATCGCCGAAAGATAAGCACCAGAGCTCCAAATGGTACTGAAGATGTGATGTAAAACACACCAATGCTCAGGCTGCATGAATCACATTTCCACATGAATAGAATTTATGGGGAGGTCTGGTACATCAGTCTGGGCGGTGATCGTGAAAAAGAGAGAAATCGGGGGACAAATGGCGCTAATTTTGAAATGCAAACATGTCACCATGAACACTAAAAGAGCATCTCAGCATAGGTTATCATAATCTTTCTCCCCACATTATGGTATTAGTGCCAAACCTAGACGCTGACATCAAACGATAGAAGACAACTAGACACCACAGAGATGAAGTGTCTATATAGAATGCTAGGAGTATAAAGAGACGTTTCTTTACACCTTGTTAAATGTTTTATGCCTCACACCCATATGTTGCCACTGGGAATATGCATGCTCAGAGTATTTTGATAGTTGCAAGTACAATTAGCATATTCACAGAAGACGGAAAACTGGATAGAGAAATAAAGGCTAGAGTACAAAGTACAAAAGCAAATGCTGTAACCTACCAGCTAGCCCCATTGTTAAGGCACCCAAAAATTTCACAGGCGGCTAAGCAACAGATGATCAACAGCATTTTTATACCTACTTTGTGTTACCAGAGCCAAACATGGACATTGAGCAAAGCGCAGTCACAAAAATAACTACATGTGAAATGCGTTGCCTGCGAAAAGTTACCAACAACACAAGAAAAGACAGAATCACCAACATCAGCATAAGAAATAAAGTTGGCACCAAACCGTGCTTGAATTACATAGATAAACAAAGAATGAAGTGGTTTGGCCACTTAATAAGAATGCATCCAAACTCCACAGTATACAGAGTCTTCTACAACAGAACATCGGGAAAGAAGGGAAGAGGAAGACCACGGAAAAGATGGTTAGATGGCGTAGCAGAATCCTGTGAAAGATCAAAGATAACAATCACACAAGCCACCAGAACAGCGCAAGGCAAAAACAGAAAACCACGACACTGGGCAACAACACGGTAGCAGTGTGACGACAAACGAAAGATGACGACAAGTACAATTTGTTTTGCATCTTAATTTACAAATAGTGGAGCATCTAACCGAATAGATTAGAGAGCAGCAGCTCCCATGCAAGAGACCCGGGCTCAATCCACGGTACGGCCAATGAGTTTTATCTGTCGAGGGCATAAAGAAAACATCCTAAGCTGAACAGGTTCGCGGCAACTGTACTAGCCATGCGGCCATTAAATGTCACATGCTTATGTCCCTTCTGTCCTACACCATCCACCAAAAAAGCGGTATTACATGCAGTAATGACAATTTGTTTTTCAGAGTTCAAGTTTAGTGAGCTCGGTACCATCAACCCCCACAAGTGAAAGTTCTGGAACTGGCAGACATCTGGCTGAGTTTGAAGGACATGCATTACAGTATGCTGCCAAATCTCTGCAGTCATTGTATGTTATCCATTTTATTTGTGTTGTATTTTTTCATTTGTAATAATGGTGGAGTATTGACAAAGCGACGGAGAAGATCATTAATGTCTTGGAATGCAAATGCTACAGAAGAGTACTTAGAATATCATGTACAGAGAAAAGAACAAATGATTCTGTTCTGCAACAGCTTGATATTAAAGAGAGTTGGCTATTAAAGAGTATAAAAACAAGGAAAATTAAATATTTCGGACACTTCAAACAACATGAGTGCCTGGAGAAAACAATTTTGTTGGGAATGGTGCTTGGAAGAAGAATGAGAGGAAGACCTAGGTGCAAGATGGCATTGACGATCTGAGAATGACTGCTGCTGACGCTGGTCAACTTGCACAGAACAGGGAGAGTTTTTCAGGACTGCTGTCAGGGAGTCAAATTCAGAAGGGACAAGCTACTTGATGATGATGATGAATAGTGGTGATTTCATGTTAAAAAACTGGACTTATTATCTCCGTTTTCTATGTTTGAAATATTGTCTATATATTCAATGTTGTCTCTTGTAAAAACTTCACTGTCTTCTTATAGTTGTCACAGATGTCCATGTGATAGAAGAAAGCCTGCTTGCCCAGCATGTTCGTAGCGCGTTGGACTACTGGTGACTAGTCCTCTGTAAGTGCGGGTTCAACTCCGTGGACTGGCAGAAAAGCTACAGGTTCCCCAGATTTACGGTGTTCGTGGCACCAAGCCGAAGGGTTACGATGTCCATGATACCGAGCCGAAGAGCTTTCAGCTCAAGTGCTTCTGGATCCAAATAAAAATGATAGAAGAAAATTAGTCCAACATGGATACAATAAATCAAATCAAAGGTGGGGAGGGGGTCTCTGTGGCTAATTCATTATGCCCTTTGCCTTGTGAGTCTGAGGCTGTGGGTTCAAATCCGACCGCACCATTCTATTCACGAGTGCAGCTTTTCCAGAGACCCTAGGATTTTTGCTAGAGCTATGGAGTTTGTGCTTGTGCAATACTCTTGGCAGGTGGCGGCCATTTCTGCAGAGAGGGCCGGCCATATGGGGTAAAACCCGGTGCAATGAATTCAGTCCTTCGGCTTTAAAACCCTTTTTAATCATAAGACAAATGGCACCAATTTTAAAATGTAAACATGTCACCATGAACACAAAAAGAGTGATGTACAACACAATGTTTCTCCCCACATTATGCTGTCAGTGCCAAACCTGGACGCTAACATCAAACGATAGAAGAAAATGTCACGACAGAGATGAAGTATCTACGCAGAATTCTGGGAGTATCAAGAAGAGACCGGTTTAGAAATGATGACATCAGGAAAAAAGTGGGTACATCATCAATACTGAACTTCATCAAGAAACAACAAATTAAATGGTTTACCCACAAAAGCAGATTATCAACATACTCATGGTTTCTTTAATATCTTGTACCCATCTTCTTCTTGGTCTGCCTCTGCGTCTGGGACCCTGCCCTCTAGTATTGTTCTCTCCAGGACATCGTGATGCTTGATGTGATCAAAGTATGTAATTTTTCTGTATAGTATATTCTTTATAAACCAATTGCCTTTAATGTTCAATTCTTTCAGTATATCAGTGTTCTTCCTTTTTTCTGTCCATGGTATTCATAGGATCTTTCTGTAAGAATATGATATTCATAGGCTTCTTCTTCGAACGCTCCAAATCGACCACTTGTCAACCATTCTGTGTGATTTGTATGTGATCTGAGCCTAAGAGTGATTCTGCGTTGTGCCAGTTATGCGCCTATAAGTAGGTCAACACATCCAATTTTTGTGATGCTTTTTACTTACTAGGGTAGCATTCCTAGGGCCTACATCAGTCACCTCTTACGACATGCAATGTTAGGTTGCAGAGGTACTATTCTTTGCTTCCCTTGCGGGCCCCGGCACTACACGGGCGATATACTTAGACAAATTCACAGGCCTAGTGAAACAATACTGGAAATAAAACTTGCACTGACTTCTTCTCTGTGAGCTACAAAAGACAGTGAAGATTATACAAGAGACAACATTGAATATGTAAAAGTAAAAAAATAAAGAAACCCTTTCATACCTCGTGTATATAGGTCAATACAGTGTTAGGCCTGTATTTTTCATTGACCGTGGCACACGATGGGTGATGTGGTCAGCATCACGCCGGCCGCCTTTACTTCCCAGAGCATGTCTGGTACCCAGTTGAGGCTGGGTCGACCTGAGAGCCGCCGTGGTCGGGAAAATTCCACGCGTATTGCGGAGTTGAACCCAGACCACCAGCCTTGCGAGCGAGTTCACTAACAACTACGCTACAGCGGCTCTCAGCATTGAATATGTGCACAGTATTTAAAGTGCCAAAGAGCTGCAGTAGCATAGTTGTTAGGGAACTAGCTTATTAGACTAGTGGTTCTGGATCAATTCTAAAGTGGGCGGATTTTTCTCCAACTGCTACATCTTCTAGGTCGACCCAGCCTCAGAAAAAGCATTGGTAAGTGAAGACACCTTGCGTGATGTTGACCATATGACCCGTCGTAGGTCAACAGTCAATACGGGTCTAACACTATATTACCCGATATACCTTGAGGTAGGAAAAAGGGTTCCATTACTACATTTAAAAAAAAATTTACAGCTAACGAAAGGAAGGAATGAAGGAAGAATTTGTGCACAATCACCTTCTCGTGTCCATTTTAAGCATCAGTACTATTTTGTTTGCACTTGGTTTTTAGTTAAACTTTTTATGTTCAATATTATCTTCCAGGTCAACATTCCAAGAGAATACGCCAGCTTCATCTAAAAATAAAAGTTCTGGAAATTCTGTACGCTTTGCTGTTCGATCGCTTGGCTGGGTCAAAATTGCGGAGGAAGATTTAACCCTAGAACGCAGCAGTAAGGCTGTCAACAAGTGCATTGTGGATCTCTCCTTGGGCCGCAATGACATCAATGATGCTGTAGGACGATGGGGTGATGTAAGAATGGTCATTCTTTTAGATAATAGATGGGGTTTTTAATGTACCATTCGCCCGAGTGGTTACTGGGGCCCAAATGTGGGTGTAAAGAATAGAACCACTGTTACCTGCCACGCATGTCATAAGAGACGACCAAGGAGGATAGGATGAAATCGGATGCACATATCCTAAACGTGTAGAGGTTTATGAGTTTAGGGGCCTGCCAAACCAATATGCAACGTATACACGTTCTTGGCAAAGATCAAACATATCGCAAAGAGTGATTACAATTGGTTGTAAAGAACGAACGCAAAGAAGAAGAAGAAAATGTACCATTAATTTAAGGTACAGTTAAATGTACTATTATTTCATGTGTACAATTAAAGGTTCGCTTCCTCATGTAACCATCAGGATATTTTTCTAGAGTTTCCTGATCTTAGTGTAGGTGAGATCAAATTCTAGTCCTATTGGATCGGATGATAAAGCGGAGGTTCTGTGTTTAAGTTGAGCACGTAACAGAACCCTTGACAGTTAAAAATTGAGAAGAGCAGGCTGGAAAACGACTGCCCAGGCAAAAATTCACTAGTAAGATTAAATAATAAATCTCCTACAAAATATTTTCACTATCTTCTAAATTACACTGGTGACCCTTGCTGGAGCTACGGAGTTCATGCACTACCGCTGAGATCTTCCTTGTAAGAAAGATATCGAAGCACACATGTTTACCCACCGAAGTGCAATGATGATGGTCCTATCAATCAATCAAAGAAATATGCCATTAGTATATGGCCTATGAGAGAGAGATTCTGAAGGGTGGCAAATTTCTGCTCAGGATATTTGATGTTGAGAAAATACTGTTCATACATTTGTTTTTTGTATGTTATGTTGACAAAATATTGAAAATACAAGTGATTTCATTTTGCTGTCCTCCTGTTGACACAAAGAAAGTTGCTTAAGATGTGACTATAGTAAACATCTGTGACTAGTTCAAGACATTTTTTTAACTTGTGTTTTTTATACTCGGTGACTCCATGAGTATGATTCATAAAGTTGAAAAAGGAATGCTGAGACTGGGTAGAGGTACCGGGTATATACATTGATCAAAGAAATCACCTTCAATTTTGTCCCTGGATACACAAAAGTGGGAGGTAATGAACAAGCTAATCGATTGCCTGGAATGGCTACGATATCAAAGGGAGCTGCAATGGATCAAAATGACATTCTTGACGCACTAGAGAGTCTGTTCGAAGTTTCAAGATCGTGAGTCCTACTCGCTGACCAGATTGAGAGAAATGGGTGTTGATATTGGTATGACCTGAAAAGAACGACATACCAAATATGCAGGAATTAATCAACATTGAACTGGCATGTTGGGCCATTGGACTCTGCTGAATTTGTTGAGGTCGAAACACCTATGAACATGTCCGGAGTGCTACCTATGATGATAGTCTTCATATAACCAATGTTTTTTTAGCATCCATAACTAACTCTTGCAATGTTTTACAGGGCAAGAATCTGTTTATGGATTTGGATCACACCAGCCTGAGACTAGTGGATGTTGTTGATGGTGTGGTCTTGAACTCTCAACCTATTCACTCTATCCGAGTGTGGGGAGTGGGCAGAGACAATGGCAGGTTAGTTGATTAACTCTTTCTATACACACTTATTTCCTCAGTTGTGTACGTTTAATTCAAGGGGGACAGAAAAGACATTTTTTAATTTGAAAAAATCGTAACTTCTCGTTAATAAATAAACATATATATATATATATCTTATTATATAATAAATTTAAGAAAACTGGACAACATGTTAGAATAACAAGATTAAAATGTAGTAGACGTAAAACTAGAAAGACTTGTATAAAGGGAAACAACTCATATGGCACAGTATACGTCGAATGGCGTGGAAAGAGTTAAGATACTCTCCAATTTCTTCTGACCAACCATGTCAGTTCAGTTGTGGTCATCTACAACTTGTGTTTAAATTCATTTGTGGTTGCCTACAATTTTTATTGGGCCTTACCATTCTGTGCCGCAGTGAGTAGACCCAGTAGGGTTCAGTGTGTAAATACTCTGAGCGTCATCATTATTTCGAATGAGAGCTGCTCTCAGTTTTGTTTAACTCTTTCCACGCGGTTATTTCCTCAATTTTTAAACAGTTAATTCAAGGAAAATTAAAAAAATATCACTACTACTCGTCAATAAATAAACATATAAATATTATTATATACTAAATGGAAGAAAACTGGACAACACAATAGAATAACAAGGTTAAAAGTAGTAGAATGTCACGTGGCTCATTATATGGGTTTACAAAGATATCAGCTTGTGTTACGGAACTAGTGCCCATTTGATCGAAGCGAAAGGTCGGAAGCCTTCATTAAGCCACATGGCTATCCTTGTACAAAACTGGGAGTGCCATCGATCGAAGGATTGATGGGGCTTGATAGTTTTATAAACGTTTTCACGTTCCGTTGTACGGGTCCACCTGGTATGGCACATCTGGGACGGGCCCCATAAAAAAAAAAAAAAAAGTATAAGTAAAACAGTAGAAGTAAAACTAGAAAGACTTCTTATAAGGAAAGCAACTTTATGGCGCAGTGTGCGGCTAATGGCGTTCAACAGACTTCTGCTGTGGCGCTGTGTGCGACTAAACGTGGAAAGAGTTAAATGTATTTAGTTGCGTATTATCTCTATGAGAGCTCCCACCATTTAGCCGTGATCAAGTGGACACTACACTTTGATCTTAGCCACAAGCAGAGAGGCTATCTACAATGTATGTCTCAATTCACATTCACTTTGAGGCTATCTACATGCCAATATGTCTCCAATTCTACCTGTGGCTATCTACAACGTATGTCTCAATTCACTTGTGGCTATCTACAACGTATGTCTCAATTCACTTGAGGATATCTACAATGTATGTCTCAATTCACTTGAGGCTATCTTACAGCACATGTATGTCTCAATTCACTTGAGGCTATCTACAATGAGTCAATGTCTTCCAATTCACTTGTGGCTATCTACAAAAAAGTATTATTTTACAAAATATGTATTGTCTCCTTGGAAATGAGAGAGAGAATGGGAGGCAATAATTATTATTGTTTAATTTGCGATTTCTTTTCTTTGAAAGGTAAGGAAAAACTGTAATAATTATGAATAGTATAGTATAGTGAATGTATAGCGGATATTTTTGCACACACTTATCATAAATAGTGATAAATGATACCTAGACATACCTGGAGAAGAGAGTTGGAGACTAATATTAACTCTTTCCGCGCTTTTCGTCGCACACTGCGCCACGACGAAAGTCCGTTGCGCGCCATTAGCCACACACTGTGCCATATAGTCGCTTCTCTTATAAGAAGTCTTTCTAGTTTTACTGCTACTACTTTTCAACCTTGTTATTCTATTAGGTTGTCCCTGCCCGCCTGCCCAGCGTGTTCATAGCGCGTTGGACTACGGGTGACAAGTCCTCTGTGAGTGCGGGTTCAACTCCGCGGACAGGCAGAAAAGCCACAGATTCCCCAGATTTACGGTGTTTGTGGCACTGAACCGAAGGGTTACGATGTCCATGACACCGAGCCGAAGAGCCTCAAGTGCTTCTTTTTTAAAAAAGAATTTTAAAAATTAGGTTGTCCAATTTTCTTCAATTTAGTATATAATAATATATATATGTTTATTTATTGAGAAGTTTGTTTGTTTTGTTTCTTCTTCTTCTTCTTTGCGTTGTTCTTTACGACCAATTTTAATCACTCTTTGTGATATGTTTGATCTTTGCCAAGAACATGTATATGTTGCACATTGGTTTGTAGGTCCCTAAACGCATAGACTTCTACACGCTTAGGACATGTGCATCCGATTTCAGCCACCTCCTTAGTCGCCTCTTATGACATGTGTGGCAGGTAACAGTTGTTCTATTCTTTACACCCCAAAGTTGGGTCCCGGTAACCACTCGAGCGGTTTGTTTTGTTTACCTCCCTTGAATTAACTGTTTAAAAATTGAGGAAATAACTCTGTATGGTAAGAGTTAAAAGGAATGGTAATACATTGAAAGAATTGGAAGGAATGGCAGGAGAGAGGAAGAGCTGGAAGATGTTTGTTGAAGACATGTGCTCCATGGGGAGTGGTTGAGAAGAACATCAGGATAGACAAGAAAAGGGTCTCTATGGCGAAGTGGTTGGACATTTGTCTGTCAGTCTGAAGGTTGTGGATTCGAATTCGGACAGTCACATGTGCAATTTCTCATGAGATCCCTAGGATTTTGGTTGGAACTGTGAAGTTCTATTGATACGTACACTTTCAGTTAGCTAGAACCCTCCACGTTAGCCTACCTTATCATGGTTGGAGGGTTTGTGTGCCTTTAGGATCCTTCAGCATGTCAGCAGAAGTCCTGGTAGGTCTAACCAAGCCGAACAGACTTGGGGAGCAGGATGGGCCCCATAAGGTGACAGTGCAGAACCCACTGGCGAGTGGTAAATGCTCTGGTTGCAACCAACCCATCCTCCAGCTATGGGACAAATAGCAGTCGTCCTCTCTCTCTCTCTTAAGGAGGACATCCTTGTCTTGTCTTCTACTTCTATAACACTTTCCCTGAAGTATATGGGATTAAACTACAGTGTCCAGGAAGTACACCTTGCACAAAAGCCTGGGTTGGTGAGCCCAGCAACAGAAAGCTGTACTAACCTAGAGTAGGATGACTCCAGACAGAACCGGAAAGACAGATCTCGTCAGTAGGGGACTGCAACTGTCTAGAGAACAAACTAAAAAAAAGATGTCCTCAGAAATGGAACATGTCAGCCATTGTTGGCGGGGAGGAATCAACACAAAGGAATGACTCAATGGCCAGGCCAGTTAGCTAGAACGAAACGGATGACCATCTGGTGTGTACTATGTACAGAGACATTGAGTAGTACCTGTTTCCTGATCTATGTTGTTACAAAATTGGGACACTTATATTACACGGAAACAAGTCAAACATTTCTTGTATTGTATTTGTGTTAAATGTAAATGTTTTCTGTTTTATTTCCCATGCTGCTTGTACAACAGAGAGAGGTAATGTCTGTTTTATTTTCTTGTTGTCTCTAGCGGAGATAAGTGTATATTGTTTATTTTATCTTCATCCTTCACCCCTAGGGAGGCATAGGTAGGCAACCAAGACCTTCCAAGTCTGCCTACCCAAGGCCATCTTTTCCAGATCTCTCCACTCTCTCCCCATTTTCTTGCTTTATGTCTCCACCTCCCGTCTCCAGGTGTTACTGGGTCTTCCACTACCGCTATTGCCCTGCGGGTTCCATCGGAGAGCCTGTCTCGTGATTCATCTAGAGGGCTTCATTAGTGTGTGTTCTATCCATCGCCACCTTCTGCCCCTTATCTCTTGTTCCACCTACCATTGTCCCATTCTATCCCAGAGTTCCCTGTTTGTAGTCCTGTCATGCCATCGCAGATGGAGTATCCTGCGCCGGCATCTATTGATGAATGTCTGCAACTTTTTGGTGTTCCCAAAGTTGCTCATTTTGTTTCATCGATTGATTGATTGTTTGGTTGATTGATTGATTGATAGGTCCATCATCATTGCACTTTTATTTTCAGAATATGCTCAACATATCTCCATCTTCTCTTTCTTATAACAGTTGTTACTATTGGTTGACCAGACATTTCTCTGATTTCATCACTAAATATGTTCCTTTTATGTTCATTATTTTTCGCAGACATCTATTTTCAAATGCTTTAAACCTACTTTCAACATCTTTAGTCATTTTCCAACTCTCGCTGGCATATGTTAGGATTGATTCTCTCTCTTTAGCCTGTTACGCCCTTGCGTTTAGGGCAGCAACAAATGCACACCATTCTTCCCTGTTATGGCCTTCCTCTGTATTGTGTTCCAGCTATGATTCATTTCCTTCAGTTCTTGCTCTATCGTTCTCCTCCAGGTCGCCTTGGGTCTTCCACGCTTTCGCCTACCCTCTGGAGTCCATCTCAGTGCAGTCTCCATGCGCATCACATGTCCAATCCATCTCCAGCGTCTTCGGATGATAGTGCCCATATTCTCTTGTTGGCATTGTGCAAGCAATTCTTGGTTCGAGATAGTAGTCAGCCAGTACACACGTAAGATTTTTCGCAGACAAGTTGTATGAAATGTGGAGAGTCTGGACATATCTTGTTCTGTCATTCTCCAGCATTCCGATCCGTACAGCAATGTTGACAGTACACAGCTGTTGTAGATATTAGTCTTGGTTCTGATGCTGTATTGGGCAGATTTCCAGACGGTCTGAAGGGTCATGAATGCACTTCGTGCCTTACTCAGTCTGTTTTTAATGTCAGATCCAGCGCCTCCTTCATTGCTAATAACACTTCCAAGGTATTAGGATTGATACAACATTGGAATTAAACATTTGTAATTGAATTTTAATATTATATAACTTGCAGTTCCATATTTTAGATTTTTAAAAGCTGGTGTTTTGGACATATAAAAAGACATGAAGGGCTGGAGAAGACCATCATGGAAGGAGACATACTGGCAAAGAGAAGAAGAGGAACACCACGGAGAAGATGGATTCAGGATGTAACTGATGATTTGAACATGACGGTTGCAGAGGTAGGACATCTGGCCTATGAGAGAGAGAAATTCCAGAGGACTGTTGGGGTGGCAAAGTTCTGCTCAGGACAAGCTATTTGATGATGATGATGATGTTGCTTTGCCAATTTGCAGCATAATTTCTTTTTTAGTATCTCCTATCATTCACAATTGTTGCTACCCAAATAAGGGAGCTACTGAGATCATTAGATTCAACCTTTAATATTGTTTTTAATACATATCTATAGCCTGTCGTGTTCGTAGCGTGTTGGACTACGGGTGACTATCCCTCTGTGTGTGCGAGTTCAATTCCGTGGGATGGCAGAAAAGCCACAGATTCCCCAGATTTACGGTTTTCGTGGCACTGAACCGAAGGGTTACGATGTCCATGGCACCGAGCCAAAGATCTGAAAAGCTCAAGTGCTTCTGGATCGGGAAAAAAAAGAAAGAAAAAAAAGAAATACACATCTATGTGTATAATAGTTTGGGGAAGACTAGCCATGGCTTTCCAGAGGGTGGTCAGCATGAAGAAACTATGGTACAAAACAAAGAAACAAAAGTAAGACTTCTGAGAACATGCATATTCCCTGTGACAACATATAAATGTGAATTGTGGACCATAACACAAACATTAAAGAACAAAATTGAAGCTTTTGAAACAAGGTGGTATAGAAAAATTCTTAGAACATTCTACAAGACCTGCATATCAAGGAGTATTAGTTCATAAATAATATCATGTCCCAGAAGATGAAATATTTTGGTCACGTTAAACGCTACAGTGGTTTAGAGAAAGTGGCTATGGAAGGCATGATTACTGGAGTACGAGGCAGGGATGACCAAGGCGAAGGAGGAAGCAGGACATCAAAGAAACCGTGAATGATGATGATGATGGGGCAGACGGGAGAACTTGTTAGAGACATAAAGTTTTTCAGATGGGCTGTGATGAAAGTGACGTTCCGCAATGGACATGCTACTACTTGGTTTGTTTGTGTGCATGTGTTTTGTGATGTTTGTTTTGTGATGTTTGTTTTGTGAAGTTTGTTTTGTGAGGTTTGTTTTTTGAAGTTTGTTTTTTGAGGTTTGTTTTGTGAGGTTTGTTTTGTTAGGTTTGTTTTTGAAGTTTATTTTGTGAGGTTTGTTTTGTGAGGTTTGTTTTGTGAAGTTTGTTTTTGAAGTTTATTTTGTGAGGTTTGTTTTGTGAAGTTTGTTTTGTGAAGTTTATTTTGTGAGGTTTGTTTTGTGAGGTTTGTTTTGTGAGGTTTGTTTTGTGAAGTTTGTTTTGTGAAGTTTGTTTTGTGAAGTTTGTTGTGGCCTTAGGGAAGATTTTCTATTATGTCAATTACTTGAACCCTCAGGGACTTTGCCTATGTTGCACGAGACCGTGGAACATCTACACATATGTGTCATGTGTTCCACTGTGAAACGCCAGCCTGTGAGATCGCCAACACACTTAGGGACATCTGTAAGAAGATCATGCTTGAACGAAGCCTGCATCAGTCTGCTGTGGCCAGGTTGACCCGCCCAACTGATCTACCAAATCTGGAGAAAATAGGTCAGCCCAAAGGGGAGAAACTCTCCTTCCAGAAAATCTATAACAGTAAGTTCATGTAATGTGTGATTACATTGTTAAATGAATGATTCTTCTTCTTCTCTTCCACCATTTACTTCTTTATAGAAGGGGGGGGGTTTAAACATAGTGATCTTGTGTGTGGTTGTTTTAAGGCACTTTGTAAGCTGATATTCATGTTCGTAAGGCTGTTCTTGATACCGTCGCTCCATCTTTTGCGTGGTCTTCCTCTTGCTTTGTACTCATTATAATTTTTCAGTGTGGCTCTCTATGGTAGGTGAAACGAGGGCATTCTTGTCACGTGTCCAAACCATTTAATCTGTTGTTCTTTTATGAATTCCATGACTGGTCTTACATCCAGTCCTTGATTGTACTTCACATAAGAGAAGAGTGGGGAGGCTAAAGAATCAATTGCGAAGTGCAGTAAAAGAAATGTTGATTCCTTATAAGCAGAGCCGCCCGAGTGGTTACCGGGCCCAAATTTGGGGTGTAAAGAATAGCACCACTGTTACCTGCCACGCATGTCGTAAGAGGCGACTAAGGAGGTTTGGCTGAAATCGGATGTACATGTCCTAAACGTATAGAAGTCTATGCATTTAGGGGCCTACCAAACCAATGTGCAACGTATACACGTTCAAAGATCAAACAAATTACAAAGAGTGATTAAAATTGGTTGTAAAGAACAACGAAGAAGAAGAAGAAGATAAGCAGGGCTGGAGAAGATACACAGACTAGAAGAGCAATAATTGTAGTCATATGTTCTACAGGAATTTCAGAATAAATGTTTAAGAAAAATCCTGCAAATTTTGTGGCCAAATACCAAAACAAATGAGGAGCTTTTGAAATAAACAGACTGTGCATCCTTGGAGATCATCATTAAGAGACGAAGATGGAGGTAGTTTGGACATGTATGTTGTATGCCAGTGGAGGCATTGGCTAGGACAGTTCTCAGATGGACAGCGGGTGTGAAGAGAAGGTCTGGACATCCAAAGGAGACATGGAGAAGAATGTGAAGAGAGAGTTGATGGAGTGTGGCCTAACCTGGGATACGGTTGGTAGAAAGACAGCAGAACGGCAACAGTGGAAGTCTCTTGTGGAAGCCGTATGTGTCAATCAGTACACATAGAGGACATAGATAGATAGTTCCGCAGGAAACAAGAAGGTTAATAATAGCATTCGGCAGAGATAACACATAATGCTATTGACCATGTGCTGTGGGACGTATGGGTCATCTTCGGTCCAAAATACTTGGTGTGCACACAGTGAGTGATTGAACTGTGGGAAACCCTGTTCTATTTCTTGGAGGTCTAAATTACAGGTACCTCTGAAGTCGGATTAAGACCTGCCTGAATTGCGAGGAATGCTTGTGATAATCTTCTTCTTTGCGTTCGGTCTTTATGACCAATTTTAATCACTCTTTGTGATATGTTTGATCTTTGCCAAAAACGTGTATACCTTGCACATTGGTTTGGTAGGTTCCTAAAGCATAGACCTCTACACGTTTAGGACATGTGCATCCGATTTCAGCCAAACCTCCTTAATCGCCTCTTACGACATGCGTGAAGTAACAGTGGTTCTATTCTTTACACCCCAAATTTGGGCCCGGTAACCACTCGGGCGGCTTGTGATAATGAAAGCAAGTCTTTATGCAGAAATCAGTTAACGTTCAAAGCAGGCAAAAAAGTAGTAGCAGTAGTAGTTGTGGTAGTATAGATAGAGAAGTGTGGTAGTTTAGTCGACACTCAAAACAGAAGTTTGTAGAATCCATGATCACCTTTACGAGCTGACATGGCACATGATGAGGATGATGATGATGATGATGATGAGGATGATGATACCCCTAATAAAGTGATAATGATAGAGCAAGAGATGATGAATAACACTGTTTCTATTCTATGATTGTCTTGTACAGATGCCAGATTCCCTACTCCAATGGAAGAACCACGCAAGGTAATGAAATGCCATTACTTGGGTGCTCTTGAGGTCACAAGGCCAACAGGTAACGATTTTTTTCAGAATTATTTTTTTTACTTCTTATTGAAGCTTCTGAACACAGTCTTGATTTGAAAATATGATGTGGTCAGATTAATTTTTGTTCACTTTTCTAAACCTGCATTCTCTCGTATGTCCTGGCAGAATGGATTAGAGCATGGGCTCCCATTCGGGAAGATCGTGTTTAATCTTCGGTAAGGGCAAGGAGATTTTTCTGTTGAAGGCATAAAGATAAAAATCCTAACCTGAACAGTTTGGCTGCTACTGCACTAGCCATATGACCATTAAATTCCACAGGGTCATGTCCCCCCACAGGCCCATGCCCTCCCCCACAGGCCCATGCCCCCATTTTGTTCTACTGCTCCTCTCCTGGTGATTTTCCATCTTCCACGTTTATGTTTAGCCTCTGGTGTCCATCTCAGTGCAGTTTTCATGACAGAGTTTGACTCCATACGCAACTCATGTCCGATATATCTCCAGCTTCTCTTTTGGATGATGGTGTTCATATTCTCTTGTTGACACTGTGTAAGAAGTTCTTGGTTAGAGATAGTATTTAGTCAAAACATGCGTAAGATCATTCACAGACACGCTGTATGGAAGCTGCACATCATCATGAAACTGTTCACCGCCACCTCTTCAGGTGCCAAGAACTAGATGACATCAGGAAGATCCTCCTTACTCCAAGACCAGATAAATGGAACACATTATGCGGAACAGAAGAACAACCAACTTACCAACAGACAGTGAACCTCAAAGAGCAATGTTGCTCCGATAGAATGGATGCAAAGTAAAAGACTGGTCATGCAAAAGATGGACCTCAGAGATAACAGAGGTTACAAGAGACACTATCTATGAAGCGCACACAAGGGCTCATTCTAGAAATCTCTCTTATCCTAACACTGTGAGGCAAAACAGGATTAAAGAAATGAAAGAAAAAGAAGAAGAAGAACTTACAAACACATGCAGATACCACTACCTAGTATTGGGACGAAGGAAAAGAGCTCAAGTGTAGCTGGATCATTGAAGAAGAAGGAGAGATAGCTCATGGCCAGAATACACATAATATCTTTCAGTATTGAATATAAATATCTGAGATACGCTGATGATACTGTCTTAATAGCAAGAAATGAAATGGAGCTACAGAAATTAGTTGATACGGTTGTGACAGAAAGTAACAACAAAGGACTCAGTTTGAATATTAAGAAGACAGAAGTTATGATAATATCAAAAAAGCAGAGTTTGGCAAAATGCATCATCACAGTAAATGGGACTGATCTAAGACAAGTGCAGCAATTTAAATATCTCGGAGTCCTGGTAACATCAGATGGCAGATGCCGATCAGAAATAAAGAGCAGAATAGGACAAATGAAAATATCATTCGTGAAAATGAGAAGCATTATCTGCAACAAGTCCTTGTCAATCCCGATCAGAATGCGAGTTATTCAGTGCTACATAGAACCAATACTGACATTCGGATGCGAATCATGGACAATGAACACACAGATCGAAAATCTCTGAGGGCCACAAAATGTGGTTTTGTAGAAGAATGTTGAGAATCCCATGGACTGCTAAAATGACTAATGTTGATGTGTTGAATGAGATCAAGACACAGAGAAAGCTTATCATCAATATAAGAAAGAAGCAGGCATCATTTTTCGGGAATGTGATGAGGAGAGGATGTTTAGAGCACATTGTGACAACTGGTAAAATCAAGGGTAGACGAGACAGAGGAAGACAGAGACAATTTTGGACAGCCTGACTACATGGCATGGAAGAGCATCAACATCTGAGATGATAGCAATCACAAGGCACAGAGATTTGTCAAGATCCATAATCGCCTACACCAGCTGGCACAGCACCTGATGATGATATAAATAATTTATCTCTAAAAGTATTTGGTACAATTATTCTTGAACTCTTTCAGGTCGTGATACCCTTAACGAGGCCATCCAGCATCTTTACTACAGCATTCCGCCCGAGAAATGGAAGTTTGTCACCGTTGCTGTTGCACCATCCACCATTACTGTCACAGAACATGGAGTATGTACTTGACCAGTGCTGTTTAAAGTTTTTATATCTTGGGGTACCACCTGTGTGGTGCCAGGGATCACAAGGGAAGCAAAGAATAGTACTCCTGCAACCTACAAGGCATGTCGTAAGGGGTGACTGATGTAGGACCTAGGGAAGCTACCCTAGTAAATTTTTCTTTTTCGGCGATCTCTGGTCATGCACTTATTTTACTGTGGACCACAAACTGGGCAGTCAGCTTCAGGTCTGTCAGCTTTCCCCAAAGCTTAGTTTTCAGGTCGACTGGATGTGGCCACATGTTGCTTCTCAACTCACCCAGGAGAAGACAGTCCTGCAGCACATGTTCCGGTGTCTGCCCTAGTAAATAAAAAGCATCTCAGAAATCAGATGTGCTGGCCTACTTGTAGGCTCATAACTAGCACAACGTACAATCACTCTTAGGCACATATTACAGAAATCACACAGAGTAGTTAACAAGTTGCCTTACACATGCTGGCACAAAAATAAAACTGATTTTCATCAGCCTACACTTCCTCAGTGACTCCAACCATCGTCTCCGAGCCCATCCTGTTTAAATCTTTCTGAGCATACTCATTGAGTCACTGATTGATTGATAGGGCCATCAACGCCTGAGTGGTTACGGGCCCAAATTGGGGTGTAAAGAATAGAACCACTGTTACCTGCCACGCATGTCATAAGAGGCGATTAAGGAGGTTTGGCGTGGGGTTAGCTACCGTAAAAAAATACACTAGATGTCTACAGAACGGAGAGCAAACTGAGTAAACGCTGGCTGAAACCGGACACATCGCCGAATGATAAGCACCAGAGCTCCAAATGGTGCTGAAGATGGGACGTAAAACACACAAATGCTAAGGCTGCATGAATCAGATTTCCACATGAATAGAATTTATGGGGAGATCTGGTACATCGGTCTGGGCGGTGATCCCAAGAGAGAGAGAGAGAGGACCATCATCATTGCACTTCGGTGAGTAGCCATATGTGCTCCGATTTCTTTCATACACAGAACGATCTCTGTCACAGTGAATAAACTCTATCGAAAAGGTGGAGACTGCAGAAAACTTGGAAAATAGCAACACGTTAACACAAGTATTACAGTTTACAAATACATAACAGTGACGAAAACAGCAACGTTTGACCAAAGGCTTTATCTATCAAAAATACAACAAGAATGACGAATTTCGAAGAACACTACAAATGGACGATTACATGTGGAAACATAAACCTATCTAATGAAAAGATTTATCCAATACTTTTCCACTTTCGGTTTTTGTGTCCACTCATTTCGTTGTTCGTTTTTATTCCCAGATTTTCATTAGATAGGTTTATGTTTCCACATGTAATCGTCCATTTGTAGTGTTCTCAAATTCGCATTCTTGTTGTATTATTTGCTTGATAAAGGCCTTTTGGTCGAAACGTTGCTGTTTATCGTCACTGTTTATGTATTTTGTAAAACTGTAATACTTTGTGTTAACGTGAATAAACTCTAGCACCGCCGAGGGTCCGCCAAGGGTCCCGCTGAGGGTCCCCAATATAATTTAGAAGATGGGGAAAATATTTTGTAGAAATTTTATTTTTTAATCTTTCTTAGAAGTGTCTTATACATCTGTCTATCCTTAAGTCAGATCCTGAGACTTGTTCGGTCTTCCCCAACTATTCTTTGGTGGTTTACAGACGGGACAGAAGTCTTAAGGATATGTTGGGTACACAGTCGCCTTAAGTCCAATATCCAGAGTCATTGTGACACTGTCCAGTGTTGCCGCGCGTTGCATTACATGTGCTTATGTGATACAGACTTGTGCTGTATCTTTTCCTTTAGCCACGTTTGTTATTGAAGATGGTTTCACATGCAAGTCACGTAATCTTATCTATGCCAAAATCTGTAAGCGGTGTAACAAGGCTTATATCCGCAAGACAGGCAAGAGGCTCAGTGACCGATTCGCCCAACACCTGACACAACGCCAAGACATACGCCAATGCTCTGTGACCCCTGTAGCCACCCATTTCATTGATACTGGCTATTTCGGAACTCATGATGTTCAGGTCACAGCCATCCAATCATGTTCCTCAAAATATGTATAAGAGATTTCTGTTAACCGTCTATTCGTTGTCCATCACAGCCCTATTCAGGACTGTGACGGTTAATCAAAATGTTACTAAATGTAAGATTGTGTGTGCTATCTTCTATTTTCAGAATCCGGATGGCATCATAGAAGAGTATCGAGTCAGATTTCTTTCTTTTATGGGCATTGCTGCGGACAATGTGAGGTATGCATTGTATGTTGTGTTATGTTGTTATTCTATTGACGTCATGGTACATTGGGCGCTCCCATGCATGCTATGTCCTCCGCTGCAGCAGCCATCACAAATTACACTATCTCACCGTACCTATAAAAAGTTGATTAGTATATCTTCTACGCAACAACCACAAGTAGCTTGACAATGGAGGTTCGGGCGGTTACGGAGGCGGTGAACTGGTTGGCATCTCACAATTACTCTCGTGTTTTCATTCTCAGTGACTCCATGAGCATGATTCGTAAAGTCGAATCAGGTATGGTGAGACACATCTGGGTGGAGGTACTGGTACAGACAATGATCAGAGAAATCACCTTCATTTTTGTCCCTGGGCACGCAGGAGTTAAGGGTAATGAATGAGCTGATAGATTGGCTGGCTTGGCTACAATATCAGAGGAGCTGCAATGGATCGAAGTGACATTCTTCACGCATTGAGAGAGTCTTTCCGAACAGAGGAGTTTCAGGGCTGTGAATCCCACTCGCTGACCAGATTGAAAGAGATGGGTGTCAATATTGGTGCAGCCCGGAAAGGACGACATACTAAATATGCAAAGAGATTGATTAATCAACATCGAACTGGCGTGTTGGGTCGCTGGACGCTGCTGGATTTGCTGAGGCGGAGCTCGGAGCACCTATGGACATGTCCGAGTGCTATGATGATAGTCCTCATATAACTGATAACTGATCTTCTCTCTATCTGCTCTCCATACTTTCTTCTATTGCATTGTATGGATATGTTGTTCACTGATAGAATGCTACACATAATAATTATTAAAGATTTTTAAAGCCATGGAATGCATTCATTTCATCGAATTTACCCATATGGCTTGGTCACTCTCTCCGCAGAAATGACTAGCCACATGCCGAGAGTATTTTTGCACCAAGCGAGAACTGTGTATCTGCAGCAGCAATCCTAGGAATCTGCAGAAAAAAATTCATTTGTGAACCTAATTACATGGTCCGGATTTGAAATTTGAACACAAATTAAATACTATAGAACAGTGTACAGAATGACCACAAAAAAAAACTCTATATAAACTTTATTGACTTTGAAAATGTATTTAATAACATACACCATGAATAATTTATTTGTGAACATTTCCAGTGCAGTCAGTATTACTACCCAAATAGGGGATCTTCTTCTTCACCGTTCAACTTCCAACAGAGTACAGATAATCAGCAAACTTCTTCCAGACCTTCGCCTCTCTTGCCATCCCTTCCAATTCTTTCCATTCTATCATTTTAATAACAGTCTCCAGCTCTCTTCTCCAAGTATTTCTAGGCATTTTCCTACTGATCTTTCCCTGCAGGTTACAAAACAATGCTTGTCTTGCAATGCTTCCTGTTGGCCTTTTCAATGTGTGTCCTATCCATCGCCAGTGTTTCTTCCGTAGCTCTTTCTCCACTGGTATCTGCTTAGTTCTTTCTCTTGAGTTCTCATTCGTATTCTTATCATAACATCTCAGTCCCTCTTCTTCTTTTGTCGTCACACTGCTACCGGGTTGTTGACCAGTGTCATGGTTTTCTGTTTTTGTCTTGCGCTGTTCTGGTGGCTTGTGTGATTGTTATTTTTGCTCTTTCATAGGATTCTGCTACGCCATCTAACCAACTTTTCCGTGGTCTTCCTTTTGCCTTCTTTCCGATGTTCTGTTGTAGAAGACTCTGTATACTGTGGAGTTTGGATGCATTCTCAGTGGCCAAACCACTTCATTCTTTGTTTCTTTGTGTAATTCAAGCACGGTTTTGTGCCAACTTTCTTTCTTATGCTGGTGTTGGTGATTCAGTCCCTCTATTCTACGTAAACATCCATTTATGAAGGTCTGTAGTTTTCTGGTGGTTTCTTTTGTTGTCTTCCATGTTTCCGAGTCACAGAACAGCGCTGACTTCACATTTGATTGAAAGATTCTCAGCTTCATGTTTGTTTTGATCTCCTTTGACTTGCATATCTTACTCAATGCAATAAAGTTTCCCTTGCTTTTTGTATTCTTATCTTGACATCTTTGTTTGTTCCTCCTTCTGTGTCTATGTTGCTACCAAGGTATGTGTATGATTCTACATCCTGTAGAGCTGTTTCCTTCAGCATAATCTGGTTTACATTTACTGCATTTATTCTCATGACCTTGGTCTTTCCTCTGTGTATTTTCAAACCTAGTTGCTGAGAGTTATTATTTAGAATATTCATGTTATCTTTAATCTGTGCGTGAGTGTGGGACAGCAATGCCAGATCGTCTGCAAAATCCAGGTCCTCTAGTTGTTTCATAAGTGCCCATTGTATTCCCAATCTTTTACCTGTTGTTGATTTCATGATCCAGTCTATGGTAAGCAAGAACAGGAATGGTGATAAGAGGTATCCCTGTCTCACCCCTGTTCTTATCTCAAAGGATTCCGTCAACTGACCCTCTTGTATGACTGCATTTCCGCCCGAGTGGTTACCGGAGCCCAAATTTGGGGTGTAAACAATAGAACCACTGTTGCCTGCCAGCATGCCGTAAGATGTGACTAAGGAGGTTTGGTGACGTTGGCTACTTGACTTGTTGTTTGGCGTTACTTGACTTTGTTTGGTACTTGACTTGTTGTTTTGACGTTACTTGACTTGTTGTTTTTCCTGACAGAATGTGTGCATTTATTATGCACACTTCACAGAACAAGTTCATCTGTCATGTTTTCCACTGTGAGCCCAGTGCTGGACCACTGTGCAAGACTATTGAAGCAGCTTGCAAGGTAGGATCCATGTGTAGTACAAATATATTAGCAAATCTTACATTGTAAATATATTTTATATTATATTTTCATACCAACACTATGCTACCAGTGCCAAACATGGACACTGACAAAAGAACAAGAAAGGAAAATTACCATCTGTGAAATAAAATGCTTGAGGAAAGCAGTAAATAAAACAAGAAGAGATCATATAAGAAATGAGGAAATTAGAAGAACAGTTGGAACAACACCTGCTATTAGATTCATTGCAAAACAGAGACTCAAATGGTTTGGCCACTTGGTCAGAATGAACCCAACTACACCAGTTGTAAGAGCGTACAACCTGAAAATGGAATCATCAAGAGGAAATGACAGACCAAGAAAAAGATGGAGTGATGGAGTTGCAGATATCTTAAAACTCGATAATACCACAACATATCAAGCGACCGAGCGTCACTATCTTGAAACCGATCATCAGTTAAATATATGACGTCTAATAGCAAAAAGCAGAGACAGATAAAAGAGAGAAAGAAATATATTGATATGATATTGTTTATTAACTTGTACATTTTCCCTGCCTGCTGAGTATCATCTTAAGACTAGAATCGCAAGGAAACAATACCGAAACCAATATTATTGTTATATTAAATTCATCTCTTTGCTGTTATACATTACATAGGAAGGGGAAGATGGGGGTTGATATTGATACAGCCGCCGCCCCTCAATATACCAAATATGCACAAAGATCGATTAATCAACATCGAACTATTGCCCATGTTTTTTCCGGGCTATCAAGGAGTAAACAATAGTAACACTGTGACCTACAAGGCATGTCGTAAGAGGTGACTGAGGTAGGGGCCTAGGAAGCTACCTATTAAATAAAAAGTGTTGCAGAAATCAGATGTACTGGTCTACTTGTGGCCGTATAACTGGCACAACGTATATCTTAGGCTCAGATAGTATATAAATCACTAAAGTGTTTAACAAGTGTTGATATTGATCGTTTGAAGAAGAACAACAACAGCATCAAACTGGCTTGTCTTGTTAAACACGTGGACGCTGCTGGATTTGTTGAGGCGGAGATCGTAGCACCTATGGACATGTCCAGAGTGCTATGATGATAGTTCTCTGGTAAATGATACAGCCTACAAGTAATTTCTCCATAACGCTCTGTCCCAGACAACTTGCTCATTCTCTTCAAGAGAATTGAGTCTAATATTTCTTGCCTCTATAAGTAAAGTTTGTTTCATGGTTTTTTCTAGGCTGTCTTTTCTTTCTTGAGACATTTGACTCCCAACTTTTTTTTATTAACTGATCCAGAAGCACTTGAGCTTTGAGCTCTTCGGCTCGGTGTCGTGGACATCGTAACCCTTCGGTTTGACGACACAAACACCGCGAATCGGGTGAACCTGTGGCTTTTCTGCCAGCCCGCGGAACTGAACCCGCACTCACAGGGAGCTTGTCAACCATACTCCAACACGCTGGACAGACAGGCACTTCAATGCCTGCTGTATGATTCTGTGATCATTTCTTTTAAGAGTATACCCAACATATCTCCATCTTCTCTTTCTCAAAACAGTTTTTGTTACTAGTGGTTTTAACCTATGTATGATGAAGTTCATCTCTGTTGTGACTAGTTTTCTTCTATCGTTTGATGTCAGCGTCCAGGATTGGCACAGATAGAAATAATGTTGGGAGAAAGATTGTGTTGTACAATGCTCTTTAGTGTTCATGGTGACATGTTTGCATTTTAAAATTGGCGCCATTTGTTCTATAATTTCTTCTTTGAATACTCCATATCGACCACTTGTTAAACCATTCTTTTTTATTTGTATGTGATCTGAGTCTACAAGTGCGATTATACGTTGTGTTGCTATGTGCCTACAAGTAGGCTAACACATCCTATCTCTTCAGCTCTTTTTATTTACTATGGTAGTTTCCCTAGGCCCCTACCTCAGTCATCTCTTGCAATTTACCTTGTAGGCTGCAGTATTACTATTCTTTGCTCCCATTGCTGGCCCCGGCAACACATGGGCGCTCCTATGATTTAATTTGCTTTATTGCATATATGTTGGGTTGTGTTAGTTACTCTTCCATTTGCTGAAGAAACGCTCTATAGATATGTAAAGTCTTTAATTTGCTTTAACGCCCGAGTGGTTACTGGGACCCAAATTTGAGGTGTAAAGAATAGAACCACTGTTACCTCCAGCATGTCGTAAGAGCGACTTAAGGAGGTTTAGCTGAAATCAGATGCAGTGTCCTGCTAGGGAATGCTATCGAAATAAATGCTTGCAGAAAACGGATGCACCAGGCCGTAAGGGCATAGCATTGTGCAAGACCCTCACAATGAGGAATGGAATAACGGATTCTACGGTCGCCAATCTGCCTCTGAGATTTAGCCACGCAGTAAGAATGTCAGACCTACCATCACGAGGGTGGTCAAAACTTACTGCAAGAGAGTCGGCACAAACGGGAAAGCAGAAATCATAAGAATTATATCCTACAGAACTGCCCCCAGTATGCAGACTTGAGAAGAAAGAAGTGGCCACTTACACTAGTGTCCAAGACAAACTGTATGGCGTGGCTGATAATCTGAGGCAGATACTGCCTTTATTAGAGAATCCAAATCTCCAATCTAGTGAGAACGCAGAAGACAAACTGTATGGCGTACTGATAATCTGAGGCAGACGCTGCCTTTATTAGAGAATCCAAAATCCCAATCTAGTGAGAACACAGGAAACAAACTGTATGGCGTGGCTGATAATCTGAGGCAGACGGCTTCCTTTATTAGAGAATCTGAAATCCCAATCTAGTAGAGCAAAGAGAAGAAGAACTTAAAAGTTGCGTGGATGATAATTAGGCAGATGAACTGCCTTTATCTAGAAGAACCCATCCCCAACCTAGGAGGACTTCAGGAAAGACTGTTGGCGAAGTTTGATAATCTGTGTCAGACGTGCTTGCCTTTATTAGAGAATCTGAAATCCCAATCTAGTGAGAAGCAGAAGAAGAAGAAGAATTTGCTTTAATGGAAGTTTGTCGATGGAGATGTTTTAAAAAAATTACGCTAAATAAATAACTTTTGCAGCTGCGCTACCAGAAATGTCTAGACGCTCATCCTCAGACACCCAAGGGAGGACTTCCAGGAAAGGTACTTGTCTGCTGAAAGATGTTGTAGTACTGTTGTTCTGTACCGCGTACTTTTCTTCTTCTTCTGCATTCTTTCTTGTCGCTACTTGTTAGTTCTATTTGTGGCTTGTATGTGGGGGGGTGGGTGTCGTTGCAGAAGAGGGAGGGTACTTTGTACTGCTAGTTCATCTTCTTCTGCGTTCTCACTAGACTGGGATTTGGATTCTCTAAAAAAGGCAGCCGTCTGCCTCAGATTATCAGCCACGTCATATAGTTTGTCTTGGACGCTAGTGTAAGTGGGTCACCTCTTTCTTCTCATGTCTGCGTACTGGGGGCAGTTCTGTAGGATATGTTCTGTTGTCATACTTGCCAAGCCACAAGAGCACAGGCCGTTGGTGCCTATTTTGAATTTAGTGTACAGGTGGTTCACATTCTGTTGTGACCCGTCCTGAGGCGAAGTATGGCTGTCTGGTCCCTTCTGGACAGTTGGTAATATCCATCGTACTGCTAGTCCAGAAGAGATTAAGGCATTTTAAGTCTTAAATTCCATCATGGAAGGAGGCATAATGGCAAAGAGTAGAAGAGGAAGACCACGGAGAAGAAGGGGATGTAACTGATAGCTTGAACATGACGGCTGCAGAGGTGGAATATCTGGCCTATGAGAGAGAAATTCGGAGTACTTTGGGGTGGCAAAGTTCTGCTCAGGGTAAGCTACTTGATGATGATGATGGGGGTTTTTATTCTGCAGAAGAGCGAAGATACTTTGTACTGTTAGTTTAGAAGAGAATAAGGCATTTTAAGAACCCCATGGGAAGCACGGAAACCAATGAATGTGATCAATAAATAGAAAATGAACAAGTATTAGGAACTTCCAGATAAAAAAAATATTACTAAACACGGAATTCGAACCACAAACCATATTTCTACGGTAATTTGTAAAAACTTATCGTATATGTTTGTGCAAACACTGTTAGATCTTCTTCGAACGCTCCATACCGATCACTTGTCAACCACTCTGTGTGATTTGTATGTGATATGAGCCTAAGAGCAATTGTACTTTGTGCCAGTTACGGCCTACAAGTAGGCCAGCACACCCGTTTTCTGGATGATTTTTATTTACTACGGTAGCTTGCACATGCCTTGTAGTTCGCAGTGGTACTATTCTTTGCTTCCCTTGTAGGCCCCAGCGCTACACGGGCGGTCCGGAGTGCTATTATAATAATCATCATATAACTGAAAACTGCGTAGTTTTGTATGTTGTTGCATGTTTATTTGTTGTGTTGCTAGATGATCAATGTTGTTGCATGTTTATTTGTTGTGTTGCTAGATGATCAATGTTGTTGCATGTTTATTTGTTGTGTTGCTAGATGCAATGTTGTTGCATGATTGGGCTAGATGATCAATGTTGTTGTACGCACCTTTCATTGTGCTTTTGTTTTCCTTTACTTCATTGAAATAAACCATTTTCTAACCCTTTCATCCTACTGAACCGATATACTGTCTCATAGTAATTTATAAGATGACAAAAAGCCATTATACTGTCTCACAGTAAATTTCAATACCCGCAAAAGTGTCAATCTGGACTATAACAACATGCCCACCACGATCAATAAGTGATGTTTTTAGAGCTCCAACCGCGCTAGAAATGAAAGAATACTGCAGTTATGACCAATAAACCCTACCTGGGTAGGAGTCTCCACAGCACTAAACATAGCACTATATGCCTGGAGCTATTGGAAGTTTCTGGGTTTTCAAGAAAGCTTGAGTGCTCCCCGCAGCACTAAACATATCACTACATGCCTGGAGCTATTGGAAGTTTCTGGGTTTTCAAGAAAGCTTGAGTGCTCCCCCACAGCACTAAGCATAGCACTACACCCCTAGACCTGTTGGAGGTTTCTGGGTTTTCAAGAAAGCTTGAGTGCTCCCCGCAGCACTAAGCATAGCACTAAACCCTAGTCCTGTTGGAGGTTTCTGGGTTTTAAAGAAAGCTCGAGTGCTCCCCCGCAGCACTAAGCATAGCACTACACCCCTAGACCTGTTGGAGGTTTCTGGGTTGTTCAAGAAAGCTTCCCATTGCACTATTGGAAAAAGAGTGAAAATTCATAATTCCTGGGGTTTGAAGAAGATAAAGAAGTAAATTTTAAGATAACAAAACGCCAGTATACCTGCTAATTTATTATACTTAAGAAAATAAATACTTCTGGATGTAAATAAAACAAGAGTAAAAGGGTTATAAGTATGTGCTTAATTTTAGTGTCTGAGAACTTTAACCCTTTAGCTGCTAAGAGTGAAACACGTACAAACAAAGTACTATAGTTTTACAAAATACAGAAACAGTGACGATAAACAGCAACGTTTCGACCAACAAGGCCTTTATCAAGCAAACGAACAAACAGGAGTGACAAATTAAAATGAAACACAAATGGATGACCAAATACAAACGTATCTAAGGAAAAGCTGCTAAGGACGTATATAGACGTTTTTCCCATTCACTTCTAAAGACAGATTAACACGTCTGTTATTATCTCTCCTCTGTGGGCTAAAAACATGTTAACACGTTATACATTGCTACTGTCACTGCTATAGGCGTACATTCACGTTTGTGACCTAGAAACAAGGAGTAGCTATTTTTAGCTCAGCCTTCGGAAAGTATGTAGCAGCAAAAGAGTTAAAAGTATGTGGTTAGTTTTAGTGTCTGAGAACTTTAAGATTCAAGAAGAGAATCAAATGCTACCAAAAATTTGTTAGAACTCACAGGACAAAGAAAAAACACCCCAAAAATGTGTTACTGTCTGTAATACCGCTTTTTAGGACATGTGGGGACATGTGCCCAAGGAATTTAATAGCAGCTTGGCTAGTGCAGTCGTCGCGAAACTGTTACGGTTAGGATTTTCTTTATGCCCTGAGAAAGAAAAAACTTCTTGGCTTTATCACGGATTGAACCCGGGTCTCTTTAATGGGAGCCACGCTCTAATCCATTCAGTCTGACGCTCCTCCCCCAGGACAAAGAAGAGGAAAAAATATAGAATTCTACAAGCTTGAACGTCGAGGCTCATAAATAATATTATGTCACGGAAACAGAAATATTTTGTTCACATTCAACGGCCCGTGTGGTGCCTGGTTTCACAAGGGAAACAAAGAATAGTACTACTGTTACCTACAAGGCATGTCGTAAGAGGAACCTAACGATGCTACCCTAGTAAATAAAAAGCGCTGCAGAAATTGGATGTGCTGGCGCATAACTGGCACCACAAACAATCGCTCTTAGGCTCAGATCACATACAGATCACACAGGGTGGTTAACAAGTGATCGATATGGAGAGTTCGAATAAAGAAGAAGTTCACATGAAGTTCACATTCAACAGTAAAATGGGTTTAGAAAGTACAATATTTAAGGACATCGTTCCTTTAAAGTGGTTCAACCACTTAATAAGAATGCAACCAAACTCCACATATTATATACAGTCTTCTACAACAGAACATCAGGAAAGAAGGTGAAAGGAATACCATGAAAAAGAGGATTAGATGGCCTACCAGAATCATGTCAAAGAGCAAAAATAACTATCACCAAATCCGCTATAGCAGCTCGAGACAAACAGAAAACCACAACACTGGGCAACAACCCGGAAACAGTGTGACAACAAAAGAACAAGAGGTTCTTGTAAAAGAAGGCACAGGATTGCTAAACAATGATGTTATTAGACAACAGCAGCTGATGATGATGAAGATGATGCAATGGATGATGATGTTTATATTGGTCTCTTCGCCTCTCTCTGTTGGATGAGGACACTAAAATCGATGTTGAATCGATCAAGCAGTTTAAGTAGTTTGGAATTACACATTGTACAAACAGAGTTGGATACCTCAGGAGCAGAGAGAGGAGTGTTTTAACCAGCGAGCCATAGGAACCATCAGTATGCATACCCTTTGACATATGTTGGAGAAGACTAAGCACCTATGGGTCTGCCTGGAATGCAATAAAGTCAGTTCAGTAACCAATAACCGACAGCGTTAGAGACTCCGCCCCATTCCACATGTACATATGAGCAGTTAAAACATCATCATCATCATCATCATCATCATCATCATCATCATCATCGCACTAGTCAATTTTTATTCGTATTCTACCTAGTGGTCCATCTATTGTCTAGACCAACCTTTTCCCAAACTGGGCTCCTTGGACCCTAGGTGGTCCGCGAGGTACTCACAAGGGGTCCTAATGCGCTTCAAGAAATAATATGATCTTTGACATTTCAAACAGAAAAATACATTTTAAAAATATGTATAAAACCAGTGGTAAACTAGTTCCGATCCAAAATCAAAGGACCTGGACCAGACCAGAGTCTAAATGTCTGACAGGACAAAGCGAAAGATCATTTTAAATTTTCCGCAGTCTGAAAAAATAGAGCCAGCTTGACTGTTGGTGTGGTGTAATAATAACTCCATCGCTGGAAGATTATTATATATAGAAACTTTTGGTGGTCGCGCAGCAAAATTTATTTAATAGGAGCGCAAAGTTTGGGAAGCACTGGTCTAGACAATAGACGAACCTAGGGATCAATGTTGTCACTTCTGCTTAGTAATTAATTCCGCAGTAAACATTTATTGCTATTCGTCAACTCCTCGTTTAATCTTTTTATTTACTTGATATTTGTTTATTTCCTGTTTATGTTTTTCATTTCCGCCATGTTTGATGTTGTGACATGTAGAGTGTTAAAGACATGATTAGTGCTGGAGTCAAGGCTGGAGTTCAAGGGTTCAAAGGTGCTAAACTTGGAACAGTTCAAGGGATGATGGGAATGTTGAGTTTATTCAAGGGAATGGCTTCTTCTGAGTCTGTGGTCACTTGATGTGCATCCATTTTGTAGAAATTTGGTAATTTTGTTATGTATTAGTTATACTGCCTCTTTGGCTAGTTTTTATATTGTTTCACATTAGTGTTTTAATTTTATTGCTTTTTGTGTTTGAATAATTAGTGATTACATCTGATTGGCTATTTTTGTTTGAATAATTAGTGATTACATCTGATTGGCTATTTTTGTTTGAATAATTAGTGATTACATCTGATTGGCTATTTTTTTTGAATAATTTAGTGATTACATCTGATTGGCTATTTTTGTTTGAATAATTAGTGATTACATCTGATTGGCTAATTTTTGTTTGAATAATTAGTGATTACATCTGATTGGCTAATTTTTGTTTAATAATTAGTGATTACATCTGATTGGCTGTTTACATTGCATTAATTACTGGGGGATATGTGATTAGCAATTTAAAATAATTCAGAAATGTTCATTCGTTATTTCTTCCTTTCTCATCTTCTTCTCTACTGCACCTCAATCTTCTTCTGTACTGCACCTCAATCTTCTTCTTCGAATGCTCCATATCAACCACTTGTTAACCAATCTCTATGATTTGAATGTGATCTGAGCCTAAAAACGGTTGTGCCAGTTATGGGCCTACAAGTAAGTCAGCACATCCGATTTCTGCTAAGCTTTTTATTTACTAGGGTAGCTTTCCTAGGGTCTACATCAGCCACCTCTTACGACATGCCTTGTAGGTCGCAGTGGTACTATTCTTTTCTTCCCTTGCATGCCCCAGCACCCCACTAGCGATCTGCACCTCGGTGAGATATTAAGGGGAGTTGTAAGGATCTTCTATGTTTTGTCTGTTGCACTTTGTCAATTGGTATTCATTTCTTTGAAGTTGTTCCTGATTCTGTCACTCCATTTTTTGCATGTTCTTCCTCTTGCTCCATATTTATTATGAAAAATGAATATCGTGGCATATCCTTTACAGGACGTAGCCGCCCGTCTGCCAGCGTGTTCGCAGCGCGTTGGACTACGGGTGACTATCCCTCTGTGTGTGCGGGTTCAATTCCCGCGGGATGGCAGAAAGAGCCACAGATTCCCCAGATTTACGGTGTTCGTGGCAGCGAACTGAAGGGTTACGATGTCCATGGCACCGAGCCGAAGAGCTGAAAAGCTCAAGTGCTTCTGGATCGAAAAAAACAAACAAAAAGAAACAGGACGTAGCCATTAACCACAGTACACTAGTCGTTGATTTTCTAGGCACCACTTATACGTTCAGTAGTTTGCCATTGCTTTCTGAATGGTGAGGTCTACTTTTACCTTTTGTAAAAATCCCACGAAACGAATTTGCTTCCAAACTTGCCCACCATGGGGTTTGAACCAGGTACGCTTGGGTTTGTGATTGAGTTCACTACCGCTTGAACTACAGACGCTTACGTATTTATTATATATTGTTTAACTCTTTCCACGCCGAGTTATTTCCTCAATTTTTAAGCAGTTAATTCAAGGAGGTAAAAATCCAACTACTCGTCAATAAATAAAATATATATATTATTATATACTAAATTGAAGAAAACTGGACAACCTAATAGAATAACAAGGTTGAAAAATAGTAGAAGTAAAACTAGAAAGACTTCTTATAAGGGAAGCAACTTTATGGCGCAGTGTGCGGTTAATAGCATGCAACGGACTTCCGCCATGGCGCAGTGTGCGGCTTAAAGCATGGAAAGAGTTAATATTGCTGTCTGGTTAGACGATACCAGGGCATTCTTGTCAGGTGATCAAACCATTTAATCTGTTGTTCATAAATGATGTTACGGTCCTTATCTTATGTAGAGGTCCATATCTGATGTGAAGGTCTGTATCTAATTTGAAGGTCATTATTTTATGTAGAGGTCCATATCTGATGTGAAGGTCTGTATCTAATTTGAAGGTCATTATTTATGTAGAGGTCCATATCTGATGGGAAAATTCTTTTCTCTTCTGAAGGTCCTTATCTTGTGTTAATGTCCTTATCTCCTCTGAAGGTCCTTATCTTGTGTCAATGTCCTCATCTCCTCTGAAGGTCCTTATATTGTGTAAATGTCTTTATCTCCTCTGAAGGTCCTTATATTGTGTAAATGTCCTTATCTTGTGTCAATGTCCTCTAAATGTCCTGATCTTGTGTCAATGTCCTTATCTCTCTGAAGGTCCTTATATTCTTAAATGTCCTTGATCTTGTGCAATGTCCTTATCTCAAGTCCTTAATGTCCTATTCTTGTGTCAATGTCCTTATTTCCTCTGAAGGTCCTTATCTTGTGTCAATGTCCTTATCTTGTGTCAATGTCCTTATCTTGTGTCAATGTCCTTATTTCCTCTGAAGGTCCTTATCTTGTGTCAATGTCCTTATCTTGTGCCAATGTCCTTATTTCCTCTGAAGGTCCTTATCTTGTGCCAATGTCCTTATCTTGTGCCAATGTCCTTATCTTCTGAAGGTCCTTATCTTGTGCCAATGTCCTTATCTTGTGCCAATGTCCTTATTTCCTCTGAAGGTCCTTATCTTGTGCCAATGTCCTTATCTTGTGCCAATGTCCTTATTCTTTGAAGGTCCTTATCTTGTGCAATGTCCTTATCTTGTGTCAATGTCCATCTTATGTCAATTTTCTTATCTTGTGTCAATGTCCTTATCCTGTGTCAATGTTCTTATCTTGTGCCAATGTCCTATATCTTGTGTAAATGTCCTTGTGCCAATGTCCTTATTTCCTCTGAAGTTCCTTATCTTGTGTCAATGTCCTTATCGTGTGTCAAGGTCCATATCTTATGTCTATGTCCATATCATGTGTCAAGATCCTAACCTACTCCTTGTTATATTATTAACAATTATTTGAATGTCAAAGTCTGGATCACATATAGATTTCTTTTGGACTTGCAGTTCTTGTAACATTTCCTTGTGATTTGTGCATGTATGTGATATCTTATTACGTAACCTTGACCTAATTGTGTATTTCTTTGACTGACAGAGCCTGAGAAATAGCATCAAGCAGAGCATCCAGTGCGTTTGGGGATCGGTGACCTCTCTGACCTCTCCTAAATAGGTCGAACAGGGTCAAGGTCACAGCAGGAATTCTGTGCTGAAGATCTCAGATTTATCTGCTTTTGCACAAAGCTTGATGTCAACAATTTCAATTCTGCTAACAGGGATGAATGTCAAGGCTGCTTACCGGACAGTACAATTCATTGTGCAAAATTTTTATGAAACTTTTTTTTTTAACTGAAAGCTAGAGTGTGTTATTATAATTCATGTCAAATAATTTATGAAATTTGCCTCACGGTTTTCTTAAAATCTGACCAGTATGTATTTTGCTAGTTTAGCTGGCTAGTCATCTTACTATAGTAACTTCCTTATCTTTCTGCTGCTTTTTTTAATGCTTCTGTAGATTTTTTTGGGAGAGAGAGAAAATTATGCTCAGACTTGCTTCATGGCACAGACGAGTGTTAACATGCGACCTGATGGTCAGTACTGAGGACAGAAGGTGGTTTTGTCATGACTACAAGCAGTCTCATTATGGAAATCATGACAGTAACTAAAGCAAAATGTTTGGCTGGAATCACAGACTTTTATCCATGTATGTCTTCTCAGTGACTCAATGAGTATGATCCGGAAGACTGAAACTGGATAGGCTCGGAGATAATGGATGAAGTCCCTGGGGATGTCTAAGCTGACAAAAATCAGTTTTATTTTTGTGCCAGGGCATCCAGGTGTACGGGAAAAAAGCATGCCTCATGCAGGTATAGTTGCTGTACAAAGCGGGCAAGCAATGGACCAGGCTGATATTATAAATTCCCTAAGGGAGAGAGAACATGTACATGATTTAGTTATAGTGTTGAATCTACAACCCGAACCAGACTGCAAGAATTCCAAGTCAAGTGTGGTGTAGCTAGATAAAAACAATATACTGGTTGCCAAAGACGAATAGTAAACCAACACAGAACCAGGGTCGTTTGTCACCACATACTGAGAGACATACAAAGAACGTGCACTATCTCGGAAACCGATCATCAGTTAAACCTGCTACAAAAAACAGAGAAGAACACAAGAAGAACAGTTTCAAACATAGATTTTTCACCTGAATACTTGTCACCGTTGCTGTTTTCATTTTATTTTCATATCAAGACTATGTGCAATAATTATATTCAATTTATTTCATGTTTTTATATTACTTTGCGTTGTTAAAGAAACATTTGTCTGCACATCATAAAATTTTATCATCATCAAATAGCTTGTCCTGAGCAGAACTTTCCCACCCTAACAGTCCTTCGGAATTTCTCTCACTCATAGGCCAGATATGCAACTTTCATGCTCAAACAGTCAGTTACATCCTGAATCCATTTTCTCCAAGGTCTTTCTCTTCTTTCCTGGGATACCTCCTTCCATGATTTTCTTCTCCGGCTCTATTGTCTATTCCCAGGTGGAAGATGTAGTTGGCTGCCCACTCTTGCCGTTAAGCGTAGGGATGGGAGCTTTAATTTGCGTTCTAGGGATAGATGAGTCGCCCTTGTTGTGTTGTATCCGTGTTTATGTAGTGTGCTCTTGATATTGTCTATCCATCTTTTCTTGGTCTTCCCTTAGCTCTAGTACCCAATCTCTTTTTATTGTATGCTGTTATTGGTGGTTGGTTGTATTTCATTCTCATTAAATGTCCAAACCACTGCATTTGTTGTCTTTCGATATATTCGGTGCATGAAGTTATGCCAACTCTGTTTCTGATGTCCTCATTTCGTAGTCTGTCTTTCCTGGTGACTCCCACTGCCTTCCTCAAGCATTTCATTTCACACATGGTAAGCTTTCTGTGATGTGTTGTTGTAAGAGACCAAGTTTGGCACTAGTAACAAAATATTGGTAGGAAAATACTTTTTATCATCTGTCTTTTCACCATCTGTCTTTTCACTTCCATCTTGATCTCCGGATCTTCATATCCAAAATACTTCTCATTTTTATTTGTAGCATTAGCCAGTTCTCTTTGATCTCAAGTTTTTTCTGGATAGATCTATTTGTTATTTTCTCTGTCTCAGGATACACGGAGGACTCTTCCGTAAAACTTATATTTAAAAAACGAACAAAATTATGAAATGCGTACAATTGGACAGGCATAGTAATTGACAACTGCATAATTCTTGCCATTGTCTGCATAAATTTTGAGATACAAAACGTCTTGTTTAATGGATTTTTTCGATGAATTTATATATTTATTATTATTTTTAGCGTTTATATTTACTTGTAGAAAAGTTTTACTTGTCATAGAGAAGGAATACATGTTCTTTTTTTTAAAACTGTATTTTGATGCATTGTTTCTCACTGTTTTGATTCACATTTTTATACGGTATGTGATTGCGATTTTTTTTTATACTTGATAAATTGTGATGTTGTTATTTGTCCGAACTTATTAATAATATTTATTGCTTGTTTGTTTGTAATGTCATAAATTCTGTTGTATATAGTAGTGAGTAATAACTGTTATAAGAAAGAGAAGATGGAGATATGTTGGACACACCTTGAGAAGAAATGATTAAAGAATATCAAAGCAGGCATTGAAGTGGGATGCAGATGGTTCAGGAAAGAAAGAACGACCTAAGGAGACCCTGAAATGAACTTTGCTGAGAGAAGCAAGAAATATCGGTTTCAGTTCCATGGAGGAGATTGAGCGAGTTGCCCAGGATAGAGCGGTATGGAGAAATTTCTTGCAGGCCCAATGTAACGTATAACGGTGCGAGAGGAATTATTATTATTATTATATTTTGTTATTAGTTTGAGCTGTGTAGTGATAACCATTCCTTTTGATTTAACCCTTCGCTGCTACATACTTAGCAGCTAAAGGGTTAATTGTGAATTTTGTGGGCTGATTGGCAAGTATAAAAGGTATATTAAGATGGAACCCTCTGATGGAACCATAAGGGTATTAGAGGTAAAGGAATGCCCAGGAACACTTTAGGTGAGAGTTGGAAACTGAATGCAAAAAAATGGGAGAGAGTTGAGAGATTTGGAAAAGATGGTTTTGGATAGAAGGGTTGGAAAACCTTGGTTGCGGTCTTATGCCTCCGTAGAGGTGAAGAAGAGTTTTAACAGGGTTTTTAAGCCAAAGGATTGCCGCCTGCCCAGCGTGTTTGTAGCGCGTTGACGACTGGTGACAAGCCCCCTGTGAGTGCAGTTCAATTCCGAGGACTGGCAGAAAAGCCACAGAGCCTAAGGGTTACGATGTCCATGGCACCGAGCCAAAGCTCAAGTGCTTCTGGATCTAAAAAAAGAAAGCTGAAGGATTGACTTTCTTTGTGTTGGGTTTTACCCATTTGGCTTGGTCCATCTCTGCAGAAATGGTGCACCACCTGCCGAGAGTATTGCACAAAGCATGAACTCCGTAGCTCCAGCAATAATCCTAGGGGTCTCTGGGAAAAAATGCACTTTGGAACAGAACGGCAAGGTCTTGATTCAAACCTTTGACCCGCAAGACAAGGGCATATCCACTTAGTCACAGAGACCTCCTTAGAGTGTTAGAGGGAAGACTTCTTTGGAGAATACCTGGGAAGATCAGATTATCAGACTTCAAGAACTCACTGGAAGAGATAAATAAAAAAGATACACAAGTGGTGATGTGTTGGACTTGTCCTTAGGATTGGAAAAGCAAAGTGACCAAGACATGCAATGGCAGTGGACACAGCAGGGACAGCAGGAAAAAAGGGAGTCCCATTGAGATCTTATGAAGTCAATCTAAAAGCCATTAATAGGATTCCAGGGAAATAACTGTTGTTACATACTAAGTGAAGAGAGTTATCTTAGTTTCCAGGGAGATAACTGGTGAATTGCATTAAGAGTTATCTAATATTTCCACGAAAGAGCCTGATGAATTTCATGTTCTGAAAGAAGCTTAATTGACTGGCTCCCATAAGCCGCTAGTAGTGCCATTGTCTATTTGTTTTAGATCTATCTTAAAGAAAATTCATTGACCTACAAAATGGTATATTACTCTTAAAAATCGGTTAATAATTAAGAAAACTGCAGCTAAATTTGTACATACAATAGGAGATAAATTTAATTCCACTACAATCCATTTTTCAATTTGGTATCCAATTAGTTAAGTAAATCTGACTTTACTTATTTCATTACCGACATCCTTATATCTGTAAGTTGTTGCTATTTTTCTACAATTTTTACAGAATTTGTTTTGTTTTAAGCGTTATTCAATTATCCATCATTTCTGTAACTTGTTTAAATTTTGTTTATTTTTCTGGGTTTTTTGTTTTCTTTCCCGATCCAGAAGCACTTGAGCTTTTCAGCTCTTTGGCTCGGTGCCATGGACATCGTAACCCTTCGGTTCGGTGCCATGAACACCGTAAATCTGGGAATCTGTGGCTTTTTCTGCCATCCCGCGGAATTGAACCCACACACACAGAGGGATAGTCACCCGTAGTCCAACGCGCTACGAACACGCTGGGCAGACGGCATTTTTTTCTTTTCTTTAAAGTTTGTATTGTCATTCTCTGTAGTTGAGACAAAGATTCTACGCAGTTGCTTGCGTTATATTCATGTGAAGACGTATTGTTTTAGAACCCACAGGGAAAGAGGAGTAGGGGAAAGCCTAGAAATACCTGGAGAAGAGAGCTGGTGACATGTTAAACGGATAGGCAAGCCGTAGAAAGAATTGGAAGGGATGGCAAGAGAGAGGAAGAGCTTTAAGAAGTTTGTTGAAGACCTGTGCTCTGTTGGGAGCTGAAATGTGAAGAAGAAGATGTAAAAGCTGTGTAGTTCTTTAACTATAAGTGGACGGCCGCGTGCCTAGCGTGTTCGTAGCGCGTTGGACTACGGGTGACTAGTCCTCTGTAAGTGCGGGTTCAACTCGCGGACTGGCAAAAGCTACAGGTTCCCAGATTTACGGTGTTCGTGGCACCGAGCCGAAGGGTTACGATGTCCATGACACTGAGCCGAAGAGCTTTCAGCTCAAGTGCTTCTGGATTGGGGAAAAAAACTATAAGTGGACCAGAGTAAAGTCATGTTTTTACAAGCCATTTGTTTTTTAGAATTAAAAAAGCCCTTTAATGGGGCTCCTTGTAAAAAAGCATCCAACCCTAAAGCACATAATGTGGCGTTTGGTCCACAATGAGTTAATGATTTGATCATGGACTGTAATGTGATAAATTTGTTTGCTATTTAATCTCATTTCTTTTATATTATTTTTGTGTTTGAACCACTAAAACTTGAATATCATCTGTATTTGATTTTGTTATCTACATACTACTGGAACAGTGATACTTTAAAACCATTTTCATATGTGATTTCTATGTGATTTGTTGTATGTGATTTGTTGTATGTGATTTGTTGTATGTTTAGTTCTATTCATTGATTTATGTTGTTGTTGTAACCGTTTTTCATAACTTGTTGTATATTGGATAATATTGATTGTCGGTGAGTTCAAGATGGATATGAGGGATGTTCTTTGGTCTTATTACAACTGCATGTTGGATGAGGTCATTAAGTATTAGTTGAATCGATCCAGCGATTTAAGAAATTTGGAGTTACTCATTGTACACGTAGAGCTGGATGGGTCAGAAGTGTGTTTAGTGAGAGAGCCACCGGAATCATCAGTATGCATAGCCTTCAACATCTGTTGAGAGAGACTGAGCGCTTATGAGTCTACCCAGAGTGCAATGACGTCAGTTTAGTAACCAATAACCAACGGTGTTAGGCCCATATTTTTTGTTGACCATTGGTCGGCTCACATTGAGTGATGTGGTCGACATCACTACGTCAGTTCATTGCTAGATTGCACATTGACCTTCGGCTCACAGTGAGTGATGTGGTCAACATCACTCCATCAGGTCATTGCTAGATTGCACATTTGTTTATAGATAGTGTTGCAAAATGTTCAGTTTGCGTCCCATATCATCCCTGATTGCATTGCCGAAGCCAGAGTCAACCAGCCAAGAGGCACCAGCCAAGAAGCACCAGTCAAGAGGCACCAGCCAAGAGGCACCAGCCAAGAGGCACCAGTCAAGAGGCACCAGCCAAGAGGCACCAGCCAAGAGGCACCAGCCAAGAGGCACCAGCCAAGAGGCACCAGCCAAGAGGCACCAGCCAAGAGGCATACTTTAACAATCAGATTGCCACACAATAACGCATAATGAGTATGTCTATATATTCTAACCGTTATGGTGCTCGTTCTGTGACAGACACTCAAGCAGGTGCAGTGCCGGGCCCTCGAAAGGACCCAACACCATCTACTAGTGGATATGGCCCTTCTGATTCAGCCTGTGGAGCCAGGAGGCATGAGGAGCCAGGATGAATGAGGAGCCAGGATGCATGAGAATAGAGCAACTATCCAAGCTCTTAAAATATACTGAGGCAAACTCACTGGCCTAACAAAACCACACTGGACAGAAAACTACACAGACCTCTATGTTAGCTACAAAAGACAGTGAAGTGTATACTAGAGACAACATTGAATATATAGACAATATTTCAAGGAACGAAAGGAAGGAAGGATACAAGAGACAACATTGAATATATAGACAATGTTTCAAGTGAATGAAATGGAGGGAGGAATCCCTGATTGCAACGATCAGAATACTAAGAGAATACATATTTCCAGTGACAATGTATAGGTGTGAAACATGGACATTTAACAAGGTAGTGGAAAACGTATGTGCTTTTGAAAATCAGTATTACAGAAGGGTGCTTCGTATATGATGGACAGAGAAAAGAACTAAATGATAGAATATTGGCCGATCCTACAAATAAGAATGAGAAAATTCTCAGTGTTTTGGAAATATAAAAACCGACCTGTCATTACTGCCTGTAATACGCATTTTTGGCGATGCAAGACAGGGAACATGTACCTGTGGAATTTAATGGTCGCATGCCTAGTGCAGTCGCCACCAAACTGTTCCGGTTAGGATTATTCTTTATACCCCAACAGAAAAAAATCCCTTGTCCTTACTGGGGATTGAACCCAAATCTCCGGCATGGAAGCCCACGCTCTACTCCATTTGGTCAGGTGCTCCACTTTTAGCAATATAAAATGACAGAAAGGGTTGGGAAAGGTCATTATGGAAGGAAGCATCCCAGCAAAGAGGAGAAGAGAAATACCACAGAGAAGATGGCTTCGAAAAGGGATTAGATAATTTGAAATGGCAGTAACAGAACCTTCCCTTCTATGATAGAGAAAAATTCTGAAAAACAGTTAGCACAAAAGAGGCAAATGGCGTATATGCGACAGCTACCAGGAGCATGACTATGAAGGTCATGGCGGTGACAAAATCCCTGAAGTGGCTACAGGTGCAAACATTCACTCGTGCATGCATGCTCATGGACTCTATGAGCATGATACAAAAGATTAAGACCGGTTATGTACGAAGATAGGGGGCGCAATTAATACAAACACTTACCTTCATCTTTGTTCCATGTCGTTCTAGGGTGAAGGGCAATGAGAGAGTGGATGCACTGGCGAGCAATGCTACGATCAAGAATGGACCTTGTTTTGTTTTTCCGATCCAGAGACATTGAGCTTTTCAGCTCTTCGGCTCGGTGTCATGGACATCGTAACCCTTCGGTTCGGTGCCACGAACACCGTAAATCTGGTGAACCTGTCACTTTTCTTCCAGCCCGTGGAATTGAACCCGCACTCACAGGGTTCTTGTCACCCGCAGTCCAACACGCTACGAACACACTGGACAGACGGGCTTTAACAGTCTTTAGACCGTCATAAACTAAGACTTATTAGAACATTCCAGATTATTTCTTCTTTAGCCAATGAATTTTGCTGTTGTTTTTGTAAATTTTAGTATCAGCAGTTGTGTAGTGTTATATTTTGCTGTTATATTTCCATGTTGTTTCTCGGATACAATTTATTTTATGACTTCGTTCGTTGACAGCACAATTTTAATGTTTGTTATCACTGTGTAGTTATGAACATATTTTGCGCAGGCAATGGACTACTTCTTCTTTGCGTTCGTTCTTTACAACCAATTTTAATCACTCTTTGTGATATGTTTGTTCTTTGCCAAGAATGTGTATACGTTGCACATTGGTTTGGTAGGCTCCTAAACGCATAGACTTCCTCCTTAGTCACCTCTTACGACATGCGTGTCAGGTAACAGTGGTTCTATTCTTTACACCCCAAATTGGGGCCCCAGTAACCACTCGGGCGAGGCAATGGACTGAATCACTACAAGCGTCAACAATTACAGAATTACACTTATCTTCGTTCCGGGGCACATGGGTGTTGTTGGCAATGAGATAGCAGACAGGCTACTTGGCTCTGCCACCATATCAGACGGCTAGCCAATGGATAGAACTGATATCTTGAACACTCTCATAGAGTGTGGTCGCAAAGAAGATTTTCATTTAAACCAATCCATGTCAACTACTAGATTGAAGGAGCTAGGTTGAAGACTGGAGTTGCAAGAAAAGAACAGCGTATCAGGTGCGTAAGTAGGCTCATCAATCAAAATAGAACTGGTACAGTCAGTAGCTGGACGCTGTTGGAGATATTGCAAAGGAGATCGGAGCACCTATGGACTTGTCCGGAGTGCAATGAAGATATTCCAAACTGAAACTAAACATATTTTGAGAAGATGAAATATTTTTTGGCCAGGTTAAACATTACAGTGGTTTAGAGAGAATGGTAATGGAAGGTATGGTTTCTGGATTACGAGGCAGGGGGTGACCAAGACAAAGGTGGCAGCAGGACATCACAGAAACCTTGAATATCATGCTGGAGGAGGAGGAGAGAACTTTCTAGAGACAGAGAATTTTTCAGGCGGGCTGTGATGAAAGTGATGTTCGGCAAGGGACATGCTGCTACTTGTGTAGTAGGCAGACGCTCTGTTGGTGGATAGAAAAAAACACTTTAAAGGCACTCTTAAAGTGTCTCTGAAATGCTTTAATATAGACACCACGTGCTGGGAATCCCTGGCTCAAGATCGCCAAATATGGCGCTGTAACAATACAAGAGAAACCCGCATAGCTGAGAATTATCATTCCATTGAGGCACAGAGAAAATGAGCTGCACGAAAAGACAGAGCACACAACACTCACATGTCTAACCTTGATCATGTATGCCCCACCTGTGGTAGGGGATTCTGTTCTTGGATTGGACTCTACAGTCACCTCCGCACACACCAGAGAGGTGCAGCAGCACACGTCTGAGATTGTTGTCATCGCTTGCGATGGATGGCTGTATGTGTGTGTGTGTGGTAGAATTGATTAGCATAATCATTAGCGTTTGCTTATCGAACTCCGATACAAGAGTGTTGTGAGTTTCATCCAACACTCGACGTTTAACACGTGAGGAAAGGAATTGGTCTTCCTTCTTCCTGCACACTAGGGTGTAGAAATATGAAATGAAGTGACTTCATATCTATGTGAAATTTTATTACTTATGTGTGGGGATTTTGTCTGTGGAAACACACTAACTACCACATTGACAAACACGCTGTGACTGACTTAGTTGATTTTCCCCTGTTCATCATCATCAGGTGCCGTCTCCACATCGAAGGTTTGCTGCAATGAATCTCCAGCATCCTCTGTCTTTCACCTTGGTTGCACACTGCCAGACTGTAACCTGTCCATTTCTTAAAGTTTCCTCCCACTTATCTCTCTGTCTTCCTCTTGCTCTTCCCCCTCAACTTTCCCCTCTAGTAAATGTTTTATCATGGTGTCATGTCTTTTTATGTGCCCAAAATACTTTACTTGTCTGAATTTTATTTCTCTTAATACAGTTTATTTCCCCTGTTACAGTTTACTATTACAGCCTGGTCCTCCAGGTTGGGGGGTTGTGTGATGGGCTAGCTATCCATCCATTTTAAGATGGATACAGTTATAGAAACCAAAAATAAATTGTTCAAAACTAAAAACTCGAGTTTTGGAAGGACTAGAACTTCATGCTAGAGACAGAAGATGCTCAGCAGCCGAACCCGAGACAATGATGATTGAACGGTATACCCTATGGAAGACACAGTTGAGTGTCACTAGACAATCACTTGAGTGGAACCCACAAGGAAAATGAAAAAGTGGATGTCCTAAATAGACCTGGAGACAGAGTCTTATTGAGGAACTGATGAGTGCTGGACTGTCTTGGAAGGCCATAAAGAAACAGCCAGAGACTAGGAGACTGGAAAAGTGGCAAAAATTATTGAGGCACTATGCTCCACCAGGAGCGGAGTGGAATAAGCAAGTAGTTACAGTCTGGAAATGTATGTAAAAATTAAAGTGCAGTTTTTCTAATTCTGTAGCATAGTCTGGTGAATAGCATATAATTTTGCCGATAAATGTCGTAACTTTAATCACAAGATAATAGAATGTAGAAGAATAAGTTAAGGACCTGTACGGACCAGACTGCGTTAATAAAATTTAGAGTTAATTTAACATTGTAGAGGAGTGTCTGACCGAACCGGCTCGCATTCGTAAACACTGGTTCGATCCCGGTAAGAACAATGAGTTAGTCTATTGGGACATAAAGAAAAATCCTAACCTGAATAGTTTCACATCGAATTCACTAGCCATGCAACCATTAACTTCTTCTGGCTCATGTTCCTTCTGCCCTAACTGCCCTAAGAAGCAGTAAAACAGGCAATAAATACTGTTTTTTTGTTTACATTGAAGCAAAAATGCGAAGTTCATGGTACATAGCCAAACTGGAAAGTTACACTGGCGCATACTGCAGTATTTAGTAATTAATGTGTTAAATTGTTTTTTAGTATTCAGAGCATTGCCCACCAGTTTTCTTTAGATAGTATAAAAAGTTTGCGATTGTAATACTAATAATTAGTCAATTGTGTTCATTTATTTCAATATTAATGAAATATTGTTGGAATAAGGTACATTTATTATCAATTTCCTTATTTTACGTGTTTCGCCATATTTATTATGTTCACATTAGGTTCTCGGAAGCTAAGTCCTTTGCCTTGCGTTACGAAGGTCATCGGTTTGAGTCCAGACCACATCATTCTGTTCATGACTACATTTTTTTCAGATACCCCTAGTTTTGATGCTGGAGTTTTGTGCAATATTCTCGGTAGGTGGCGTGCCATTTTTGTAGAAAGTGAGCTTTCCGAGCTATTTTTGCAGAGAAGGGCCGAGCTATTTTGCAATGCAGCTATGCAAGTGGCCGAGCTATATGGGATAAACCTGGTGTAATGAAGGCAATCCTTTGGATTTAGATCCTCTTTTTATTTTAAAAGATATGTTCACATATTCCATGAAATGTTGTAGAGAAAGAAAATTTGTCTGTATCAGTGCAATGTGCTTTTCTTTAGTTAGTCTCCTTATCATTGTTGTTAGCATTCTTCTCTTTTTAAATAATTTTGTAATACCTGTCAAATGTGTTTGCAAGTGTTCAGGTTTGTGTGAATGCGTTTCTATGGATACATTGTTGTTTGCTGTGAGAAATAGTCATTCCGGGCATGTTTTGTTTACTCTGATGGGACCACTATTTCATACAACCAGGGACCACTATTTCATACTGTCATCACAACAGAAGATCAGTGTCTTCTACACAACCAGGGACACACTGTCGTTAGTACAACCTAGAGTGTCACACTAACTTTCATACAACTTGAGACCACACTTTTTACCAGGACCTATTTACTTGAAAACCAAAAAATTCTTATACACCAGAATTTTACATGAGTCATGCAAGAGTCATACAAGGGCCTTGAGACAGTGACTAAGCATTTTTCAAACTTTCTTCATAGAATTTACCTTAGTCATGCACAACCAGGGACAATGTCTTATACACGCTTTTACAACGACCCTTTGACTTTACTTAACCAATTTGAATTCTAGTTGTCTATTCCCTAGGGTGGAATGATGTAGGTATCAGGTTGATCCACTCTTGCTGTTAAGTGTAGGGATGGGAGCTTTTATTTGCATTCCAGGGCCAGAGGAGTCACCCTTGTTGTGTTATATCTGTGTTTATGTAGTGCAGTCTTGATGTTGTCTATCCATCTTTTTCTGGTCTTCCCTTAGCTTTAGTACCCGATCTCTTGTTATTGTATGCTGTTATTGGTGGTTGGTTGTATTTCATTCTCATTAAATGTTCAAACCACTGCATTTGTTGTCTTTCGATGTATTCAGTGCATGAAGTTATGCCCACTCTGCTTCTGATATCCTCGTTTCCACCGAACCTTCAAATGCGAAATTCTTGTACTATGAGGCTTTCCACTTCATATTCCTCAGAGATAATGATTCATTTTTTGACCGTTGTAATATCTTTGTCAAAGTCTACATGAAGTGTGCTGTAAAATTCGTCACTCGTATTGTATTCTTTGCGTTCGTTCTTTACGATCAATTTTAATCACTCTTTGTGATATATTTGATCTTTGTCAAGAACGTGTATACGCTGCACATTGGTTTAGTAGGCCCCTAAACGCATAGACTTCTACACGTTTAGGACACATGCATCCGATTTCACCCAAACCTCCTTAGTCGCCTCTTACAACATGCATGGCAGGTAAAAGTGGTTCTATTCTTTACACCCCAAATTTGGGCCCCAGTAACCACTCGTGCGATTGTTTGCTTGATAAAGACCTTTTAGTCGAAACATTGATGTGTATTGTCATTGTTTGTATATTTTGTAAAACTACAGTACTTTGTTATTATGTGTTTCTCTATTCTACATAGTTTTTCTACAGTCTCCATCTGTATTAAGAGATTATTATAAATTTTACTTCTATCTATTTGGTCAAATGCACTATTGTCAATGTGCTTCTAAAATGTAGTTGTTATTTTATTTATGCTAGGATCAAAATGTTTCATTTGGATTTTTTTAAAACGATTATTTAAAACGGTATGTTTTTGCAGGAAAAAATAAAAGCACCCTTAGTTGAATTTGTGTTTGGGTGTTATCATTTGTTGTGTTTTGTTTTATGTTTTGAATCTATGCTTGCATCAATATCATCGATTGTTAGGGGGTTCAAGATGGATAGGCGGGATGTTTTTACAGTCTCTTCACAACTGTCTGTTGGATGAGGATACTAAAATAGATGTTGAATCGATCCATCGATTTAAACAGTTTGTAGTTACCTCTTGTACAAGTAGATACACCTTAAGCTGCATTAATTTGCTTAAAACATAACTCAAAACGCAACAACAATGTGGAACATGCGCATTTAGCCGTAACGGTAAAAATGGACCGCCATTTTGTTAACACTGAAACAAATGGTACATTCATCATCATCAGGTGCCGGCTAGTGTAGGCGATCATGGATCTCCACAAATCTCTGTCCATGGCGTTTGCTATCATCTCAGATGTTGACGCTCTTCTGTGCCATGGTCAGGCTGTTCAAAACTTTCTTTCTCTGTCTCGTCTCACCTCAATTTTACCGGTTGTCACAATGTGTTTTACGCCTACACTTCTCATTATATGTCCGAAAATGATGAGTGTCTCGTTCTTATATTGATAATAAGATTTCTCTGTGTCATGACCTCTGTAGAACTGAATAATTATCATTCTGACCTCAATTGATACTAAGAACATGCATATTCCCAGTTGCAACGTATGGGTGTGAAGCATGGACATTACATATCGCAGTGGAAAAACATATATGTGTTTTTTAATATATGTGTTACCGAAAAGTCCTTCGAATATCTTGGACAGAGAAGAGAACAAATAGATCTATCCAGAAAGAACTCAAATTCAAAGAAAACTGGCTGATGTTACAAATAAGAAAGAGAAAATTGAGATATTTTGGGAATATAAAAAGACATGAAGGGCTGGAGAAGACCATCATGGAAGGAGGCATACCAGCAAAGAGAAGAAGAGGAAGACCACGGAGAAGATGGATTCAGGATGTAACTGATGGTTTAAACATGACGACTGCAGAGGCAGGACATCTGGCCTAGGAGAGAGAGAAATTCCGAAGGACTGTTGGGGTGGCAAAGCTCTGCTCAGGACAAACTATTTGATGATGATGACCTCAATTGACAGTGACTTGTTTCTTATAACACTTCTCATTTTCTGGAACACCGCTTTACCCTGGGTACGTCCATACTTGGAACAAAGAATCAGGCTTTCGAATATAAGTGTTACAGACGGGTACTACGTATTAGTTACATAGAACATAAGACGAACATTTATGTAAGAGACCAAATAATCAACCTTGCAGGTCGACAAGTACCACTCTTGACAATTGTGAAGCAGCGTAAACTTCGATGTTCAGGCATGTGATGAGACATAGCTCACTCTCTAAGATTATCCTACAGGGAACAGTTGAGAGTAGAAGAAAGTATGTGATGAGACATAGCTCACTCTCTAAGATTATCCTACAGGAAACAGTTGAGGGTAGAAGAAAGTATGTGATAAGACATAGCTCACTCTCTAAGATTATCCTACAGGGAACAGTTGAGAGTAGAAGAAAGTATGTGATGAGACATAAACTCACTTCTCAAGATTACCCTACAGAAACAGTTGAGGGTAGAAGAGTGTGATGAAGACATAGCTCACTCTCTAAGATTATCCTACAGGGAACAGTTGAGGGTGGAAGAAAGAAAGGAGGGCAGAGAAAATCCTGGTTTGGCAACATCAAGAGCTGGTCAGGACAGAGTTTCTCCACACTTGCTCGAGGAGTTGAAGACAGAGATTCATGGCATGCTTTTTCTGCTGATGTCTCCACAGTGACACCCCTACAACCCTAATGGGTTATAGGCTTTATTATTATTATTATCAAATGTACATCAATTGTTAACTTGAAGAACTGAGCTGACATCAAAATATTTTATTGTAAAATTTATACAGCATAAGATCATATGGAAGCCACGGAGATGTGGTTTTACAGAAGAATGCTGAACCCGCCCGCCCAGCGTGTTCGTAGCGCGCTGGACGACGGGTGACCACCCCCTGTGAGTGCGGTTCAATTCCGCGGGCTGGCAGAAAAGCCACAGGTTTTCCAGATTTACGGTGATCGTGGCACCGAAGTGTTACGATGTCCATAGCACCGGTCCAAAGAGCTGAAAAGCTCAAGTGCTTCTGGATTTGGAGAAAAAACAGAAAATGTTGAAAGGTCCATGGACAGCTAAGAAAACAACTGATGAGGTTTTTAATCAGGCATGCACACAAAGACCCCATCTCAAAACGAATAAGAATCAGACATATAATGCGAAGTGGAGGTTTCTACAATTTAGTGAAAACGTAAAAATTCACGGAAGGAGAGATCGTGGAAGACATAGGGAGAAGGTGTTGGGTGGTCTGACATCGTGGTTCGACAAAAGATCGACGTCAGAACTGATTAACTGCACCAAGGAGAGAGAGTTGTGGATATACATGGTCGCCTCCCCCCGGCAGAAAGGGCACTTGATTGATTGATACAGCATAAAATGAAATTGAGTTTTGAAAAATAAATGTACACATAGACGTTTCTTCTTCACCTTTCGCCCCCAGAGAAGCATAGATCCGCAACCCAAGACCTTCTAAGTCCGCCTATCCAATGCCATCTTTTCTAGATCTCTCCTCTCTCTCTCTCTCTCCATCTTCTTGCATTCCGTGTCCAACTCCCGTCTCCTCGTGTTCCTGTGTCTTCCCTTACCTCTATTACCCTGCGGGTTCCATCGGAGAGCCTGTCTCGTAATGCTGTCAGGGGGCTTCCTCAGTGTGTGTGTCCTATCCATCGCCATATTCAGCTCCTTATCTCTTGTTCCACCTGACTAGACATTCCTTGATTGTTACTTAATCGGAATGGTTACTCGTGCTCGTATCATCAACACTACCAGCTAATTGGCTACAAATCTCAATGTCTGGGGTTTGAACCCGATCAGAATCCTCTAAAAGATCAATACGGGTGGTGGAGGTGACAGTTGGGTTGAATCTTTGACTGAGACGAAGAACGGTGGAGCAGCTTTTTCTGTTATGTTCTCTTTGGTAATGCGAATTTTTATATTGTTGTTGTATCATACAGCGATCTCGGAGACTTTGAGGTGACGATCGAAACTGTGGAAGAAAGTAGTATATACATTCATTAAGTAGTTGAGTTATGTTTTTATTTACGGAGCATACCTCAAATACTAATTGTTTTAAATTAAACCTCTGTTTTATATATATATATATATATATTCGTTTCGCACCGTTATACGTTACATAGGGCTTGTAAATAATTTCCCCATACCACTTTGTCCTAGACAACTCGCTCAATCTCTTCCATGGAATTGAGACCGATATTTCTTGCCTCAGCGAAGTTCGTTTCAGAGTCAATCTATGGCCCTGTTTCCCAACGTGGGGCCCACGTCCCACAAGGGGGCATTTTCATTGTTAAGGGGGGTAATGGACTCCTTCAGAGTTTAACTAATGTTCATGATGTTACAAAACCGATATATCGACTTTTAGATGTCTGTTGACAAAAACGAATGTTGCTTCACAATCACGTTACTGAAGTTAAAAAAATCTTCAGAAAATAATAATAAAGCCCATAACCCGTCAGGGTCGTAGGGGTGTCACTGTGGAGACATCAGCACAAAAAGGACGTCATGAGTCTCTGTCTTCAACTCCTCGGGCAAGTGTGGAGAAACTCTGCCCTGACCAGCTCTTGATGTTGTCAAACCAAGATTCTCTCTGCCCTCCTTTCTTTCTTCTACCCTCAACTGTTTCCTGTAGGATAATCTTGGAGACGTGGACTTCAGGAAACGGAAAGTACGTATATCCAGGTACATATCTACCTCCTTTTCACAAAAATTTGAAATTGGTAAAGCATATTATATGTTTTAAAAATTTACTTACTGTGTACCCTAGTATTTCCAACAATTTCCTGTCAAAATTTCCTAGTATTTCTTTCTTAAAGTTATCATTTAAGTTTCTTCACTGAACAATTCAATTTTTGGAAAGTAAAAACCTTGTATATGTTACATATGGTGAAGGGCATGCAAACTTTTGAAAGGCTTTGGTGGGGCATGGCACAAAATAGGTTGGGAAACAATGGTCTTGGGCGTCCTCCCGTTCTTCAGCCCTCTGCATTCCACTTCAATGCCTGCTTTTCGTTAAAGCATTCTTTGATCATTTCTTCTCAAGAAATGCCCAACATATCTCCATCTTCTCCTTCTTATAACAGTTGTCACTAGTGGTTGACCAGACATGTCTCTGATTTCATCACTTCTTCTGAATTCCCATCTTATATTGATTATTTTTCGCAGACATCTATTTTCAAATGCATTCAACTTGCTTTCTATATCTTAAGTCATTTTCCAACTCTTGCTGGCATATGTTAGGATTGATACAACATTTGAATTGAAAATTCGTAATTTAGTTTTAATACTATATAACTTGCAGTTAAATATTTTATTTAGACTTTTAAAAGCTGATGTTGCTTTGCCAATTCGTATCATAATTTCTTTTTAACATTTCCTGTGCAATCAAAATTGCTACCTAAATAGGTGTCTGTTTTTCTTTGCATATCTTGGTTGTTTCTACTTAACAAGGCAATATCATCTGCAAATCCAAACCGTCCGGTTGACTTTTTTTCTACCGAATCGATGCCAGTTGACCCCCTGCAACATTTCCTCATCATCCAACATACCACGGAGAGAGAGTTGTGGAGAGACATGATCATCTACGCCGGCAGACATGGTACTTGATTGATTGATTGATTGATTGATTGTTTGATCAAAGTAAAATGAAATGGAGTTTTGAAAAGTAAATGTACTCTTAGACGTTCCTTGATTGTCATGTGATTGGTTGATACTCAAATGTGCTAAAGCTGAATGATGGACTGAATTTCACTGAGATTTACCCCATATGGCTCGGTCACTTTCCGCAGTTATGGCAGCCATCTGCCGAGCGTACTACACAAAGCATGAACTCCGTAACTTCGGCAACAATCCTGGAATTTCTAGAAAAATGCACTCTTGAACGAATTACAGTGCGGTACGAATTTATCAAATATTATAAGGAAACGAAGGTGGAAATATTTAGGTCATGTTCTTAGATCAGACGAAAAGAAACTAAATCGATAAGTCCTTATATGGTCACCAGTTGGGAAAAGAAAACGTGGAAGACCAAAGACCACTATTCGAAGAACCATCCAACAAGAAAGTAAACTATTGGGATGTAAAGCCATACAAGATCTCCAACTGCTAGCAAAGAACCGTATCACACGGAGATCTAAAACCTCTGTCCTATGTGCCGCCTTTGGCTCGAAAGGAACAAACAAACTAACGAATTAGAACCCACGATATCAGGAACGCAAGGTGTAAGTTTAACCACTTTTCCACAGAGATCCCTAATATATTCATATATGCAGTTTAATGGCTATGAAGGATGCTCTTCGGTGTCTCGCTTACAGAACCGTACGGTATATTTTCTCAGTATGATGCAAGTCTTCGAAATGCCGCCCTTAAATGTTTTTTCTTTAAAATAACCGTCATTTGTGATGTTGATTTCGCTGCTTATGCCGCCCCACCTACGGTCCCGCCTGATGCGGCCGCCTTTCTGTATCATAGCACGGCACGGCTCTGCTTGTTGATCACCTGATGGATGAATATAATAAAAATTGATATTAAATCTTTCCAGCGATTTCCGATGTTTGGAGACTACAGATTGTACAAGAAGAACTGGATACTTGAATGGAATAATAAGTATGCTTCATCATCATCATCAGGTGCCCTGCCGGCTGGTGTGTGAGATCATGGATCTCCACAAATCTCTGTCGTTGGTGTTTGCTATCAACTCAGATGTTGACGCTCTACCGTGCATGAAGTCAGACTATCCAAAATTGTATCTGTCTGTCTTCCCTTGTCTCGTCTACCCTCGATTTTACTGGCTGTCCCAATGTGTTCTAACCCCCCTCCTCATCACATGCCCGAAAAATGATGACTGCCTCTTTCTTATATTGATGATAAGCTTTCTATGTGTCTTGTTCTCATTCAACACCTCAACATTAGTCATAAACATGCTTATTCAGCAAAAATTAAGAAAGAGAAAATTGAGATATTGTGGACATATAAAAAGACATGAAAGGCTGGAGAAGACCAAGAAGAGGAAGACCATGGAGAAGATGGATTCAGGATGTAACTGATGGTTTGAACATGACGGCTGCAGAGGCAGGACATCTGGCCTATGAGAGAGATAAATTCCTGAGAACTGTTGGGGTGGCTAATTCTGCTCAGGACAAGCTATTTGATGATGATGATGATTCAGCGAAACATGGGAACCATCAGCATGCATACCCTTATGTATCTACTGTGGAGAATGAGAACATATGGTTCTGCACGTAGTCCTATAACGTCACTTCAGTAACCAATAACCAATATATGCATTACATACACGTCCTCCCTAATCTGCTAGAAGAAAGGTTTCAATTAAACACACGTTTTACCTGAAGTGCTCAAAGAAAGGCTGTGATTCAAAACAAGCCTTAGAAGAAATGCTCAAAGAAAGGCTGCCATTGAAAGTAAGCCTTACTTGAAATGTTCAGAGAAAGGTCTCCCTTAAATTTTAGATACATTTGAATGTCTCCGTATGTAGTCGTCCATATGTAGTGCTCTTTGAAATTCGCCACTCCTGTTGTATCGTTTGCTTGATAGAGGCCTTTTGGTCGAAACGTTGCTGTATATCGTCACTGTTTTTGTATTTTGTAAAACTAAAGCACTTTCTTTTCACATGTTTCTCTATTCTCCACTAAAAGACATCTAACCTGAAATTATCAGAGAAAGGTTTCTCTTTAATACACTTCTAACCTAAAATGCTCAGAGAAAGGTTTGCTTTAAATACTCGGAAAATGTCTCCCTTGACTACAAGTCTAACATGCTAAGAGTCTAAGCCTAATACAAGTCTTACCTGAAATGCCCTTGACTAAAAAGTCTTAACATGCTAGAAGGGCTAAGCCTAAACAATCTTACCTCAAATGCTCGAAGACAGGTGTCAGACTAAAACACTCTTACCTGAAATGCTTGAAGAAAGGTGTCAGCCTAAAACACATCTTACCTCAAATGCTCGAAGACAGGTGTCAGCCTAAAACACATCTTACCTCAAATGCTTGAAGAAAGGTGTCAGCCTAAAACACGTCTTACCTGAAATGCTCGCAGAAGGCTTCCTAAATTTTCTGTTCATAAAACAGTATGTGATTGGGTTACAACACGACGAGAAACACATGAGACTCAGATCAGATGAAACAGGATTCTTGCTTCAATGGTAGTGACAGGTATCAAGTGAAAAAAGTGAACAGGGAACAAAGTGGTAAACTAACAAAAGTGGTAAACAAAAGTGGTAAACTTAAAAGTGGTAAACTAAAAGTGGTAAACAAAAAGTAGGTAAACAGTGTGTGTTATTGAATGGAGAATTGTTTTACTTCTTCTTCTTCTTTTGTTGTCACACTGTTACCGTATTGTTGCCCAGTGTTTTGGTTTTCTGTTTTTGTCTTGAGCTGCTCTAATGGCTTGAGTGATTGTTATTTGTGCTATTTGATAGGGTTCTTCTATACGGTCTATAAATCGTTTGCATGGTCTTCCTCTCGTCTTTATGCCCGATGTTCTGTTGTAGAAGACTGTGTTTACTGTGGAGTTTTGAAAGCATAAGTGGTTGAACAACCTCAATCTTTGTTTAGCAAAGTAATTCAAACAAGGTTCTGTCCCAACTTTCTTTCTTATGTTGATGTTGGTGACTCTGTCTTTTCTCGTGTTATTAGTAACTTTTCGCATGCAGCGCATTTCATATGTAGTTATTTTTTTGCAACTGCGTTTTGCTGCTTCATATTCTGCGATCGTCTGCTGTCAATTCAGGCGTTAGCCAAAACGCCTGGTATGGCGCTTCTGACTGATTTTTGAGTGAGGCCTGCTTACCATTTAACTGGTGTCCCCTGTCATACAGGCGAGTCTTCGCCGTTTTCAGAGGCGAGCCTTTTGCTCATTGTCCATGTTTGGATCTGGTAACATACAACAGCATAACAGGTACGTGAGTAGGCTCGTCAATCAAAATAGAACTGGTACGGTCAGTCGCTGGACTCTGTTGGAGATATTGCGAAGGAGATCGGAGCACTATGGACATGTCCGGAGTGCAATGAACATATTCCAAACTGAAACTGAAACGTAGAGTAGGCGTGGCATTGATAATTTGTTGTTTAGCTGTCAATGAGATGCTTGCTTAGATGCCTTAACAATGGAGCAGTGACAGTAGAAATATATAACGTATTAACACGTCTTTAGCCCACAGATGAGAGATAATAACAGACGTGTTAATGCGCCTTTAGCAGTGAATGGGAAAAACGTCTATACACGTTCTTAGCAGCTAAAGAGTTAATAGTGTACACGTATACCTTATTAAATTGAGAAATAATGAACAAATATGTATTTTCTCTTTCTTACCATTCTTTAATCCTGTTTTGTATTACAGAGTCAGGATAACAAGAGATTTAAAGAATGTGTTTTTGTGTGCGCTTCATAAATAGTGTTTTTCATGATTGTTATTTCTGAGGTTCATCTTTTACGTGGACGACTTTTTTTGATTCTTATCAGTAGATTGTCTATGTCCTTTATCAGAGTAAGATTGTACTTTATGACGTACTTCTTTATCAGATTGTATGACGTACTTATCAGATAGATTGTACTTTATGACGTACTTCTGTATCAGAGTAAGATTGTACATGACGTACTTTATCATATGTACTTTATGACGTACTTCTCCTTGTCTCTAATCCTGTTTTGTGTGACAGAGACAGGATAAGATATTTCTTGGCTAAAATCGGATGCACATGTCCTAAACGTGTAGAAGTCTATGCATTTAGGGGCCTACCAAACCAATGTGCAACGTATACACGTTCTTGGCAAAGATCAAACATATCACAAAGAGTGATTAAAATTGGTCGTAAAGAACGAAAGCAAAGAAGGAGAAGGAGGAGAAGAGATTTCTAGAACGGGCATTTATGTGGTAACAAAGTGTTTGTAGATAAAAGAATTCTTGTTATTGGTAGGCCAGTAACAAATAGCCAATAATAAAAATAATGAAAGGTGTTATCAGTTCACGCACGCATACACGCACATACACGCACATACACGCACACACATACACGCATATACACACACACCTGGTATGCACTTCGTTCATGAAAGACAATCCATGTTTGTATTAAATATACAGGTGCCCAGCAGATGAAAAACTCCATGACAACGACGAACAACATCCGGATGACCCTCATCTTATTTTGTCTAATCTTGTTTGGGTTGCTATGACGTATACGATTTCCTGCTGCAGACCTTCGGGCTTTGCTTCTACTGGTTGGGCGTGTCGTCGTTCCTGGAATTGTGATAGAGATAATTTTGTAGATAAAAAGAACATTAGTTAGTTAATAGAACATTAGTTAGTTCATAGAACATTGATTAATTAACATATATTAGATCTTACCTGTTTATCTGTTTGAGCTAAAATACTTACCTGTAGTGATAATTTTCTTACCTGATCTATTATTGCGTTTTACCCACAGTAAAGGTGTGTTTCAGAAATGCAGGTGATCCGTGCAATACTACTCACCTGTGCGATGCTACTTACCTGTGCGATTCTACTCACCTGTACTATACTACTCACATGTGCGATACTACTTACCTGTGCGATACTACTCACCTGTGCGATACTACTCACCTGTGCGATACTACTTACCTGTACGATACTAGTCACCTGTGCTATACTACTCACCTGTGTACAACTAAACACCTGTATGTTAACACTTACCTGTGCGAGGTGCACTATTAGACGGGGCTGTTGTGCCATAAAAGCTGGCGTCTGTTGATGTCAAGGAAGAAATACTGCGACATGAACCTCGACTCAGCAGCCTCAACTCTATTGTTCTAACTTTCTGTGCCGTAGACGTGTTACCTGTGGGACAGATTAGCGTAAAGCGTAAACTTTCGTCTATCGACTCGGACAGAAGAGGGTTGGAGGCTCATTCGTAATCTCGAAGTTCCAAGCGTGAGGAAAGGCATTGGCCATCATACCTCCTGTACAATAGGGCCTAGAAATGTGGCGAGTGTTTTTACTGGTACCCAATTGAGGCTTGGTCGTCCTGAGAGCCGTTACGGTCGGAAAAACAGTATGCAGGGTGTGCTCCCCGGAAACTGTAGTTCAATCCCATATACTTAATTAAAGGAAATTGTCATAGAAGTAGAAGACAAGACAAGAAAAAGGATGTCCTCCTCAAGAGAGAGAGGACAAGTGCTATTTGTCCTATAGATGGAGGATGGGTTGGTTGCCTAGAGCATTTACCACTCGCCGGTGGTTCTGCGCTCTCACTATTAGCCCCATCCTGCCCCCACCTTTTGGTCTGGCCTTTCCTTACAATCTGCTCAACTTGATTAGACCTGCCAGAGTCAGACTCCCGCCGACATAGCCTAAGGATTCTAAAGACACACAACCCTCAACCACGATAAGGTAGGCTAATATGGAGGGTATTCAACTGATTCTAGACAGTTATAAGCGATAAAAAAGAGACTTACTGGAAGTAAAGAATGACATTTCAAACAATTCCTTTAGGTCCCTTAATTCCTTATTCAGAACTCTTTTTCCAAACACCTTTTTCAAACTCCTTCTTCCAAAGCACCTTCAAACTCCTTTCCAAACACCTTTCTTCAGAACTCCTTCTTCCAAACACCTTTCTTCAAACTCCTCTTAAAATTCTTCTAAACTCTTCTTCAAACACCTTTCTTCAAACTCCTTCTTCCAAACACCTTTCTTCAAACTCCTTCTTCCAAACACCTTTCTTCAAACTCTTCTTCCAACACCTTTCTTCAAACTCCTTCTTCCATACACCTTTCTTCAAACTCCTTCTTCCAAACACCTTTCTTCAAACTCCTTCTTCCAAACACCTTTCTTCAAACTCCTTCTTCCATACACCTTTCTTCAAACTCCTTCTTCCATACACCTTTCTTCAAACTCCTTCTTCCAAACACCTTTCTTCAAACTCCTTCTTCCAAACACCTTTCTTCAAACTCCTTCTTCCAAACACCTTTCTTCAAACTCCTTCTTCCATACACCTTTCTTCAAACTCCTTCTTCCAAACACCTTTCTTCAAACTCCTTCTTCCAAACACCTTTCTTCAAACTCCTTCTTCCAAACACCTTTCTTCAAACTCCTTCTTCCAAACACCTTTCTTCAAACTCCTTCTCCCATACACCTTTCTTCAAACTCCTTCTCCCAAACACCTTTCTTCAAACTCCTTCTTCCAAACACCTTTCTTCAAACTCCTTCTTCCATACACCTTTCTTCAAACTCCTTCTTCCAAACACCTTTCTTCAAACTCCTTCTTCCAAACACCTTTCTTCAAACTCCTTCTTCCAAACACCTTTCTTCAAACTCCTTCTTCCAAACACCTTTCTTCAAACTCCTTCTTCCAAACACCTTTCTTCAAACTCCTTCTTCCAAACACCTTTCTTCAAACTCCTTCTTCCATACACCTTTCTTCAAACTCCTTCTTCCAAACACCTTTCTTCAAACTCCTTCTTCCAAACACCTTTCTTCAAACTCCTTCTTCCAAACACCTTTCTTCAAACTCCTTCTTCAAACACCTTTCTTCAAACTCCTTCTTCCAAACACCTTTCTTCAAACTCCTTCTTCCAAACACCTTTCTTCAAACTCCTTCTTCCAAACACCTTTCTTCAAACTCCTTCTTCCAAACACCTTTCTTCAAACTCCTTCTTCCAAACACCTTTCTTCAAACTCCTTCTTCCAAACACCTTTCTTCAAACTCCTTCTTCCATACACCTTTCTTCAAACTCCTTCTTCCAAACACCTTTCTTCAAACTCCTTCTTCCAAACACCTTTCTTCAAACTCCTTCTTCAAACACCTTTCTTCAAACTCCTTCTTCCACACACCTTTCTTCAAACTCCTTCTTCCAAACACCTTTCTTCAAACTCAGACTCAACTTCTTCCAAACCACCTTTTTCAAACTCCTTCTTCATACACCTTTCTTCAAATCCTCTTCCAAACACCTTTCTTCAAACTCCTTTCCAAACACCTTTCTTCAAACTCCTTCTTCCATCCTTTCAAACTCTTCTTCCATACACCTTTCTTCAAACTCTTTTTCAAACACCTTTCTTATAAACTCTTCTTCATACACCTTTTCAAACTCATCTTCAACACCTTTCTTCAAACTCTTCTTCAACACCTTCTTCAAACTCCTTCTTCCATACACCTTTCTTAAACTCCTTCTTCCATACACCTTTCTTCAAACTCCTTGCTTCAACACTATACCTTCTTCAAACTCCTTCTTCCAACACCTTTCTTCTACGACTCTACCCTTTATACTTCTCAACTCTACTACACTCTTCTTCAAACTCCTTCTTCCATGACACCTTTCTTAAACTCCTTCTTCCTAAACACTTTCTAAACGCTCTTCTTCAAACACCTTTCTTCAAACTCCTTCTCAAAGCACCTTTCTTCAAACTCCTTCTTCCAAACACCTTTCTTCAAACTCCTTCTTCCAAACACCTTTCTTCAAACTCCTTCTTCCAAACACCTTTCTTCAAACTCCTTCTTCCATACACCTTCTTCAAACTCCTTCTTCCAAACACCTTTCTTCAACTCCTTCTTCCATACACCTTCTTCAAACTCCTTCTCCCAAACACCTTCTTCAAACTCCTTCTTCCAAACACCTTCTTCAAACTCCTTCTTCCATACACCTTTCTTCAAACTCCTTCTTCCATCACCTTTCTTCAAACTCCTTCTTCAAACACCTTTCTTAAACTCCTTCTTCCATACACCTTTCTTCAAACTCCTTCTTCAAACACCTTCTTCAAACTCCTTCTTAAAGCACCTTTTTCAAACTCTTCTTCAATACCTTTCTTCAAACTCCTTCTTCCATACACCTTTCTTCAAACTCCTTCTTCCAAACACCTTTCTTCAAACTCCTTCTTCCAAACACCTTTCTTCAAACTCCTTCTTCCAACATTTCTTCAAACTCCTTCTTCCATACACCTTTCTTCAAACTCCTTCTTCCAAACACCTTTCTTCAACTCCTTCTTCAACCCTTTCCAAACTCCTTCTTCAAACACTTCTTCAAACTCCTTCTTCCAAACACCTTTCTTCAAACTCCTTCTTCCAAACAACTTTCTTCAAACTCCTTCTTCCAAACACCTTTCTTCAAACTCCTTCTTCCAAACACCTTTCTTCAAACTCCTTCTTCCATACACCTTTCTTCAAACTCTTCTTCAAACACCTTTCTTCAAACTCCTTCTTCCAAACACCTTCTTCAAACTCCTTCTTCCAAACACCTATTCTTCAAACTCCTTCTTCAAACACCTTTCTTCAAACTCCTTCTTCCAAACACCTTTCTTCAAACTCCTTCTTCCATACACCTTTCTTCAAACTCCTTCTTCCAACCCTTTCTTCAACTCTTCTTCCAAACACCTTTCTTCAAACTCCTTCTTCCAAACACCTTTCTTCAAACTCCTTCTTCCAAACACCTTTCTTCAAACTCCTTCTTAAACCCTTTCTTCAAACTCCTTCTTCCAAACACCTTTCTTCAAACTCCTTCTTCCAAACACCTTTCTTCAAACTCCTTCTTCCAAACACTTTCTCAAACTCCTTCTAAACACCTTTCTTCAAACTCCTTCTTCCATCACCTTTCTTAAATCCTTCTTCAAACAAAACAAGATACATCTTTCTCTAAATCATAGTTTCCCAAACTTTTCTGCCCACCGCCCACTTTGCACGACATAAACTTTGTAACGCCCCCACCGCCCACTTTGCACGACAAACTTGTAACGCCCCCACCGCCCACTTTGCAGACATAAACTTTGTAACGCCCCCACCGCCCACTTTGCACGACATAAACTTTGTAACGCCCCACCGCCCACTTTGCACGACATAAACTTTGTAACGCCCCACACCGCCCACTTTGCATGATATAAACTGTGTAACGCCCCACACCGCCCACTTTGCATGATATAAACTTTGTAACGCCCCACACCGCCCACTTTGCATGACATAAACTTTGTAACGCCCCACACCGCCCACTTTGCATGACATAAACTTTGTAACGCCCCACACCGCCCACTTTGCATGACATAAACTGTGTAACGCCCCACACCGCCCACTTTGCATGATATAAACTGTGTAACGCCCCACACCGCCCACTTTGCATGATATAAACTGTGTAACGCCCCACACCGCCCACTTTGCATGACATAAACTGTGTAACGCCCCACACCGCCCACTTTGCATGACATAAACTGTGTAACGCCACACACCGCCCACTTTGCACGACATAAACTTTGTACCGCCCCCTCCCATTATTAACAGTTTGCCACCGCCCCCTCCCCCACATATGCACATGCCCTATTTCACTTTGACATAGAAAATTGATATATATTTCTGTAATACATGGTCAATTTTCAAATGATTATATGCATGAAATAGAAAATTGATGAAAAAATGGATCTCCTAAGATGGGCATAAGATGAATTCAAATGCAGAATTACAATTTTTAATGATTATTCAATCGAAAAATCACGAAAAAAACTCCAGTCAAATGCTTCTGAACGCACTATTGCCACCCTGGAAGGCTTCAGCGCCCACAGGGGGGTGGTACGCCCACTTTGGGAAACGCAACTCTAAACAGAAGGTTCCCAAAGTAGGCGGTATCGCTACCACTGGGCGCAGAAGATTTCTAGGGGGCAGAGGGGCATATTGGGTTCAGAGACATTTGGGAGACGTTCAGACGATCTAGGGTCAGTGGCATCTTATAGAAGACATTAATCATATATATTTAAAAAAAAATTATTTTCATGATTTTGCGATTGAATAACTGTATTCAAGATGAAGCACATATTGGCCATTACTTTTTCAATACTTGAACGACATAAGCAGTCATGTATCATTAGTTGATATTTACATCGACAATATCAAACTGCTTGAACGTAGACAACTGTTATAATGGGGGCGGGGGGAGAGGGGAGCAGCGTCACAACATTTATGTCTCGCAAAGTGGGCGTGACCAGAAAAGTTTGAAACCAATGCTCTAAATTGTTATCCACGAAACACCTTTTTCCAAATACATTTCTCCAAACACTTTTCTCAGATATTATTTTATCCACAAAACTTCACTAAATTTTCTCTAAAACGTGATCAAAGCTACTTTGAAGTCCTTCCTCTGAACTCTTACTGTAAAACTTCTCTCCTATTGAAACCCCTTATAATCTGCATCATCATTAAAGCAAATGTAATTTTCATTTTTACACACTAAACATAAAAATCTATATTTCTCATAAATTTACTATTATAAATTGTGCGATATCAAGCAATAAATCTGTTCTAGATTATATAAAGATCAAATTTATGCATACAATAACAATATAATCAAAAGAATGCATCAAAATGAGATGTTTCTCAACAGAAAGACAAAATTAAAATATGAACAGAGAAGGAAAATTGGCTATAGAAATTTATCACCGGAATCGTGGAAATAGGGAAAGCCATAATCAAATGGATTGACATATTTGCATAATATTAAACAAAGCATATAGTGAAGGAAAAGTTAATGTCATTATATAGATAAGGTGTGCAGGGCCGTGCGGTATATTTTCTCAGTATGATGCAAGTCTTTGAAATGCGCCCCTTAAATGTTGTTTTCTTAAAATAATCTTCAATTGTAATTTCTGCACATCGTGTTCGTAGCGCTTTGGACTACGGGTGACTAGCCCTCTGTGAGTGCGGGTTCAATTCCGCGGGCTGGGAGAAAAGCCACAGATTCCCAGATTTACGGTGTTCGTGACACCGAACCGAAGGATTACGATGTCCATGGCACTGAGCCGAAGAGCTGAAAGCTCAAGTGCTTCTGGATCGGAAAAAAAAGAAAATGTCGGCCCCTTACGGTGCCGCCTGATGAGGCCGCCTCTCTGCACCACAGCCCAGCACGGCCCTGAAGGTGTGTTATTGAATTGTTAGAACAGCGCTGCGTGAAGTTTCATATCTTCTTCAGCTTTCAACTCCCAACGGAGCACAGGTCTTCAGCAAACTTCTTCCTGCTCTTCCTTTTTCTCTCTCCTGCCATCTTCTTCCATTTCTTTTCATGTTTTGCCTATCCTTTTTTTCCCGATCCGAACACTTGAGCTGAAAGCTCTTCGGCTCGGTGTCATGGACATCGTAACCCTTCTGCCAGTCCGCGGAGTTGAACCCGCACTTACAGAGGACTAGTCACCCGTAGTCAAACGCGCTACGAACACGCTGGGCACGCGGGCAAGCCTATCCTTTTAATATCAGTCTCCAGCTCTCTTTCCAATTCGTTTATATACAACAATACTGGAATGCATCCTTTGTTCGATCGTGGCCTCCGATAACATACGGCCGGCGGGCTCATGTATCTCGTTCAATCATATACAACAATACTGGAATGCATTCTTTGCTCGATCGTGGCCTCCGATAACATACGGCCGGCGGGCTCATGTATTCATCTATATACAACAATACTGGAATGCATCCTTTGCTCGATCGTGGCCTCCGATAACATACGGCCGGCGGGCTCATGTATTCGTCTATATACAACAATACTGGAATGCATCCTTTGCTCGATCGTGGCCTCCGATAACATACGGCCGGCGGGCTCATGTATTCGTCTATATACAACAATACTGGAATGCAAGTCACACTGGTTGTGGTCTTATTTCATATAATTTTACATGAGCCACCGGCCGTATGTTATCAAAGGAGCCACGATCGAACAAAAGGATAGACACCACCAAGGACACAAAATACCGTTTATATGAACCGCAACACAGTATGGAAATTGGTTATTGACTTACTGGGCTGATGTCACATCACTCCGGACAGACCCATAGTGCTCAGTCTCCTCCAGCAATATGCATACTGATGGTTCCTGTGACACGCTGGTCAGACACACTTTATTTTTCCCAGAGATGTCTAGGATTGTTGCTGGAGCTACGAAGTTCGTGCTTTGTGCAACACTCTCGGCAGGTGGCTTGCAATACTCTCGGCAGGTGGCTTGCAATACTCTCGGCAGGTGGCTTGCAATACTCTCGGCAGGTGGCTTGCAATACTCTCGGCAGGTGGCTTGCAATACTCTCGGCAGGTGGCGTGCAATACTCTCGGCAGGTGGCATGCAATACTCTCGGCAGGTGGGATCTCTGGCAGGTGGCTCAGCAATACTTCGGCAGGTGGCATGCAATACTCTGAGCAGGTGGCTTGCAATACTCTCGGCAGGTGGCGTGCAATACTCTCGGCAGGTGGCTTGCAATACTCTCGGCAGGTGGCTTGCAATACTCTCGGCAGGTGGCATGCAATACTCTCGGCAGTTGGCATGCCATTTCGGCAGAGAGGGACTGAGTTATATGGGGTAAAATCACAGCCAACTCTAGATAACTAGGCCAGACAGCTGACAGGGAATTTCCTGACCTAGATCAGAGAAGTAGGCTGGAATGTATATATGTTTGATAGAACACTGCAAGCTTTTTTGCAATTTTACTGAATTCTGTGAGTCTATGGTTATTTATTGATGAAAAATATTCATAATATTGATATCCCTTATTGTTAAACTTAACTTGTTGTATAATATAACTTTGATTTAGCATTTTGTGTTGATTTTAAAATGAATTCGTCTATATACAACAATTCTGGAATGCGAGGTCACGTGGTGTAGTTGTGGTCTGATTTCGCATAATTCTTACTCGAGTCCAAAGGTCCATAAGTTTATAGTTAGCTCTGGGTAAAACCCAGTGCAATCAAGTCAATCCTTTGGCTTAAAACCCTTTACAATACTGTTTAGCACTGCTTTCTCTCTCTCTCGCTCTCTCTCTCTCTCTCTCTCTCTCTCTCTCTCTCGCTCTCTCTCTCTGTCTCTACCTCTTGTCACATAATCTGAATAAACTGAAGAACTTCATCTAGAATATTCTACCCCATTTTACCCATTTACTCCTCAATTATTGTGTACTACACGGCACACTTATTTTACAGTACATACTAAATCAGAAATCATATCGGCTTTACGTCATTTAAAAAAAATACTGCTAGCCGGTGAATCAGCTCTGAAGGGTGAACGGGTTAACTTATCTGTAAACTTCTCATCTTTGTCTTCCAATACTTTATTTCTATATATTTATGATTTATGTACATCCAATTATATTTTATATTTCTTGTTTAGCTATTTTATATTCCTACATAATTCCTTGACTAATGTGACCAGGAATTTTCTTATCAGTTTTAAATTAGATTTTTAGAAAAGCAACAAAATTTATTTGCATAATAAATTGCGTTATGAATGTTTGTCATTTTTTACGAAATGCAATGGTTGAATAATTTTTTTACTGAATAATGTTGTTGCAATATGCAAACAGAAGTTTCAATGTATATTCACTGTTCATTGTCTGTTTCATCAGTTATTTGTGGATGTTTTAAGAGATCGATAATGCAATTTATGGAAACTTTACTGAGAAATTTGAAATATACTAAAGCTAAGGTAGAAGTTAATTTATAAATATTGGATTAAAATTATCAGGAATAAAACTAAGATAATGATATTTAATTCAATATTTAATTCTGTCCTTCTGTATGGAGAGGAGACATGGAGAACGACTAAGGTGAACACCAAAAGCTGCAGACATTCATCAATAGATGCCTACGCAGGATACTCCATCTGAGATGGTATGACAGGACCACAAACAGAGAACTGTGGGATAGGGCAGGACAACGGCAGGTGGAACAGGAGATAATGAGCAGAAGGTGGAGATGGATAGGACCACACTGAGAAACCCCTGACAGCATCGTGAGTCAGGCTTCCGATGGAACCGCCAGGGCAAAGAAGTAAGGAAGACCAGAAACACCTGGAGACTGGAGTTAGAGATGGAATGCAAAAAAACGGGGAGAGAGTGGCGAGATCTGGAAAGATGGCCTTGGATAGGCGGGCTTGGAAGGCCTTGGATGGCGGGCTTCGAAGGCCTTGGATAGGCAGGCTTGGAAGGCCTTGGATAGGCAGGCTTGGAAGGCCTTGGTTGCGGACCTATGCTTCCTAGGGCGAAGTGTGAAAGAAGAAGAAGAAGATTGGATTAAAATTGAGAACTGTCTATAACAGGACAATTATTATTATTATTATTATTATTATTATTATTATTATATATATATATATATATATTGATGGTAAAACTACATGATGTTTGTAAAGTCTCACATTTTATATGTAGAACAAATGTGAAAAAAACCCAAAGTACATGACGTCATAAAAAATGTGTTCCATAGTCAATTGTGACGCAATATGCAATGAATGACTGTTGTCTGCTGGGGTCATTCTTTTCACTCAAACCATGATAGTGTTTTCAACTGAAGAAAGAATATTTGACAATATGAAGAAACGTGTACAAACATATCTTGAAGCGCGTGGTGGATATTTCCAACATCTGCAATAATGAATATTTCATTTCTTCATTCTAGTTTACCAAGAACAACAGTAGACCATAGCAGTAACTATTGTGAGTAATTTCACTACTTTGTTTAAGCACGTTTTTTGATGACGTCAATACTTCATTCTTTCAAGCTGACCTACATATGAAGTGTTGCAGGACTTCACAAACACATGTATTATGTTTGTATCAAAACATTTAGTATTTTCTAGAAGTTTTTTCCCCTCAGATTAGCACAATGAGGACAACAAACATAGACCATACCCTGTCTGTAATTATCAACATTGACAGCAAACATGGACATAATGTACTTACCATTACTGGTTGTGTGGCAATCCAACTAGACGGTACATCAAATATCAACAGTGGATCACTCGACTGTAGGCGACACTTCAGAATTGCACTGAAGCACCAACAAGGCCAGATCTAGCAGGATCGTGTACGCCTGCTCCGCCTGCCGTTTTGGCCATATTTCTCGACACCTGTGGAGCCCATTGCCTATGGCTGTGTGCTTCTGGAAAACGGCTGTGGGGGTCATTAAAGCTGCAGACAGTATCCAACATATCGCGATACATCTGTGTTGAATAATAATAATAATAATAATAATAATAATAAAACCCATAACCCGTCAGGGTCGTAGGAAGTATCACTGTGGAACATCGCACAAAAAGCACGTCATGAATCTCTGTCTTCAACTCCTCGAGCAAGTGTGGAGAAACTCTGTCCTGACCAGCTCTTGGTGTTGTCAAACCAGGATTTTCTCTGCCCTCCTTTCTTTCTTCCACATTCAACTGTTCCCAGTAGGTTAGTCTTAGAGAGTGAGCTATGTCTCAGAACATACTTTCTTCTACCCTCAACTGTTCCCTGTAGGATAGTCTTAGAGAGTGAGCTATGTCTCATCACATACTTTCTTCTACCCTCAACTGTTTCCTGTAGGATAGTCTTAGAGAGTGAGCTATGTCTCAGCACATACTTTCTTCTACCCTCAACTGTTTCCTGTAGGATAGTCTTAGAGAGTGAGCTATGTCTCATCACATACTTTCTTCCACCCTCAACTGTTCCCTGTAGGATAGTCTTTGAGAGTGAGCTATGTCTCATCACATGCCCGAACCACGCAAGTTTACGCCTTTTCACAATTGTCAAGAGTAGTACTTGTCGACCTGCAAGGTTGATTATTTTGTCTCTTACATAAATATTCGTCCTATGTTCTATGTAACTAATACGTAGTACCCGTCTGTAACACTTATATTCGAAGGCCTGGATTCGCTCCAGTTCTGCATTTAGCGCCCAGCTCTCACAACCGTATAAAAGAATGGATAGCACCAATGATCTGTAGATATTAATTTTTGCCAGAGTGCGGATTTTGCTTTTCCATATCACGTATAGCCATGAAAATTAATACAAAAGTTCAGTTGAATTTCTAGTACACTCAAACAGCTTGTTCTCAACTGAACTTTGTCCCCCTAACAGTCTTTCTGAATTTCTCTCTCTCATGGACATCTAAATAAGTAAAGCATGGAGCAACATAGCATTTATAGTTAGCAAGAGCAAACACATGATCTTCTTACAGATGCCCCTAAGTGTGTTGACGATCTCAAAGGCAAATGTTTCACAGTGGAACAAAGGACACATATGTGTAGATGCCTCGTGCTTCTTCTTCTCTTCCACCATTGACTTCTTTATAGAAGTGTTGGGGTGAAACGTAGTGATCTTGTGTGTGCTTGTTCTTCTTCTTCTCTTCCACCATTGACTTCTTTATAGAAGTGGTGGGAGTGAAACGTAGTGATCTTGTGTGTGCTTGTTCTTCTTCTTCTCTTCCACCATTGACTTCTTTATAGAAGTGTTGGGGTGAAACGTAGTGATCTTGTGTGTGCTTGTTCTTCTTCTTCTCTTCCACCATTGACTTCTTTATAGAAGTGTTGGAGGTGAAACGAAGTGATCTTGTGTGTGCTTGTTCTTCTCTTCCACCATTGACTTCTTTATAGAAGTGTTGGGGTGAAACGTAGTGATCTTGTTTGTGTTTGTTCTTCTCTTCCACCATTGACTTCTTTATAGAAGTGTTGGAGGTGAAACGAAGTGATCTTGTGTGTGCTTGTTCTTCTCTTCCACCATTGACTTCTTTATAGAAGTGTTCGGGTGAAACGTAGTGATCTTGTGTGTGCTTGTTCTTCTCTTCCACCATTGACTTCTTTATAGAAGTGGTGGGAGTGAAACGTAGTGATCTTGTGTGTGCTTGTTCTTCTCTTCCCCCATTGACTTCTTTATAGAAGTGTTGGGGTGAAACGTAGTGATCTTGTGTGTGCTTGTTTTCTTCTCTTCCACCATTTACTTCTTTATAGAAGTGTTGGAGTGAAACAAGTGATCTTGTGTGTGCTTGTTCTTCTCTTCCACCATTGACTTCTTTATAGAAGTGTTGGGGGTGAAACGTTGTGATCTTGTGTGTGCTTGTCTTCTCTTCTACCATTTACTTCTTTATAGAAGTGTTGGGGTGAAACGTAGTGATCTTGTGTGTGCTTGTTTTAAGGTACTTTGTAAGCTGTTATTCATGTTCGTAAAGCTGTTCTTGATGTGTGGCTCTCTGTGGTAGGCTATACCGGTCATGTGCAACATAGACAAAGTCCTTGAGGGTTCAATCAATTGTCATAAATGAGAAATCCCAGGCCAAACAAACCTCACAAAACAAACCTCACAAAACACAAACCTCACAAAACAAACCTCACTAAACAAACCTCACAAAACAAACCTCACTAAACAAACCTCACAAAACAAACCTCACAAAATAAACCTCACAAAACAAACCTCACAAAACAAACCTCACTAAACAAACCTCACTAAACAAACCTCACTAAACAAACCTCACAAACACAAACCTCACAAAACAAACCTCACAAAACAAACCTCACAAACACAAACCTCACAAGCCAAACTTCACAAACACCTAGAAAACCTCACAAAACAAAGCCTCACAAAACAAACCTCACAAACCAACTCACAGGACCTCACATAGAACAGACCTCACAAACCGAAGCCTCACAAACAGGAGCCTCAACACAGAGCCTCACAAACTAGCAACCTCACAAACACAAGACCTCACAAACACAAACCTCGACTAACACATAAGCCACTACAAACACAAACCTACAAACACAAACCTGACAAACACATACAAACACAGGAACCATACAAACCATACAAACACTGAGCCTACAAACCATGAAACACACAGCAGAGCAACCACCAGAGCCATGAAGCCTCAAACTAGACACCTCAACGAGCTACAAAGCACTACTGAACCTACAACTCAAACACTACAAGCCACAAGACACAAACACTACAAACTAGAACACTACAACCAAGCACATCAAACACAAACCATACAAACAAGCCTCACATCAAACACATGCAAGCATACAGACCTCAGCAACACAGACCACACAACACACAGAAGCTATCACAAACACGAACACTCCACATAAACACATACAACACCTACACAAACACATCAAACACAAACCTCACAAACACACCATCAAACACAAACCTACAAACACATCAAACCACAACTACAACACTCAAACACATACAAACACAAACACTACAAACACAAACACCATCAAACACAAACCTCACAAACACATGCCTCATGCAAACACTACAAACACAAACACATACAAACACATACAAACACAAACACATACAAACACATAGCACACATACAAACACATAGCAAACACATACACACACAAACACATACACACACAACACATCAAACCTACAAACACATCAATCACATACACATACAAACACATACAAACACATACAAACACAAACCACAAACAAACACATACAAACAATAGTAAGTCTCTTGGGAACATCGCTTTCATCATATCCCGCTGAAAACTCTCTGTCTCTAGAAAGTTCTCTCGTCTCCTCCACTCACTGTTCAATGTTTCTTTGATGTCCTGCTGCTACCTTCGTCTTGTCGTCTCTGCCTCATACTCCATGCATCATGCCTTCCATTACCGTTCTCTCCAGACCACTGTGGACATTCAACGTGACCCAAATTTTCATCTTCCAGGACTGAGTTTTATTAACCAATGCTCCTTGATATGCAGTTCTTGTAGCAGTGGCGGCTCGTGATCATTTTTTTTGGTGGGACCAGACACAAATTTTCGGAAAAATCATGATTTTGGGTTGTTATGTTTTAATTTATAAAATAATAAATACAGTTACACATTATTTTTGGTGAGGCCCACAGTGGCCCTTAATGACGAGCCGCCACTGTCTTGTAGGATGTCTTTGCTTTTTCTCTTCTCTGTTCACGATGCTCTAAGAACATTTCTGTAACACTTTAGATAACACCTATGACATGATAAAATAATAAACAGAAGAAAATGTTGAAGAATAAACGTTTAGAAGCAAAGACTGATAGAGTAAAAACAAGGTCATCACCATTAAATGGCTTGTCCTGAGCAGAACTTTGCCACTCCAACATTCCTCCGGAACTTCTCTCTCTCTCTCATAGACCAGATGTCCCTGCCTCTGCAGCCGTCATGTTCAAACCATCAGTTACATCCTGAATCCATCTTCTCCGTTGTCTTCCTCTTCTTCTCTTTCCGGTATGCCTCCTTCCATGATGGTCTTCTCAGCCCTTCATGTCTTTTGATATGTCCAAAATATCTCAATTTTCTCTTTCTTATTTGTAGCATCAGCCAGTTTTCTTTGATTTTGAGTTCTTTCTGGATAGATCTATTTGTTCTCTTCTCTGTCCAAGATATACGAAGGACTCTTCTGTAACACTTATATTCAAAATCACATATATGTTTTCCACTGCTTTATTAAATGTCCCTACTTCACACCATACGTTGCCACTGGGAATATGCATGCTCTTAGTATTCTGATCTTTGTTTTCTTATCAGTTCAGTTCCATACTGTTATAACAAGGTACCAAGAACATTATAACAATGCAAGCAAAAAATAAATGAGACCGTGAGCTAACAAAGAGTCTATGTCGAAGACCTGGCAGCACAGAAAGAAGAACCAGCACAGAAGTATGACCAAATAACAGTGGGAAAAATTCCTCATTATCAGGTGCCGTGCAGACTGACCGCGTGTACTGGTCGACTACTATCTCGAACCAAGAATTGCTTGCACGATGCCAACAAGAGAATATGGGCACTATCATCCGAAGACGACGCTGGAGATGGATTGGACATGTGATGCACATGGAGACTGGCTTCGACACGAAAACTGGACTCCAGAGGGTAGGCGATAGCGTGGAAGACCCAAGACGACCTGGAGGAGAACGATAGAGCAGAACTGAAGGAAATGAATCATAGCTGGAACACAATACAGAGGAAGGCCATGAACAGGAAGAATGGTGTACGTTTGTTGCTGCCCTAAACGCCAAGGGCGTAACAGGCTAAAGAGAGAGAGAGTGCAGACTGACGTAGGCGATCATGAATCTCCACAAATCTCTGTTTCTGGTGTTTGATATCAACTCAGATGTTGACGCTCTACCGTGCCATGAAGTCAGGCTATCCACAATTTTCTCTCTATCTTCCTCTCTCTCTCTCTCTCTCTCTCTCGTGTACCTTCGATTTTACCGGGTGTCACAATGTGTTCTAAACCTCCCTTCCTCATCACATGCCCGAAAAACGATGACTGCCTCTTTCTTATATTGATGATAAGCTTTCTCTGTGTCTTGACCTCATTTCACACTAGCTTAGTCATTTTAGCAGTCCATGGGATTCTCATCATTCTTCTGTAAAACCACATCTCAGTGGCCCTCAGAGATTTTTCTATCTGTTTGTTTATTGTCCATGACTCGCATCCGTATATCAGTATTGGTTCATTGTTCGCACTGAATAACTCGCATTTTGATGTGCAAAATTACAAAACTAATGTGTGGTCTGGCACGCTCATAAAGGATAAAAACGGGAAACTATTGATAACGAAAAGTATCAAAAACACGTAGGACGTAACATTTGAAAGAAATTCTAAACAGATCACCTCAACAGTAGTTACAAGCATACCAGAACCAACAAAGAAACTAGAAATTGACATTAAAACACCCAGGCGAGATGAAATCATTACAGCCATTAAATCTCTTTAAGAATAGCATGGCACTAGTGTATAATAATTTCTCTTTAAGAAACGCATAGCACCACCGGTGTATGATAATTTAAACGATGAATTATTCAAAATAGACCCATGACTCTCAGATAATATACTTCTACCATTGTTTACATCTAAATTGATTACGCAAATAATATTTGATGCATGGAACAGAGACGTCATCATCCAGATACACAAGAAGGGGTCCCTTGGTGATTGTAACAACTGGCGTGGAATACATTGATCATTGTTCATTTGATGATTATCTTCATCGCATATCGAACATATTCAAAATTGCTCCGATCACCTCCCAAGAGCATGTATCTCAGTGTGTTTAGATAAACAACTCTCGTTCTGTGTTGATTGATGTATCTGCTGGGTTTTCAATGGGCTAGCTGGTAGGTTACAGCATTTACTTTTTGCACTCTAGCTTCTATCTAGTCTTCCATCTTCTATGAATATGCTTTTAGTCTCTTTGTCTAGCCTTCCATCTACGTGAATATGCTTTTAGTCTCTCTCTCCATCCCTGTCTCTCTCTCTCTCTGTCTGCCTTCCATCTTCTGTGAATATGCTTCAAGCCTGTATCTCTCTGTTAGTCGTCCAGCCACTGTGAATATCTTCAGCCTCTACTCTGTCTAGCTTATCTCGTAATATGCTTTAGCCTGTTCTGTCTAGTCTTCCAGCCACTGTGAATATGCTTCAAGCTTATATCTCTCTGTTTAGTCGCCCAGCTACTGTGAATATGCTTCCAGCTTCTATCTCTCTGTTTAGTCGTCCAGCTACTGTGAATATGCTTCATAACAATTTCTACAATACATATAAACATTTTTCGCGACGAAATAATACAGGCTGTTCATAAAGTCACTGTGAGTGAGTTTACACACGTACGAGACTACGTCACGAGAA